>JARBWK010000011.1:974063-1346563 GCA_030556195.1 Anolis apletophallus | reverse complement strand
GTCTTCTTGGGCGAAGAGCTGTCATCGTGCTTGTCTTGTGTGGTGGCCACACGGTAGCTGTCCGAGCGGCCGTACTGCAGGTGGGGCAGAAAGCGGAGACCCTCAGGGACTGAACGTCCATCTAGGCTTCCTATCCATCTATCCAATTTTCCTCTCCATCCATCCCGTTTTCTATCAACCATCCACCCATCTAATTTTACTATCTATCCATCTATCATCCACACACCCAGTCTTCCTATCTGTCTGTCTGTCCGTCTGTCCATCCAGCTCATCCTTCTATATCCATCCACCCTGTCCTCCTGTCTTCCTATCTATCCATCCATTCTGTCTTTCTACCAATCCATCCATCCCATCCTTCTATATCCATCCTACCAGGTTTCCTGTCTGTCTGTCCGTCCGTCCATCCACCCATCCATCCACCCATCCATCTATCTATCCATCTATCCAGTCTTCCACCCAGTTTTTCTATCTATCTATCCACCCATCCATACACACACCCATCTATCCAATCTTCCACCCAGTTTTCCTGTCTGTCTGTCTGCCTGTCCATCCATCTATCTATCTATCCATCTATGCATCCATCCATCTATCTATCCATCTATCTATCTATCTATCCATCTATCCAATCTTCCGCCCAGTTTTTCTATCTATCCATCCATCCATCCATCCATCCATACATACACCCACCCATCTATCCAATCTTCCACCCAGTTTTCCTGTCTGTCTGTCTGTCTGTCCATCCATCTATCCATCCATCTATCTATCCAATCTTCCACCCAGATTTTCTATCTATCTATCCATCCATCCATCCATCCATCCATCCATCCATCCATCCATACACCCACCCATCTATCCAATCTTCCACCCAGTTTTCCTGTCTGTCTGTCCATCCATCCATCCATCTATCTATCCATCTATCCAATCTTCCACCCAGTTTTCCTGTCTATCTATCTATCTATCCATCCATCACCCATTCTTCTATCCATCCATCCATCCATCCATCCATCCATCCCATCCATCCATCCATCCATCCATCCATCCATCCATCCATCCATCCATCCATCAATCCATCCATCCATCCATCCATCCATCCATCCATCCATCCATCAATGTTTCTATCCATCCATCACATCTTTCTATCAACCGTTCACCCAACCTTCCCATCTATTCCTCCATCCCTCCATTCAGTCTTTCTATATCTCCCATCCTTCTATCAGCATCCACCCAGTCAGCCAGTCTGTCTGTCTATCCATCCATCTAGTCTTCTTATCCATCTGTCCCTCCATCCCATCTTTCTATCACCCATTTATCCATCGATCACCTATCCTATCCATCCATCCAGTCTTCCTATCCATCAATCCTTCCCATCTTTCTATCATCCATATAATCATCCATCTATACATCACCTATCCATCCATTCATCACATCTTTCTATCCACCATCCATCCAATCTTCATATCTAGCCATCCATCCTTCAGTCTTTCTATATATCCCATCGTTCTATCACCATCCAGTCTGTCTGTCTGTCTATCCATCCATTCATCCACCTAGTCTTCCTATCCATCTATCCATTCATCCCATCTTTCTACCATCCATTCTTCCATCTATAACCTACCCTATTCCTCCATCCATCCATCCATCCACCCAGTCTTCCTATCCATCCCATCTTTCTATCATCCTATCTATCCATCATCTATCCATCCATTCAGTGTTTCTATCCATCCATCCAATCTTCTTATCTATCCATCCATACAGTCTTTCTATATCTCACATAGTTCTATCACCATCCTGTCTGTCTGTCTGTCTGTCTTTCCATCCATCCATCTCATTCCTACCACCCACCCACCCACCTTCTCTCTCCCTTGCTAGAATCCCCCAACCACGAGGTCTTTCTGTTGAACGGTCAAGCTCTGGCCAGAGAGCCGGCTTCCCCAAGTGCTGGGCTTTCCCACAACCCAAAGGCAACCATGGCTGCGGAGCCAGATTTCCAAAACACACCGGGATCGGGAATCAAGAGTTGCAGAACTGGGCCTGGTCGGTTTGCGAAGGGTGCGTCTACACTGCGGAGTCATTTCGGTTGTTATGTTCCGTCTCCTTGGCTTTGATCACCGGCGGTGGTTTCCATGGCGGTGTCATCCACCCCACCCCCCACCCCACCCCCCCGGGAACCCAAGGGACGCAACCGGGCTTATATCCCAGTTATGGCCCAAATAAGCAGCAATTCAGTCGGTAATTACAGCACAGAATAGAAACTTTTTGTGTGCAGAAAACAACATTTTCTGTGCAGAAAAAAAATTCTGCGAAGAAAATAATATTTTGCAGAAATGTTGCCTCCTGAGCAGAAAACGTTGTTTTCTATGCAAATCAACCACAGAATAAACAGCAAATGGCAGGGTTTTCTATGCAGGGAACCACGTATTATTTTGCAAACAAGCCCTGCTTTTGGCACACAACAACCCCGCACAATTTTGGCAGAGAGCAAAACATCCCCTTTGCAACCATTTTGCGATGACGTGAGGATGAAGGAACAGGATGAAGAAGCCAAAGGGATTAAGGCTCCAGAGCAGATCTCTCTCTTTTTAGAAGTAATTAGCAGCTAATTAACTTTGCTTTGCCCAGGAGTTTCCACCGGGGAAGAAAGCTCAGTGTTTTTGCAAGCAACGTACATTCGCTCATTTTGGAACTCAAAAATATATTTTTTCCCAAAGTCCTTTTTCGCACTTCATTTGGATTCCTCTTGAACTGCCATTGAATCCTGGGATTTATAGTTCACTGAGGCACTCACTAATGAGAGCCAGCATGGGGTCTCGATCAAGAGGGGAAATAATTACAATAATCAAGAGAGAAAATTAGAATATAATAATAATAATAAATTTCTTGATTAAGAGAAAAATAGAATAAAATAATAATTATTTTATTTATATTTTTATTTTTTATTTATATTTTTAAAAAATTAATCAAGAGAGAAAATTAGAATAAAATAAGAACAATATCAGTAATTTATTTACTTATTTATTTACTTATTTACTTACCATATTAGAATTAAAATTAGAATATAAATAATAATTTATCTCTTGATCTAGGGAAAATTAGAATAAAATAATAATAATAATATTTTTGATTAAGAGAAAATTAGAATAAAATAAAAATAATAAATTTCTTGATTAAGAGAAAAATAGAATAAAATAATAATTTTATTTTTTAATCAAGAGAGAAAATTAGAATAAAATAAGAACAATATCAGAAATTTATTTACTTACCATATTATAATTAAAATTAGAATATAATAATAATAATAATAATTCTCTCTTGATCTAGGGAAAGTTAGAATAAAATAATAATAATAATATTCTTGATTAAGAGAAAATTAGAATAAGATAGTAACAATATAAGTTATATATTTATTTATTTACCATATTATAATTAAAATTAGAATATAATAATAATAATTCTCTCTTGATCTAGGGAAAATTAGAATAAAATAATAATAATAATATTCTTGATTAAGAGAAAATTAGAATAAAATAGTAACAATATAAGTTATACATTTATTTATTTACCATATTATAATTAAAATTAGAATATAATAATAATAATAATTCTCTCTTGATCTAGGGAAAATTAGAATAAAATAATAATAATAATATTCTTGATTAAGAGAAAATTAGAATAAAATAGTAACAATATAAGTTATATATTTATTTATTTACCATATTATAATTAAAATTAGAATATAGAATAATAATAATTCTCTCTTGATAATAAATAAATAATAATAATAATATTCTTGATTAAGAGAAAATTAGGTAACAATATAAGTTATATATTTATTTATAAAATAAAATAATAATAATATTCTTGATTAATAATAATAATATTCTTGATTAAAAAAATTAGAATAAAATAGTAACAATATAAGTTATATATTTATTTATTTACCATATTAGAATTAAAATTAGAATATAATAATAATTATTCTCTCTTGATCTAGGGAAAATTAGAATAAAATAATAATAATAATAATATTCTTGATTAAGAGAAAATTAGAATAAAATAGTAACAATATAAGTTATATATTTATTTATTTACCATATTAGAATTAAAATTAGAATATAATAATAATAATAATAATAATAAATCTCTTGATCTAGGGAAAATTAGAATACAATAATGATAATATTCTCTCTTGATCAAGAGAGATGATGATGATATAATATAGTGATTTGACTATTATGACTCTGAAGGCCAGGCTTCGAATCCTGACCCAGCTATGGAAACCCATTGGGAAGTCACACTCTCTCAACCTCAGAGGGAGGCAAAGGCAAATCCAAGCCTTTGAAGCCTTCAGAGAAAAGGACCCCATTGGAATTAACATAAACAAATAAACTGGAAACAACAACAACAGGATAGCTCTAATGCTGCCTGGCTGATTGTTTGAATATATTATTATTATTATTATTATTAAGATGATGCAGACGCATTCCGAGTCCCAGAAGTGGGTCAAGGGGGAACCCCGAGCCTTTTTTCACCTGCATCACAAAAGGAGGGGCTTTTCCAGAAAGGTGACCTCAGGTGACCTTCCTCCCTCCAAAGGCCGCCTCAGAGGAGACGCCACGACCTTGGGTGACCTTGAGGTGCCCTTCCCCCCCCCTCTGTCTGGCCTCCTTATGGCAAAGCCTTGCTTCGTGACAGAGAAATGGGACGTCCCTATATTTGGCTCCCCCCCCAAATTATAAATACAGCCCAATGTCTGCTGCAATAGAAACCTTGCAAAAGGGATGTTTGGTGCAAAACGCAGGCAGACAAGGACACGGAAGAGTATACACAGGGCACAAAGAGAGAGGGCCAAATATGGCTGTTCAGGTGCACACAGCTAAGGCCCTGAGGTTATTGCAGCTGAGGATGCACCCACAACGGCACATTGTGCATGCAGTATATGGTCAGATTATTATTATTATTATCATTATTATTGCTGTAGTGCAACTGAGGCTGACTCCACAATGGCAAATAATGCATGACATGGTCAGATTATTATTATTATTATTATTATTATTGCTGTTGAGCAACTGAAGCTGACTCCACAATGGCAAATAATGTATTATATGGTCAGATTATTATTGTTGTTGTTGTTGTTGTTGTGCAATTGAGGCTGACTCCACAATGGCAAATAATGCATTGCATGGTCAGATTATTATTATTATTATTATTATTGCTGTTGTGCAACTGAGGCTGAATCCACAATAGCAAATTATGCATGCATTACATGGTCAGTGTATCATCATCATCATCATCATCATCATGCAACTGAGACTGATTCCACAATGGCAAACAATGCATTATATAGCCATATATTATTATTATTAATAATAATAATATTCTGCAACTGAAGCTGATTCCACAATGAGAAACCATGCATACATTATATCGTCAGTGTGTTGTTGTATTTATTCTGGTTATGCAATTTAGGCTGAACCCACAAAGCCAAATAATACATGCATTGGACGATATTATTATTATTATTATTAGTGTGCAATTGTGGCTGAATCTACAAAGCCAAATAATGCATGCATTAGATGATCATATTATTATCATATTATTATTATTATTGTGCAATTGAGGCTGAATCTACAAAGCCAAATAATGCATGCATTAGATGATATTATTATTATTATGCAAATGAGCCTGAACCTACAAAGCCAACTAATGCATGCATTACATGATATTATTATTATTATGCAATTGAGGCTGAACCTACAAAGCCAAATAATGCATGCATTAGATGATATTATTATTATGCAAATGAGCCTGAACCTACAAAGCCAACTAATGCATGCATTACATGATATTATTATTATTATTATTTGCAATTGAGGCTGAACCTACAAAAGCCAAAATGCATGCATTATAATGCATGCATTAGATGATATTATTATTTATTATTATTATTTGCAGTTTAGGCTGAACCCGCAAAGCCAAATAATGCATGCAGATTGAGGCTGAACCTACAAAGCCAAATAATGCATGCATTATATGATATTATTATTATTATTATTGTGCACTTGAGGCTGAACCCACAAAGCCAAATAATGCATGCATTAGATGATATTATTATTATTATTGTGCAGTTGAGGCTGAACCCGCAAAGCCAAATAATGCATGCATTATATGATCATATTATTATTGTTTTTATTATGCAATTGAGGCTGAACCTACAAAGCCAAATAATGCATGCATTAGATGATATTATTATTATTATTATGCAATTGAGGCTGAACCCACAAAGCCAAATAATGCATGCATTAGATGATATTATTATTATTATTGTGCAGTTGAGGCTGAACCCGCAAAGCCAAATAATGCATGCATTATATGATCATATTATTATTATTATGCAATTGAGGCTGAACCCACAAGCAAAAGAATGCATGCATTAGATGATAATGCATGAGGCATTGCATGATTAGATGATATTATTATTATTATTATGCAATTGAGCCTGAACCCACAAAGCCAAATAATGCATGCATTAGATGATCATATTATTATTGTTTTTATTATGCAATTGAGGCTGAACCTACAATGCCAAATAATGCATGCATTATATGATCATATTATTATTATTATGCAATTGAGGCTGAACCCACAAAGCAAAATAATGCATGCATTAGATGATATTATTATTATTATGCAAATGAGACCGAACCTACAAAGCCAAATAATGCATGCATTATATGATATTATTACTATTATGCAAATGAGGCTGAAGATACAATGCCAAATAATGCATGCATTAAACTACTATTATTACTATTCTTGTTGTTGGTGTTGTTGTTGGTGTGCAACTGAGGCTGATTCCACAGTGGCAAATAAGGCATGCATTATATGTTCATTGTATTTGATATTTACATTTATTGTTGTGACTTAGACACTTAGAGATTCAGTGAACACGGCATTATATGGGAACGATGCCATATGGACCCAGATAATGCAGTTCGGTGCAGATCAGACTGCATGACGAAGGGTCCACACGGATGCTATAATGCAGTTCGAGGCGCATGGAATGGCGCTGCAGATCCAGAGAGCGAAAAGACACCGATGGCTGAAATCAGGTCCAGCTCAAAGGAGCAAAGGACATGTTAGAAGCCATATGATACCTTTACTTAAGGATGTGGATGCAAAGCAAGGCCAGGCCTAGAGCCATTTTGCCAAATGACAACTATATTATTATTGTTATTATTATGTGTGTGTTGTGTGGAAGGCCTGCAAGGCAGGCTCAGGACTAGGGTGCCCGCCTTCCTTTTGAGTGGAGAGAGGGGGGGGGGGTGCTGTGCTTGCAGAGGGTGCCCCGGCTGCACCGCCATGCCCAACCAGCCCAGCCCGGTGGTTCTTCCGCCAGCCACCGGCATCATGGGTCCCTTCCCAAATGCCGCACTGCAGAAGCCCAGGAAGGAGACGACGACGAAGCCGCCACCACCACCTCCTCCTCCTTGGTGCAAAATTTGGGGGCTCCAGGAAGAAGAGCCCCCAAATCCAGAGACAGGCAGGCAGGAGGGGGTCCCTCGCTGGCAGAGAAGGCGGGGGTCTTGCCTGGCCTTCGGAAGGAGGGGGGAAGGAGGGGACACGCAAAACACACGCACACACACACACAAGATGCTGCTTGGGCCTTTTTCTGGGGACTCAATGCCACCCTCAGATTCTGCAAAATTGCAAAGGAAGGAAGGAAGGTAGGAAGGAGAGAGAGAATGAAAGAAAGAAGAGAGGAAGGAGAGAATGAAGGAAAGAAAGGAAGGAGAGAGAATGAATGAATGAAAGAAAGAAGAGAGGAAGGAGAGAATGAAGAAAAGGAAGGAAGAAGGAAAGAAAGAAGGAAGGAAGGAGAGAGAATGAATGAATGAAAGAAAGAAGAGAGGAAGGAAGAGAGAGAATGAATGAAAGAAAGAAGAGAGGAAGGAGGAAGGAAGGAAAGGAAGGAGAGAGAATGAATGAAAGAAAGAAGAGAGGAAGGAGAGAAAGAAAGAAGGAAGGAAGGAGAGAGAATGAATGAATGAAAGAAAGAAGAGAGGAAGGAGAGAGAATGGAGAGAATGAAGAATGAAAGAAAGAAGAGAGGAAGGAGAGAGAATGAATGAAAGAAAGAAGAGAGGAAGGAGATGAAGAAAGAAAGAAGAAGGAAAGAAGGAAGGAAGAGAGAATGGAGGAAAGAAAAGAGAAAGGAAAGAAAGGAAGAGAAGGAATGAAAAAGAAAGAAGGAAAGAAGGAAAGAAAGAAAGAAGGAAGAAGGAATGAATGAATGAAAGAAAAGAAAGAGACTGAAGAAAAGAAAGGAAGGAAGGAGGAAGGAAGGAGAGAGAATGAATGAAAGAAAGAGGAGAGAATGAAGGAAAGAAAGAAAGAAGGAAGGAAGGAGAGAGAATGAATGAATGAAAGAAAGAAGAGAGGAAGGAGAGAATGAAGGAAAGAAAGAAAGGAGGAAGGAAGGAGAGAGAATGAATGAAAGAAAGAAGAGAGGAAGGAGAGAATGAAGGAAAGAAAGAAACTAAAGAATGAAGAAAAGAAAGAAGTAAAGGAGGAAGGAAAGAAGAAAAGAAAGAACGAAAAAAGGAGATGGAAAGAAAGAAGCAAAGAAGAGAGGAAGGAAGGAAGGAAGGAGAAAAGGAAGGAAGGAAGCAAGGAAAGAAAAAGAAGGGAGGAAGGAGAGAGAGTGAAAGGAGGAAAGGAGGAAGGGAAGAAGGAGATAAGGAAGGAAGCAAGGAAAGAAAAAGAAGGGAGGGAGGAAAGAAGGGTGGAAGGAGAGAAGGAATGGAGAGAATGAAGGAAAGTAAGAGGGAAGAAAAGAAAGAAATGAGGAAGGAAAAAAAGGAAAGATGGAAGGAGGAAGAGAAGAAGGAAAGAAAGAAGGAAGGAAGAAAGGAAGGAAGGAAAGAAGGAAGGAAAGAAAGGGAGGGAAGGAAGGAGGAGAGATGCCTGGCAGGGTGCCAGTGCTGCAGCAGGGCGGCCTCCTCTCTCTCTCTCTCTCTGCGCAGAGGCCCATGCCAAAAGAGGAGGAAGGAAGGAAGGAAGGAAGGAAGGAAGGAAGGAAGGAAGGAAGGAAGGAAGGAGGAAGGAAGGAAGGAAGGAAGGAAGGAAGGAAGAAGATGGAGAGGATGCCAAGGGGGGAGGGAAGAAGAAGAAGGGCGATGATCCCCCTCCCCCCCCCCTTTGCAAAGGGAACCCAGGGCAAAACCAGGGGGGAGGGCGACCCCGCTCCCTCTCTGAGGGGAGACAGGTGGGGGCAGGACATGTCTTTTCAAGGGTGGGGTGTGTGAATGGAAGCGCCTGACACCCCCCCCCCCCCCCAAACCCCAGGAAAGCCCTTCTTTGCAAAGGAGGGGGCAGGAGTTGGGGATTTCCCCAGGCCTGCAAAAGCATTACAGTGATGGAAATTGGGGGGGGGGGGGACTTCAAAATAGATTACAATCCCTTCTGGGTCCTTTTATTTCTTTCTTTACTTCCCCACCCCTGTTTGTTTGTTTGTTTGTTTGTTTGTTTGTGGCTTTGCTGCAGAGCTATTTGCAATGGAGGTCTCCTTTTCTTTTCTGCAGGAAAAATTTTTTGGGGGGGGGGATTTAATATGGGAGACCCCAGAAAGCAATTTTTTTTAAAAAAAAGAGGGGAGAAAATATAGACAGAGGGTCTCATTTGCATATTACTATCATCATTATTATTATTTCCATAAGGCCTTGTAAATTGCAATTGAGAGGTCATTTGCATATTATTATTTATTTATTATTATTTATTTACTGTAACTGTATACCGCCCTTCTCACCCCTCAGGCAACTATCATCATTATTGCAATTGAGGGGTCATTTGCATATTACTATCATTATTATTATTTCCATAAGGCCTTATAAATTGCAATTGAGGGGTCATTTATTTATTATTTATTTATTTCATTCGGCTTCCATGCCGCCACTCCCGGTGGGCTCGGGGCAGTTCACATTTGCATATTAATATTTATTTATTACTATTTATTTACTGCATTTGTATACCGACCGTCTCAGCCCTCGGCCAACTGTCATCATTATTACTATTTTCATATGGCATTATAAATTTGCATATTATAAAAAAATAATATGCAAATTGGGCATCATTTGCATATTATTTTTAAATTATTATTATTTATTTACTGCATTTCTATACCGCCTGTCTCAGCCCTCCACCGACTATAATTATTATTATTATTTTCATATGGCATTATAAATTGCAATGGGGGTCATTTGCATATTACTATTATTATTATTTTCATATGGCATTATAAATTGCAATAGGGATCACTTGCATATTACTATCATTATTATTATTATTTTCATATGGCATTATAAATTGCAATGGGGGTCATTTGCATATTACTATTACTTTTATTATTACTATTATTTTCATAAGGCATTATAAATTGCAATGGGGGTCATTTGCATATTACTATCATCATTATTATTATTTTCATATGGCATTATACATTGCAATGGGGGTCATTTGCATATTACTATCATCATTATTATTATTTTCCTATGGCATTATAAATTGCAATTGGGGTCATTTGCATATTACTATCATTATTATTATTATTATTTTCATATGGCATTATAAATTGCAATGGGGGTTGTTTGCATATTACTATCATCATTATTATTATTATTATTTTCCTATGGCATTATAAACTGCAATTGGGGTCATTTGCATATTACTATTATTATTTTCATATGGCATTATAAATTGCAATGGGGGTTGTTTGCATATTACTATCATCATCATTATTATTATTATTTTCCTATGGCATTATAAACTGCAATTGGGGTCATTTGCATATTACTATTATTATTTTCATATGGCATTATAAATTGCAATGGGGGTCATTTGCATATTACTATCATCATTATTATTATTTTCATATGGCATTATAAATTGCAATGGGGTTGTTTGCATATTACTATCATTATTATTATTATTATTTTCCTATGGCATTATAAACTGCAATTGGGGTCATTTGCATATTACTATTATTATTATTTTCATATGGCATTATAAATTGCAATGGGGATCACTTGCATATTACTATCATTATTATTATTATTTTCATATGGCATTATAAATTGCAATGGGGGTCATTTGCATATTACTATTACTTTTATTATTACTATTATTTTCATAAGGCATTATAAATTGCAATGGGGTCATTTGCATATTACTATCATTATTATTATTATTTTCATATGGCATTATAAATTGCAATGGGGGTTGTTTGCATATTACTATCATCATCATTATTATTATTATTTTCCTATGGCATTATAAACTGCAATTGGGGTCATTTGCATATTACTATTATTATTTTCATATGGCATTATAAATTGCAATGGGGGTCATTTGCATATTACTATCATCATCATCATCATCATTATTATTTTCATATGGCATTATAAATTGCAATTTGGGGGGTTTCCTAATGTGACACATTGGGGTCCTTATTTAAATAGGGCCTGATAAGGGAGAAATAGGAAGGGAATGCTATTTTCCTACATTTCTATTTTTTTCTCTATTTTTCAATATTTTTTCTCTATTTTTCAATATTTTTTCTCTATTTTTCAATATTTTTTCTCTATTTTTCAATATTTTTCCTCTATTTTTCAATATTTTTTCTCTATTTTTCTCTATTTTTCAATATTTTTCAATATTTTTTCTCTATTTTTCAATATTTTTCCTCTATTTTTTTTCTATTATGCCTCCCTCCCTCCTTCCTGTATCTCTACTCCTCCTCTTTGTCTCCTTTCTCCTTCCTGCGCTTTGCAAGGTTACAGCTGGTGCAATGACAGAGAGAGAGAGAGAGGAAGGCGGATTAGCTCCAGGGCCATATGCTTCCTCTCCTCTACCATTATTGTTGTTGTTATTGTTATTGGCTGGGCACCCACCACCTTGTAACATTTGCAGCAAAATAAGGGGAGGGGGAGAGAAAAAGGGGCAGGTGGTCCCCTGCATCTTCTGGGCGGAGCCAGAGAGGTGTTGATGGGGAGGCATCGGCATCAGCACTGGCATCAGCAGCCTCCCTCCCTCCCTCCCTCCCTAGGATTCCCTTTTATGGCCTTCTCTGTTGCAGCGCCTTCCTGGCAACCCCATGAATTATTCCATAGGGCTTTTCCTGGGCAAACCATGGGGGCCGCCACTCCCAGCATCCCCCCCAATTCCCAAAAAGGCCCATTCCCACCCCCACCCACCCCCACGCATGGCAAGCTCTAGCCTGGACTTGTCTGGCCTCTCCATCCTTCAGAGAAAGAGGTCAGAAGACATTGAGGGTCTCAAGGGGGGGATTCCGGGGTCCCCGAGTGATTGGCTTGCAGCATTGGCAGGAAAGGTCAGGTTTCATTATGGCAGTGTTTCCCAGCCAGTGTGCCGTGAGCGATCATCAGGTGTGCCGTGGGAAATTGGAACCTCCAATACCCTTCCTTCCCCCTCCTGCCCACAGTGCTCTCTGGGTGCAGGTGGACTACAACTGCCAAACTCAAGGTCAATTCCCAAGCAAACCCTTTCAGTACTTTCTGTTGGTAATGAGAGTTCAATATGCCAAGTTTGGTTCAATTCCATTGTTGCAAGAGTTCAGGATGCTCTTTGATTCTGTGTTAACTATAAATCCCAGAAACTGTAACTCCCAAATGTCAAGGTCTGTTTTCCCCAAACTCAATCTGTGTTCACGTTTGGGCATATTGAGTATTCATGCCAAGTTTGGTCCTGATCCAACATTGTTTGAGTCCACAGTGCTCTCTGAATATAGGTGAACTACAACTCCAAAACCCAAGGTCCATGCCCACCAAACTCTTATAGCATTTTCTCTTGGTTGTGGGAGTTCTGTGTGGGAAGTTTGTGTCTTTCTGCCATTCCTGCCAGGATATCTATGTTGTGTTCATCGAAACAGGCCCAGGTTTCACACTGAGTGTATAAATACATTTAGAAACATATCAACTATATGTATGACTGTGTTAGAGTGTCATTTTGTGTCCTTTTGGTTGGTGGTGTGCCCCAGGATTTGGCAAATGTAAAAAATGTGCCGCGGCTCAAAAAAGGTTGAAAAACACTATATTATGGAAACCAAGTCTGTTCCAACCCAGAAAAAAAGGGGTGGGGGGATTTAAAAGGAGGACAAAACACATTATTATTATTATTATTATTATGTTTATGTTTATTTATACCCTGCATTGTGCCACTGCAGGTCATTACTGTGACTTCCTATTATTATTATTACATTATTATTATTATATTCATACCCCACATGGTGTTGCTGCAGGCTTATAATTATTATGTTTATTTATACACCGCATTGTGCTGCTGCAGGTCATTACTGTGACTTCCTATTATTATTATTATTATTATTACATTTATGTTTATTTATACACCGCATTGGGTCACTGCAAGCCACTACTACAACTTCCTATTATATTATTATTATGTTTATGTTTATTGTGCTGCTGCAGGTCATTACTGTGGCTTTCTATTATTATATTATTATTATTAATAATAATATGATTATACCCCACATGGTGCTGCTGCAGACTTATTATTATGTTTCTTTATACACTGCATTGCTGCCATTGCAGGTCATTCCTGTGACTTCCTATTATTATTATTATTACTACTATTATTATTATGCAAGTCACTACTACAACTTATTATTATTATGTTTATTTATACACCGCATTGTGCCATTGCAGGTCATTGCTGTGACTTCCTATTATTATTATTATTATTATTATTATTATGCAAGTCACTACTACAACTTATTATTATGTTTATTTATACACCGCATTGTGCCGCTGCAGGTCATTGCTGTGACTTTCTATTATTATTACTACTATTATTATTATGCAAGTCACTACTACAACTTATTATTATTGTGTTTATTTATACACCTCATTGTGCCATTGCAGGTCATATCTGTGACTTCCTATTATTGTTATTATTATTATTATTATGCAAGTCAGTCATACACCGCATTGTGCCGCTGCAGGTCATTGTTGTGACTTTCTATTATTATTACTACTATTATTATTATGCAAGTCACTACTACAACTTATTATTATTGTGTTTATTTATACCTGTGATTCGTGCTACTACAGGTCACTACTGCAGCTTTCTTCTATTATTATTATTATTATCTCTCTCCCGAAAGAGACCCAAAGCGAATTGCAATTAATTTCAAATACGCAACTCCTAAAACAGTATTAAAATCCACAGTCAAAATGCTGGCCCCCCCCTCAAAACGATGACCTTCTCATTTCAGGCCCCATTCAGGTGTCCATCATTGCAAACTGCCCGGATTCCTTGGGTCATCTTCTGGACCGCAAGGCTGGAAACCTGGTGGAAAATTCCACTGGAATGCAATCGGGGAAATGGCCTCCTTCGTTCTGCTCCTAGTTGCATCTTCTCCCTAGGTGCCTCCATCCTCTTTGGAGTAGAGACCCCCCCCCCCAAACAATGGGGGATATTATCCGTGGGTCTTGGGGGGGGGGCCCATGGGCTCCCCCTTGAAAGAGGAATTATATTATTATTATTATTATTATTATTATTATTAGGCTGGCAGCCGGTCCAGAAGGAATAGTCCCCCCCCCAAAAATGGGGATATTATCCGGGAGTCCTTAGGGTCCTTCCCCCCATGGGCTCCCCCTTGAAAGAGGAATTATATTATTATTATTATTATTATTATTATTAGGCTGGAAGCTGGTCCAGAAGGAATAATCCCCTCCCCCCCCAAAAAAATAATGGGGGATATTATCCGAGGGTCTTTGGGGTCCTCACCCCCCATGGGCTCCCCCTTGAAAGAGGAATTATATTATTATTATTATTAGGCTGGAAGCCGGTCCAGAAGGAATAATCCCCCCCAAATAATGGGGATATTTTCCGAGGGTCTTTTGGGGTCCTCACCCCCCATGGGCTCCCCCTTGAAAGAAGAATTATATTATTATTATTATTATTATTATTAGGCTGGAAGCCGGTCTAGAAGGAATAGTCCCCCCCCCCCCAAAAAATAATGGGGGATATTATCCGAGGGTCTTTGGGGTCCTTCCCCCCCTTGAAAGAGGAATATTATTATTATTATTATTATTATTATTATTATTAGGCTGGAAGCCAGTCCAGAAGGAATGAGGCCACCCAACGGGGAAAGGTGACCTTGTTCCATTTGTCCATCTGGTCCCCATTGAGGGTCATTGGAAGAGGGAGGGGGATTTGAGGGGCTGCCGCCCCATCATAGGCTCCCGCATGCCCCCCTCCCTCCCACACTGAAAAAGGGACACCTCATGAATATTCATGTGGAGGTAAACAGGGGCCTCCTCCTCCTCCTCTTCTAGGCCTGGATGTCTATCTCATCACCATCATGATGGGGGGGCTTTGCGACCCTCATCGGACTATGAGAATACTAATACTACTCATACTAATACTAGTCCCATCATCATTACCCAGGTATCACCAGAGGAGGGCGGCCCTTGGCTTTTGACATTGGGAGTTGCCTTTGAGCATCCTTCCCAAGGATCCTCTCTGTCTACGGCCTTGGCGCTGGGATGACGGAGGAGGAGGACTCGGGTTCGAATCCCTGCTCCGCCACCTTGAGGGGGCCTTGAGGGTAGCAAGAAGTCACACTCTCTCAGCCCCAAGGGTCAGGCAAGGGCAAAACCCCATTCGCTGAAGAGTCCCCCAAAATCAGCCTTGACCTGGAGACACGACATCCATATTAATGTCTTCCCCATCCCTCACCCAATCTGTAGGCCTTATTATTATTATTATAGGTCATATTATTACTATAGGTATTATTATTATGTCTCATTATTATTATTGTAGATCATATTATTAGTATTATTATAGGTCTCATTATTATTATTATAGGTCGTATTATAATTGTAAGTTGTATTATTATTATAGGTATTATTACTATAGGTCTCATTATCATTGTAGGTTGTATTATTATGTCTCATTATTATTAATGTAGGTCTTATTATTAGTATTATTATAGTTCTCATTATTATGATAGGCTTTATTATTATTATTGTAGGTCTCATTATTGTTGTTGTAGCTCTCATTATTATTATTAATATTGTATAGGTGTTATTATTATTGTATGTATTATTATTACTATTGGTATTATTATTATGGCAGGTCTCATTATAAATATTGTATGGGTCTTATTATTATTATTAATATTGTATAGGTGTTATTATTATTGTATGTATTATTATTACTATTGGTATTATTATTATGGCAGGTCTCATTATAAATATTGTATGGGTCTTATTATTATTAATATTGTATAGGTGTTATTATTGTATGTATTATTATTACTATTGGTATTATTATTATTATGGCAGGTCTCATTATAAATATTGTATGGGTCTTATTACTATTGGTATTATTATTATGGCATGTCTCATTATTACAATTGCATAGGTCATTATTGTAGGTATTATTACTATTATTATTATTATGGCATGTCTCATTATTATGATTGTATAGGCCATTATTGTAGGTATTATTATTATTGGTATTATTATTATGATGGCAGGTCTCATTATTACTATTGTATAGGTCATTACTGTAGGTATTACTACTATTGGTATTATTATTATGGCATGTCTCATTATTACAATTGCATAGGTCATTATTGTAGGTATTATTACTATTGGTATTAATATTATAGCATGTCCCGTTATTACTATTGTATAGGCCATTATTGTAGCTATTATTATTATTGGTAATATTATTATGGCAGGTCCCATTATAAATATTGTATGGGTCATTATTGTAGGTATTATTATTATGGCATGTCTCTTTACTATTGTACAGGTCATTATTGTACATATTATTATTGGTATTATTATTATTATTATTATGGCAGGTCTCATGATTATTGTAGGTCTTTTTATTATTATTATTATTATTATTATAGGTGTTATTATTGTCGTTGTTGTTGTTGTAGGTCTCATTTATTATTGCTGTTGTTGTAGGTGTCCTTATTATTATTTTAGTTTGCTGTAGGTTTTCCGGGCTGCCTGGCCATGTTCCAGAAGCAGCATTCTCTCCTGACGTTTCGCCCATGGCTAAAGGCATCCACAGAGGTTGTGAGGTCTGCCTGTTGGAAACTAGGCCAGTGGGGCTTATATCCCTGTGGAATGGTGTCCAGGGTGGGAGCAAGAACGCTTGTCTGCTGGAAGCAAGTGTGAATGTTGCCACTGGCCGCCTTGATTGGCACCGAATGACCTCGCAGCTTCAAAGCCTGGCTGGTTGCTGCCTGGGGGAATCATTTGTTGGGAGGTGTTACCTGTCCCTGATTAGAAGTTTTAAATACTGGGAGCCAGATTGTGTTCATTTTCATGGTTATTATTGTGCATCTTGTTATTATTGTAGGTCTTGTTGTTGTTGTTATTACTATTATTATAGCCTTTCCCTGCCTTCTACCCCTTCCTCTCTCTCTCTCCCTTCTGCTGTGTTCATCCTCCTCTTTCTCCTCCTCCATAATCTCTCTTCCTCCCTCCCTCCTCTCTTTCCCTTTAAGGGGGGGGATGTGACTCATCCTTTTTCTCCTCCATCCATCCCTCCATCTCTCTCTCTCTCTCTCTCTCTCTCTCTCCTGGCTGACATTTTGTCACCAGCAGGTTGGGCAGCAGGAGGAGGAGGAGGAGGAGGGTGGCGTTCCCCCTTGATGTGCACTTCCCTCTTCGCCTTCTATTTCTTCGCCCTTCCCGACTCTTTTCTCCTTTGCGACACAGGAAACCTTTGGGGGGGGGGGGTTGTCCTCTGGCCCCTTCTCTCTCTCTGCCTCTAAGTCACAGGAAATGCCCCTCACAGAAGGAAAGGAAAAGCCCCCACCCAAAATAAGGAACACCAAGTGAGTCCGCACACACAGGAGTTGAACCACATCTGACCCCAATGCCCAGGATTGAAGAAGGGGCTGGGGGTGCGGGGGAGAGACATAGGTAGGTAGGTAGGTAGGTAGAGAAATAGAGAAGTAGATAGAAAAATAGATAGATAGATAGATAGGATAGATTAATAGAGAAATAGAGAAATAGAGAAATAGATAGGATAGGTAGGTAGGATAGATAGATTAGATAGATAGGTGGGTAGGTAGAGAAATAGATAGAGAAGTAGATAGGTAGGTAGGTAGAGAAATAGAGATAGATAGATAGGATAGATAGATAAATAAATAGAGAAATAGATAGGATAGATAGATTCAATGGGTAGGTAGGTAGGTAGAGAGATAGATAGATAGATAGATAGATAGATAGGATAGATAGATTAGATGGATAGGTAGGTAGGTAGGTAGGTAGAGAGATAGATAGGATAGAAAGATTCAATGGGTAGGTAGGTAGGTAGAGAGATAGATAGATAGATAGGATAGATAGATTAGATGGATAGGTAGGTAGGTAGGGAGAGAAAGATAGATAGATAGATAGGATAGATAGATTCAATGGGTAGGTAGGTAGGTAGAGAGATAGATAGATAGGATAGATAGATTCAATGGGTAGGTAGGTAGGTAGGGAGAGAGAGAGATAGATAGGATAGATAGATTAGATGGATAGGTAGGTAGGGAGAGAGAGAGATAGATAGGATAGATAGATTAGATGGATAGGTAGGTAGAGAGAGATAGATAGATAGATAGATAGGATAGATAGATTCAATGGGTAGGTAGGTAGGTAGAGAGATAGATAGATAGGATAGATAGATTAGATGGATAGGTAGGTAGAGAGAGATAGATAGATAGATAGATAGGATAGATAGATTCAATGGGTAGGTAGGTAGGTAGATAGATTAGATGGATAGGTAGGTAGAGAGAGATAGATAGATAGATAGGATAGATAGATTCAATGGGTATGTAGGTAGGTAGGGAGAGAGAGAGATAGATAGATAGGATAGATAGATTAGATGGATAGGTAGGTAGGTAGGTAGAGAGAGAGAGATAGATAGGATAGATAGATTCAATGGGTAGGTAGGTAGAGAGAGATAGATAGATAGATAGATAGGATAGATAGATTCAATGGGTATGTAGGTAGGTAGGGAGAGAGAGAGATAGATAGATAGGATAGATAGATTAGATGGATAGGTAGGTAGGTAGGTAGAGAGAGAGAGAGAGATAGGATAGATAGATTCAATGGGTAGGTAGGTAGAGAGAGAGAGAGAGATAGATAGGATAGATAGATTAGATGGATAGGTAGGTAGGTAGAGAGAGAGAGAGATAGATAGGATAGATAGATTAGATGGATAGGTAGGTAGAGAGAGATAGATAGATAGATAGGATAGATAGATTCAATGGGTAGGTAGGTAGGTAGGTAGAGAGAGAGATAGATAGGATAGATAGATTAGATGGATAGGTAGGTAGGTAGGTAGGGAGAGAGAGAGAGATGGATAGATAGAGATAGATAGATAGGTAGGTAGAGAGAGATAGATAGATAGATAGAGAGGATAGATAGATTCAATGGGTAGGTAGGTAGGTAGAGAGAGAGAGAGAGATAGATAGGATAGATAGATAGATTAGATAGATAGATAGATAGGATAGATAGATTCAATGGGTAGGTAGGTAGGTAGGTAGAGAGAGAGAGATAGGATAGATAGATTCAATGGGTAGGTAGGTAGGTAGGGAGAGAGAGAGAGATAGATAGGATAGATAGATTAGATGGATAGGTAGGTAGGTAGAGAGAGAGATAGATAGATTCAATGGGTAGGTAGAGAGAGAGAGAGGATAGATAGATTCAATGGGTAGGTAGGTAGAGAGAGAGAGAGATAGATAGGATAGATAGATTAGATGGATAGGTAGGTAGGTAGAGAGAGATAGATAGATAGATAGGATAGATAGATTAGATGGATAGGTAGGTAGGTAGAGAAATAGATAGAGAAATAGATAAAGAAATAGAGAGAGAAATAGATAAAGAAATAGAGAGAGAGATAGATTGGATAGATATATTAGACAGATAGATAGATAGATATCTAGACAGGCAAATATATAATGATAGGATAGCAAGAGAGGGATAGGTGAGATAGAGAGGAGGATTGGAGAGAGAGAGAGAAGGACTGGACTGGTCTCTTGAGAGAGAGAGAGAGAGAGAGAGAGAGAGAGAGAGAGGGATTGAACTACCAGGTCAACATAAATAAACAGAGGGATTCATAAAAGGATTTCATAGATATATATAATAAGAGAGAGAGAGAGAATTGGATAGACGGTAGGCAGAAAGATAGATAGATAGATAGATAGATAGATAACAAGGTTGAGATAGTGAAATATAGATAGGTAGATAGGTAGCTCAAATAGGTATAGATAGACAGGTAGATAGGTATCGAACAATTAGCTAGAGATAGATAGATAGATAGATAGATAGATAGATAGATAAGGATGGCATAGGTAGATTGACCCAATAGGTATAGAATGAGAGAGGTGGGCAGACAAATATAGAAGGATTGGGTAGAGATCGGATGGAGAAAGAGAAGGACGGAGGGACAGAAATAGGACGGGAGGACTAAGGGAGACGAGAGAGAGAGAGAGAGAGAGAGAGAGAGAGAGAGAAGGATTGGGGAGATAGGTAGATTATTTGGATGGATTGATGGATCGATGGAGAGATAGGAAAGATAGGTGGATTGGATGGATAGATAGATAGACAGATAGAGAGATAGATATAGTTGGATTGGATGGGTGGATAGATAAAGATAGCAGGATAGATAGATAGATAGATAGATAGATGATAGATAGGAAAAATACTGGATTAGATAGATAGATAGATAGATGATAGATAGGAAAAATACTGGATTAGATAGATAGATAGATAGATAGATAGATAGATAGATAGATAGATAGATAGATAGATAGATAGGAAAATACAGGATTAGATAGATAGATAGATAGATAGATAGATAGATAGGAAAAATACTGGATTAGATAGATAGATAGATAGATAGATAGATAGATAGGAAAAATACTGGATTAGATAGATAGATAGATAGATAGATAGATAGATAGGAAAAATACTGGATTAGATAGATAGATAGGAAAAATACTGGATTAGATAGATAGATAGATAGATAGATAGATAGGAAAAATACTGGATTAGATAGATAGATAGATAGATAGATAGATAGATAGGAAAAATACTGGATTAGATAGATAGATAGGAAAAATACTGGATTAGATAGATAGATAGATAGATAGATAGATAGATAGATAGATAGGAAAAATACTGGATTAGATAGATAGATAGATAGATAGGAAAAATACTGGATTAGATAGATAGATAGATAGATAGATAGATAGAGGTATTGGATGGATGAATCAATAGATAGAGCCGGATAGATAGGAAAGACAGCTGGATTGGATGGATAGAGAGAGACAGACAGACAGATAGAGAGAGAGAGATAGGAGATATAGTTGGATTGGATGGATGGGGATGGATAAAGATAGCAAGATAGATAGATAGGAAAAATACTGGATTCAATAGATAGATAGATAGATAGATAGATAGATAGATGATAGAGTTGTATTGGATGGATGGATGGACAGACAGACAGGAAAGCTAGCTAGACGGCTTTCCCTCCCTCCCTCCCTCCCTCTTTCCCTCTCTCTCTCCCTCTTCCAAGGGCAAATGCGCATTCTCCTTCGCGTGCGGACAGAGGGGAGAGGAAGGTGACCCCCTCCCTCTCTCCCCCGCTCCCTCCCTAGCTGAGCACCCAGGCGGCGGCGCAGTGACTCGCATCCCTCTGCGACACGCATCCCTCTGCGACACGCATCCCTCTGCGACACGCATCCTGCCCCGTTCACACGTGCGAGGCGGGCAAAAAGCGGGCAGAGAGAGGGGAAGGAATGCTGCGACTACTCACCCCCATCTTGGCGGCGGGGAGAAGAGGAGCTCTCTCTCGATGCCTTCTCTCTCTCTTCTCTCTCTCCCTGTGTTTGCTGGGGAGGGGCGGCCTTTCCCTTTCCCCTTCCTCTCCTTTCCTTCCTCGGCGGCCCCTTCAATCTGCGGCTGCGGCAGCTGTGCCCGCTTCGGCTTGCAGGAGGAGAAGGAGGAGGGAGGGAGGGAGGGAGGGAGGGAGGGGCCAAGAGCCAATCAGGGGGCAGCGCGGCCACGCCCACTCCCTCCTCTCCCAGGCCACGCCCCTTTTACTGCAGAACTCACCTTGCCCGCCAAAGGGGGGGGGGGGAGGGATGCAGCAGCAAAAAGGGCCAAGGCGATTATTCCTAATGCAGGAAATCCCTATAGTTGGCAACAGTAGGGTACATGGCTGACCATGAGCCAGGAGTGGGATGCTGCAGCTCAAAAGGCCAAGGCGATTCCAGGCTGCCTCCATAGGAAGATAGTGTCCAGGTGGAAGGGAATGGTTTGGGATATGGGTGGTTGGCACTTGAGTACAGCACAGGGTAGCTATTATTATTATTATTATTGGTAGCTATTATTATTATTTGGTAGCTATTATTATTGTTTGGTAGCTATTATTATTATTATTTGGTAGCTATGATTACTATTTGGTAGCTATGATTATTATGTGGTAGCTATTATTATTATTTGGTAGCTATTATTAATAATATTTGGTAGCTATTATTATTATTTGGTAGCTATTATTATTAATAATATTTGGTAGCTATTATTATTATTTGGTAGCTATTATTAATAATAATATTTGGTAGCTATTATTATTATTTGGTAGCTATTATTATTAATAATATTTGTAGCTATTATTATTATTTGTAGCTATTATTATTATTTAGTAACTATTATTATTATTTGGTAGCTATTATTATTTGGTAGCTATTATTATTATTATTTGATAGCTATTATTACTATTTGGTAGCTATTATTATTAATATTTGTAGCTATTATTATTATTTGGTAGCTATTTTTATTAATAATATTTGGTAGCTATTATTATTATTTGGTAGCTATTATTATTAATATTTGTAGCTATTATTATTATTTGGTAGCTATTTTTATTAATAATATTTGGTAGCTATTTTTATTAATATTTGTAGCTATTATTATTATTATTTGGTATCTATTATTATTATTTGGTAGCTATTATTATTATTTGGTAGCTATTTTTATTAATAATATTTGGTAGCTATTTTTATTAATATTTGTAGCTATTATTATTATTTGGTAGCTATTATTATTATTTGGTAGCTATTATTATTATGTGGTAGCTATTATTATTTAATAGCTATTATTATTATTTGGTAGCTATTATTATTATTTGGTAGCTATTATTATTATTATTTCATAGTTATTATTATTATTTTGTATCTATTATTATTATTTCGTAGCTATCATTATTTCGTAGCTATTATTATTATTTCGTAGCTATTATTGTTATTATTTCGTAGCTATTATTATTTTGTAGCTATTATTATTATTATTTGAGTCCCCCCAGGGATGAGGAAGGTGGTATATAAATACTGTAAATAAATAAATAAATAAATAAATAATAAATATTATTATCATCATCGTCATCAAGAAGACTTACTAAATCTCAAGCTGAACCTGAGCCAAGAGTGTGATGCAGTAGCAGAAAAGGCCAATGCGATCCTAGGCTGCAGTCATATCTATCTATCTCATCTCTCTCTCTCTCTCTCTCTTTCAACCATCGTTATGGCCATCTACAGTATATTTGGCTGGGTGGCCATCTGTCGGGAGGGATTAGATGGTGCCTTCCTCGTATCATCCCGCCTTGGGTCTTTCTTTGGAGAAAGGCGATATAGAAACGCCCCAAATAAATAAATAAATATAGTTCTCTCAATCATATCTATCTCTGTGTGTGTGTGTGTATCATTCTCTATGGTCATCTATTTTTGGCTGGATGGCCATCTATTGGGAGGGATTGGATGGTGTCTTCCTCTATGTCTCACATATAGTTTACTCAGTCATCTCTATTTATTTATTTATCCTTTCTTTCTCCCTCAATCATACCTATGGCCATTTATCTTTGGCTGGGTGTCCATCTGACAGGAGGGATTCGATGGTGCCTTCCTTAATGGCCATTTGGCGGTCACTTCCAATCTATCTCAAAACACTGTCGTATCGTTTTTGTCCGCCTGCCTATCTCTCAACCTAGTATGTCATTGACTTGATGGCCCTCTGCCAGGAGGGATTGGCTGATGCTTTCCTGCCTGGCCTGAAGGGGGTCAGACTGGATGGCCTTTGGTGACCCCTCCTGATTCTAGGCTTTCTCCATTCCTGTATGGAAAACTAGCTGCTTTGCCCAGAAACCTGGCAGGGCTGCTCTGCCCTCCAGGGTTGGGCTAGATGGCCTTTGGGGGACCCCTTGCTACTGGGTGGCCCTGTCCCTGCACTGCACTCCCTGATCCTTTCCCATCAGAACTGGAGCACAGAACGCCCCCCCCCCCCCACTTCCTCTGAACCAGGCCTCAGCATCCTTCCTCATCCTTCATCCGGTCACCATGGCAACCGGATGAAGGAGGCAGGCCATGTGACCCGGTGTCTCTGTGGCAACCGGGAGGAAGGAAGGAAAGGCGTTTCCACGGCAGCAAGCGAATCCGGCTCAGTGGTCCAAGGGAAAGGATGGGGATGGGGAGGCCACCCAAAGACCTAGATAGTCATATCTCTTGGTGTGTGTGTGTCTGTGTGTGTATTTTTATATATATATATATATATATATATATATATATATATATATATATATATACATACATACATACATACACACACTAGCTTGGGAACCCGGTGGTGCCCGGGTTATTTGAGAAACATATTAGTTGGTCTTTAGCAGTTTTTTAAGTGGCTGGCAGTGGTGACAGGAAGTTAGTGAAGGTACTGTGAGTCCCATCGTCCATGGTCTACCCTCCTCCAAACAGCACCAGGATGTAGAGTGGGTTAGGGAGGATCTGTCTGCCAAGTTTGGCCTTGATCCATCATTATTGGGAGTTGCAGTGGTGTCGTGAAATTACTGAAGGTACTGCAAGTCCCATCATCCATGGTCCATCCCCCTTAGAACTGCAGTAGGATGTAGAGTGGGTCATGAGTACTCTGTGTCGCAAGTTTTGGGCCTGGTCTGTGATTTGTAGGGGCCACAGTTTTCTGTGGGAAGTGAATCGAGTGAAGCTACTGCAAATCCCATCATTTGTGGCCCACCCTGCCCTAAACTGCTCCAGGTTGTAAAGTGGGCCATTGGGGCTCTGTGTGCCAAGTTTGGTCCTGATCCGTCATTGGTGTGGGCCACAATGCTCTAAGGCAGTGAGTTAAAGTACTGCAAGTCTCATCATCCTCCCTCAAACTGCACCAGGACGTAAAGTGGGTCTTGGGGGGGTTCTGTGTGGCAAGTTTGGTCTTGTTCTGTCGTTGTTGGGGTCTGCAAAGCGGTTTGGCCTTAAACTCCCACGATGCCTGGCTGCTTAGGCCTTTTCCTTACCCCCCTCTGCCACTTTAGAGTGTCGGAATGTTGGTGGTGCTGGCCAATCAGAGGCGTTATGCAAATACTCCATCAGTGGCAACCAATCATGTTGTCGGAGTGTAGAGGCTGGGAGTCAATCGGAATGCTACCACATACAAACATACATACAAACATTATCTTTTATTATATATATAGAAGATATAGATATATATGTAGTTTTAATTTCTAATTCAGACCTTTTCTGCATCTCTTGCCATTTTTAGCACCGGCTCCATTCACTTGGTTAAGCTGCATGTTGAGGTGATAGGCATCCCAAGTGGAGAGGCCTTGGTTGGACTACAGAGCCCAGCAGCATCCCACCAGGAGGCCCTTCCCAGCATAGTCCAGGGAGAGGTGGGCTTTCCAGGGCCAGACAAGAAGGTGGCGGAAACAGAAGAACAGCGTGCCCACGGGGAGCGTGATTGCGCCACTCGTGTCCAACATTTACAATTGCCAGAAGGGACAGAGAGTTTCATCTATGCTGACGATCGTGCCATCACCGCTCAAGCAGGGAGCGTTGAAGTGGTTGAACAGAGGGCCTCTGAAGCTTTAGGTGCTCTTACTGCCCATGACAGGGAAAACTAGCTGATTCCTCATCCATCTAAGTGTAATCTATGCTGACGATCGTGCCATCACCGCTCAAGCAAGGAGCGTTGAAGTGGTTGAACAGAGGGCCTCTGAAGCTTTAGGTGCTCTTACTGTCTATGACAGGGAAACTAGCTGGCACAACCTGGGGATCACAACCAGACACAGCGAAGGCATCTGCCCTTGCGCTTTGCTGCTCTGCTGCTGGGTACGCATGCCCAGTGTGGAACACATCTCACCACGCTAAAACAGTGGATGTGGCGCTTAAAGAGGCATGTCGCATTATCATGGGGTGTCTGCCCCCTACACCACTGGAGAAATCACACTGTTTAGTCAATATTGCACCACCTGACATCCGCCGGGAAGTAGCAACCAATAGTGAAAGGACCAAAGCAGTGACATCTCCAGCCCATCACCCCCTGTTTGGGTGTCAGCTGGCATGCCAATGACTTAAATCAAGGAATAGTTTCCTACGATCTACAGAGACCCTTGCTGGAACACCTCAGCAAGCAAGAGTCCAAAGGTGGCAGGCTCAAACCTGGAACGTTAATTCATGGCTGATACCAAATGGGAGACTCCCTCCTGGGCACACAGAAGACTGGGAGACTAGGAAGGAAGGTGCTGAACAGGCTGCGCTCTGGCACCACGAGAGCCAACCTTCAGGAATGGAGCCACAAAGTGGAGTCCACAACATGCAAGTACATGGCAGTGTAGTTCAGACCGTGTACTACAATGCAGCCTGAGCCCTGCCACATGCACATGGAAGGGCCTTCTCACAGTGACACCAGAGGTACTCCAAGTGGCCAGCCATTGGTCAAAGGACATTTAATAGCATACCAAGTTTGCAAACTTTGTGTGTGTGTGTGTGGTTTAATACAGTACAACTCTTTGGTTCACTCCTGACACGATAAATAAATACCTGGCACTGGAAATGCTGTTGTTGTTGACTTGAAGGCCCACAACAATAACAACAACAACAACAACATTATTTCCCAGGATCAGAGTAACCACCAACACAGAGGGATCCAGGCTGTTGGCCTTGGTGCTGAACGGACAGCTCCCAACCAGAAAATATAGGCATTCCTATTCCAGGAAATACAGCTAAGGATGTATTCTGTATGCGCCTAAGTCAGGCCTAGGCAAAGTTGGGCCTTTCAGGTGTTTTGGACTTCAACTCCCACAATTCCTCACAGCCTCAGGCCCCTTCCAAAGGAAGGGTCCTGAGGCTGTGAGGAATTGTGGGAGTTGTAGTCCAAAACACCTGAAAGGCCCAACTTTGCCTAGGCCTGGCCTAAGTCAACATGTTTTCGGATTGCCATTCCCATTGGGCTGGATAGAGGATTCTAGAAGGTGCCGCGCAAACTAGGAGCAATGTCCCGTCTATACATCAAGCGTGTTCTTGGTTCTTGAAACTCCCATCTGCTTTAGGAATTTCAGCCAAAGCGAGGAACGATGGGATCTGCAGTCCAATGAGAGGGCCTGCCATATTGAAGGGGGTTCCTATTATTATTATTACTTACTTACTTACTTACTTACTTTACTTACTTAGGCGATCCCTCGTAACCTGAGGATGATGGTCCTCCAAGTCTGGTGTCTTGGCGATGGGTCCGTAGGCCGCTGTGGAGCCCTATTCTTGACCCGCATGTTCTCCTGCAATGAGGCATTGGATTCCAAGTGGAAGGGTCTGGGTTGGCTTGACGCGCCTTCCTCTTGACACATTTCTCCCTTTCTTTCGCCCTCCATTCGTACCTCTTCGAATTCTGCAGCACTGCTGGTCACAGCTGACCTCCAGTTACAGCACTCAAAGGCCAGGGCTTCCCTGTTCTTGCTGTCTGGGCCACATCTTTAAATCTCTTTTCCTGTCCACCAATATTCCATTTCCCGTTCTTGAGTTCAGAGTAGAGCAACTGCTTTGGGAGACAGTGATCTTTGGGTGTTTTGTAAACAAACAACCTTGGTCTCCCTACGGATGTCCCATCCTCAAACACTCTCTGCTTCATATATTATCATTATATTAATATTATTATTTTCATAGAATCATGGAATAATAGTTGGAAGATACCACATGGGCCATCTAGTCCAACCCCTTTATATTTTATATTATTATTACTGTATTATTATTCTATTATTTATATTATTTATAATATATTATTATTTATATAATATATTTTATATTATTATTAGTGTATTATTAGTGTATTATTATTTATAGTATTTACTTTATGTTATTATTTATATAATATATTTATATTATTATTAGTGTATTATTTTTATTCCATTATTAGTTATATTATTTACATTTTATTATTATTTATACAATATATTTTATATTATTATTAGTGTATTATTATTCTATTATTTATATTATTTACATTATATTATTATTTTATATTATTAGTGTATTATTATTTTTCTATTATTATTTATATTATGTACATTATATTATTATTTATATAATTTATTTTATTTTATTAGTGTATTATTATTAATATTCTATTATTATTTATATTATTTACATTATATTATTATTTATATATTATAATTTATATTATTATTAGTGTATTGTTATTATTTATATTCTATTATTTATATTATATAATATATTTTATATTATTATATTATTAGTGTATTATTAATATTCTATTATTATTTATATTATTTACATTATATTATTATTTATATAATATAATTTATATTATTTAGTGTATTATTATTTATATTCCATTATTATTTACATTATATTATTATTTATATATTTTAAATTATTATTAGTATATTATTAATAATAATATTCTATTATTATTTATATTGTTTACATTATATTATTATTTATATAATATATTTTATATTATTAGTGTATTATTATTTATATTCTATTATTATTTATATTATTTACATTTTATTATTATTTATATAATATATTTTTATTATTAGTGTATTATTATTTTTATTATTTATATTCTATTATTATTAATGTTATTTACATTACATTATTATTATTATTATTTTACGATCTTATTAATTTAATCTGGTATACTTTCTGTGCAATTTCCCATGGTGTGGAACGACTTAGCCACAGAGATATTGAAATATGTTGCTTACAGTCCCTCCAATGTACATCTCATTCAAGCGCATGTGCAAATAGGACTCATTTAGCCCAAGAATCATGATGTGACCTTGGAAGCAAAGGTCACAAAGGTCCCCGGGTCAGGACTTGGGTGGGAGGTGGCAGCCCAAGGTTCACTCCAAAGGCCATTTCCCTACTACTTGCAAATTATAAATGATGTGAGTGCTTTCCAAGCGGAAGGCAATATCCTCTGGACCAGTCAGTTGCTCCTAAAACATCATATTACACAAACGTTTAAGCAAATGTATAAATATCCGCGACAGTAAAACTCTCCTTTGGAAGCTCCCACCGAAAACCCATTAAGAAGGCGGAGAGGAGGGTTCCATTATGTCCCTGGAGGGCTCTTGCTGGAAGACATCCACCCAGGCCGGTGTTCCATAGATAGAGTTAGATATAGACACACACATAGTACACATTTTATTTTTATCCCCATTTATTTTCTCCCCAAGGCAGCTCACAGTAAATACAACACAATGCGGGAGAGGGAACTGCCTCTGAAATATGGGGGAAGCCTTTCCTAATGGGACCACAATTTGCATAATGGATTTGGCTCCGCCCCCTTTGGCCTTGCGGTCTCTTCCAACTCTAGGATTCTCTCTCTCTTTCTTACTTAGGGGTTTGGACTAGATGTCCTCTGGGTGCCCCTTCCAGCTCTGGGATCCTAGGATTCTATCTATCTATCTCTTTAGGGTTTTGGACTAGATGGCCTTTGCGTGTCCCTTCTAACTCTAGGATACTAGGATCCTATCACCTATCAATCAATCTCTCTGTGTATTTATCTATCTATCTACCTATCTATTAATTAATTAATCTATCTCTTAGGGGTTTGGACTAGATGGCCTTTGTGTGTCCCTTCTAACTCTAGGATACTAGGATTCTATCTATCTATTTATCTATCTATCTACCTATCTATTTATCTATCTATCTATCCCTTAGGGCAGGGGTAGGGAACCTACAGCTCACGAGCCAGACGTAGCTCTTTTCATTATTGCATTTGGCTCTCTCTCTCTCTCTCTCTCTCTCTCTCTCTCTCTCTCTTCCTTCCTTTCTCCCCCTTCACCCTTTCCTTCACCTTCTTCCTTTTCCCTCCCTCTCTCCCCTTCCTTTTTTCCTCCATTCTCCCTCTTCCTTCCTTCCTCTTCCTTCCTTTCTTTCTTCCCCCTTCACCCTTTCCTTCTCTCCTTCCTTTTCCCTCCCTCTCTCCCCTTCCTTCTTTCATCTATTCTCCCTCTTCCTTCTTTCCTCTTCCTTCCTTTCTCCCCTTCACCCTTTCCTACTCCTTCTCTCCTTCCTTTCCCTCTTTCTCTCCCCCTTCCTTCTTTCCTCCATTCTCCCTCTTCCTTCCTTCCTTCCTCTTCCTTCCTTCCTTCCTTTCTCCCCTTCACCCTTTCCTTCTCCCCTTCTTCTTTCCTTCATTCTCTTCCTTCCTTCCTTCCTTCCTTCCTCTTCTATTCCTTTTCCCCAAGTCTTTCTTTCCTCCTCCTTCCTTTCTTTTCACTTCACTCTCTCTTTCTTTATTTTCTTCTTTTCCCTTCATTATTTTACTTTTTCCCTCACTCCCTTTCCTTTTCTTTCTTTTCCCCACCCTTTCCTTTCCTCCCTTCCCATTTCCTTCTTTGTTTTCCCCTCCTTGTCTCTCTCCTGCTTTTCTTTTCTTCCTTTTCCATAGTTCGTTCTTCTTTCCTTTCTTCATCTCCCCCTCCTTCCTTTACTTCCTCTGTCTTTCCCCCTTTCCTTCCTTCCTTCCTTCCTTCCGCCTTCTCTTCCTTCCCAGAGTCCTGAGCGTGCCTTTTGCAGAGCCAGGTCTGAAGTGTCCCCTCATTCTGCCTTTTGGGGAATCCTTTTCTCATCGTATGTACGTATATACTCACATTTAGTTGGATTGAGTCTTAAAATATATATATTATGCATTACGTGGCTCTCACTGAAAGAAATTTCCAAATATTTTGCTTTCATGGCTCTCTGAGTCAAAAAGGTTCCCGACCCCTGGCTTAGGGGCTTGGACTAGATGGCCTTTGCGTGTCCCTTATAAATCTAGGATACTAGGATCCTATCACCTATCTATCTATCTCTATCTATCTATCTCTATCTATCTATCTATCTCTTAGGGGTTTGGACTGGATATCCTTTAGGTGGACCTTCCAACCAGGCCCGGATTACCCATAAGGCCACCTAGGCCATGGCCTAGGGGCGCAAGCCGAGGGGGGCACAGTTCACACGGACCCCAAAAAAATATGTTTAAACAAAACCACAACACGCGGCATGGAGATGACTCTCTCTCTCTCGGGGAGGGCAGGGGGAGAGCGCTGCGAGGGGGCGAGGGAGGAGGGAGTGGTGCCCCCCCTTGCCATCGCCACCGCCCCCTTGTCAAGGAAGGAGGGCGTGAGGAGGAGGCGACGGAGGGAAGCGGCATGCGAAGCACCCAGGAACATGGCTGAGGAGGCAGAGGCGCTCGCCAGGGGCGGGCCTACCTGTCCCCGAGGGGTACGCGAAAAAAATTTTGCGCCCCCCCCCCCCAGCCAATTTGTGCGCATGTGCACTGGCTCCAGAGCGTGCCTCCTGCTTCGGAGCCCAGTGCGCATGCGCGAAACTGCGCACAAGTGCACTGGCTCCAAAGCGGGAGGTGTGCTCTGTAGCCAGTATGCATGTGCAGAGCTTTTTGCGCATGCTATAGCGCCTGTAGAAGCTTCTGCGCATGCGGAGGTGCGGCCGGCCTAACAAAGGCCTGGCCGGCACGGCGGCATTCTGCAAGTCGCAGAGCCGGCTGCAAAGGCCTGGCCGGCGCAACGGCGGGGTGGGGCGGGGCGGCGTGGGCAGCGGGGCACGGCGGAGCTGGCACAGTGGCGCCCCTCCCAGGTGGCGACGCCCCTCCCGGGTGATGTCGACCTACGCGCCTGCGTAGTCTGCCTAATGGACGAACTGTCCCTGGCGCTCGCACCCTCCTGCTGCGCATGACTGGCAGCAGCCCTGGGGGTGGGGCTTCCCTCTGCTGCCGCCTCCTCGCGCCCTGCTTCCTTGACAAGGGGTGCTGTGCATGTGGGGGGGGGGTGTGTGCGGTAGAGGTTGGTTTGGGGGCGTAATTCCAAAGTGTGGCCTAGGGCAGTGTTTCCCAACCTTTTTTGAGCCGTGGCACACTTTTAACATTAAAAAAATCCAGGGGCACACCACCAACCAAAATGACATTGCTGGAGGATGGTGACCTGCTGGGAGCAGCTGCGGGGAGTGCCGAAGCTGGGGGAGGGGGAGGAGCCAGGCCCCACTATGCCCTTCCCCCCTCGGCTTCAGTTCTCCCACAGCTTCGCCAGCTTTGAGGGGCAGTGCCAAGCCAGCATTGTGCTAGCTCTGCCACCGCTGGCTTGGCACTGCCCCCAAGGCTGGCGAAGCTGTGGGGGCAGCGCTGAAGCTGGGGGAGGGGGAGGAGCCAGGCCCCACCATGCCCCTCCCCCCTGGGCTTCAGTTCTCCCACAGCTTCGCCAGCTTTGAGGGGGCAGTGCCAAGCCAGCATTGTGCTGGCTCTGCCACCGCTGGCTTGGCACTGCCCCCTCAAGGCTTGCGAAGCTGTGGGAGCGCTGAAGCTGGGGAGGGGGCGGAGCCAGGCTGCATCATGCTCCGCCCCCTCTCCCTGGCTTCAGTTCTCCCACAGCTTCGCCAGCTTTGAGGGGGCAGTGCCAAGCCAGCATTGTGCTGGCTCTGCCACCGCTGGCTTGGCACTGCCCCCTCAAGGCTGGCGAAGCTGTGGGAGCGCTGAAGCTGGGGAGCATCACGTCGTCCCCCCCTCGGCTTCAACTCTTCCACAGAGGAGGGGCATGAGCGGTGGACGGGTTTCAGTAGGCGGGGCTCCTCCGTGTGGCTTCAACAAGCAAGGGGCAAGAGTCATGGCGGATTGGAGGCTGGTTGGGGAAACGGCCGAAGGAGGCGGTGCCCCGGTCCCTTCTTCTTTTTCTTTGCCACTGCCCGGCCCTTCCTCCTCCTCCCCAAGCAGCAGGAGTTCGGCAGGAGGAGGGGGAAGGAAGGGGGCAGAGAGCTTTTCTCGCGGCACACCTGATGACCGCTCATGGCACACTGGTTGAGAAGCACTGGCCTAGGGCACCAAAAGGGGTTAATCTGGGCCTGCTTCCAACTGTAGGATACTAGGATCCTATCTATCTATCTATCTATCTATCTATCTCTGAGGGGTTTGGACTGGATATCCTTTAGGTCAGTGTTTCTCAACCAGTGTGCCCGGCTTCAGTTCTCCCACAGCTTTGCCAGCCTTGAGGGGGCAGTGCCAAGCCAGCGGTGGTAGAGCCAGCACAATGCTGGTTTGGCACGGCCCCCTCAAAGCTGGCGAAGCTGTGGGAGAACTGAAGCCAGGGAGAGGGGGCGGAGCATGATGCAGCGTGGCTCCGCCCCCTCCCCAGCTTCAGCACTCCCACAGCTTCGCCAGCCTTGATGGGGCAGTGCCAAGCCAGCAGTGGCAGAGCCAGCACAATGCTGGCTTGGCACTGCCCCCTCAAAGCTGGCGAAGCTGTGGGAGAACTGAAGCCGAGGGTGGAGGGGGATGGGCATGGTGGGGCCTGGCTCCTCCCCCTCCCCCAGCTTCGGCACTCCCAGCAGCTGCTCCCAGCAGGTCACCATCCTCCAGCAGTGTCATTTTGGTTGGTGGTGTGCCCCCGGATTTTTTTAATGTTAAAAGTGTGCCACGGCTCAAAAAAGGTTGGGAAACACTGCTTTAGGTGGACCTTCCAACTCTTGGATACTAGGATCCTATCATCTGTCTGAATCTCTACCTATCATCTCTTAGGGTTTTGGACTAGATGGCCTTTGTGTGGCCCTTCTAACTCTAGGATATTAGGAATGTATTTATCTATCTATCTATCTATTAATCTAGCTGAGGGTTTGGGGCTGGATGTCCCCTGGGGGGCCCCCTCGTTCGTGGTGAGGGATGCGGCCTTCCCTCCTTTTTGTTCCTCAGGGTCCCATTGGAGGAGAGGCGAGCGCCCACCCCCTTCCTGCTCCTGCCAAGGCTTCTGGGCCTCCTTTCCCTTCCCTTCCTTCACCTTCATTCGTCCTTCCTTCCTTCCTTCGCTCCCTCCTTCCTCTGCTGCTGCTGCAGTGGAAAAGCAAGGGGGGGGGGGTGAAGCCTCCATGGCAGGGAGGTTGGAGGCAGAGCCAAGGACCCAAAGAAGCGCCCCCCAAAGCATGGCCGTCCTGGGGTCCCCGATAAGGCCAGGGATTGGACTCAGGGAGGGAGACACCCAGGAGAAGGAACCAGGAGAGGCCCAGGCCTCACCTTGCATAGAAAGAGGCCTCACTATTACTGTATTTACAGCTCTGGCCTTTGCGTATATTATTTGGAGGCCTAGGCATTGAATCTCAAGGGAGGCCCATCTGCACGGCCACGAGAATGCGGACCCAACTGGGTTCTAGGGCAGTGCAGGCTCAAGTAATGCAGTCCCATGGGTCATCTGGGACAACGCTTGCTCACCATAGGATGCATCAGGTAGCAGTGCAGGTGAGGCCTTGTGAGGCTTCTGGATACAGCAATGCATGAAATTTGGGGGGGGGGGGGGCACAGAAGGAAACGACACTGGGGAAAATATTATTCTGTCCTGAATATTATTTCAGGACACTGCCCTGGATTTGGTCAGGGATTCTGAGAGCCAAGGTCCAAGTCTTGGGGAGAAACAAGGTCTCGGGCCACACCTGGCCAGGTTTGCAAGGGACCAGATGGAGGCCCTGGCCCTTCAAACAAGCCCCCCCCCCGAGCATGTACAGAGTGCCCAGAAGTGGAAGGCCAGAATATGTGCCAAGAGGAGGACGAGAGAGGCTTTCTGCTTTGCGGTCAGGAGGACTCTACATAAATAGCCAAGGAGCCTGGTCCTGAGCCACTGGGAGAGGTCAAGCCGTGCCACGGCCTCAGCAGCCTGGCTCCCTCCCTCCCTCCATTCTGGACATTCGCCCTCCTGGCGTACTGCAGAGATGGGAAGGCACTCTGTGCATGCTCAGGGGGAACTCAGTGCTGCTTTATCTTCCAGCGTATGCTCAGAGGGGTCGTCATTACTGTTACTTTCGCTTCTAGGACACTCTGTGCATACTCAGAGGTGCCTTTCGTGCTGCTTTGCATTCCAGAACCCTTTGTGCATGCTCAGAGTGGTCTTCAATGCTGCAACTTTTCCTCCTATGTGCATGCTCAGTTGTATCTGTAGTGCTGCTTGGCATTCCGTGCATGCTCAAAGGTGCCTTCACGGCTGTTAATTTTCCTTCTATGACACTCTGTGCATGCTCAGAGGCACCTTTAGTGCAGCTTTAGGGCAGCTTTGCACTCCGGGGCACGCTGTGCATGCTCAGAGGGGACTTCATTGCTGTTACTTTTCCTTCTGTGACACTCTGTACATGCTCAGGGATGTCTTTAGCACTGCTTTGCATTCCAGACCACTCTGTGCATGCTCAAGGGTGCGTTCAGTGCTGTTACTTTTCCTTCTATGACACTCTGTGCATGCTCAGGAGTGCCTTTAGCACTGTTTTGCATTTTAGGGCACTTTGTGCATGCTCAGAGGGGACTTCATAGCTGTTAGTTTTCCTTCTATGACACTCTGTGCATGTTCAGGAGTACCTTTAGTGCTGCTTTGCATTCTAGGGCACTCTGTGCATGCTCAGAGGGGACTTCATTGCAGTTGGTTTTCCTTCTATGACACTCTGTGCATGCTCAAGAGTGTGTTCAGTGCTGTTAGTTTTCCTTCCATGACACTCTGTGCATGCTCAGAGACACCTTTAGCTCTGCTTTGCCTTCTAGGGCACTCTGTGCATGCTCAGAGGGGACTTCATTGCAGTTGGTTTTCCTTCTATGACACTCTGTGCATGCTCAAGAGTGTGTTCAGTGCTGTTAGTTTTCCTTCCATGACACTCTGTGCATGCTCAGAGACACCTTTAGCACTGCTTTGCATTCTAGGGCACTCTGTGCATGCTCAGAGGGGACTTCATTGCAGTTGGTTTTCCTTCTATGACACTCTGTGCATGCTCAGGAGTATCTTCAGCACTGCTTTACATTTCAGGGCACTCTGTGCATGCTCAGATGGGTCTTCATGGCTTCTCCTTTTCCTTCTGAGCATGGCAGTCTGCATGCTCAGAAGTGCCTTTAGCGCTGCTTTGCATTCTACTGTTACAACAATACCACATTACTATATACAACATATAGATGATGTTATTGTTATCGGGATAACAATACAATAATATTATATCATATATCTAAAACATATATATTATATTAATGTTATTGGTATAACAATACAACAATTACATTATATAATATATTATATATTATTGTTATTGGGAATCACAAAACAATTATATTAGAGATATATATATATATATATAAGATTGTATTTTTGTTATCAGTATAACCATACAATAATGATTTATATAACGCACACACTCACACACGTATATATATATAATATAGATGATACTATTGTTATCATTATCACTAATATCCTGTTTTTTATCTCAATTGGGACACAATGATGATGATGATGATGATAGTGATGCCGCCTCCTTTGCAGTGCTAGAAATGGGTGGACTGATGGAAACAAGGACTGGGCCCCATTTAAAGGGGCCGTGCCCCCTTTTCCCAACCCTCTCTCTCTGGCTACATCCTTTGGGCCTAAGAGGATTGGGAAGGCAAGGGTTAGACCCAGGCAGACGTCGCATAATCACATACAAAGGATTTGGGAACACATGTCTGTCTGTTTACAAGGGATTAGTCCAGGCTGTTGCTGTCAGCAGTGGGGCACCCCCCACCCCCATGAAGGAAAAGGAAACCAAAGCAAACCCTTGGGGAAGAGGAATAGGTCCATCATGGGACTCTAAAGCAGGGGAGCTTGGCTGCAGGCTCCTCCAAGAAGGAAGGAAGGGCCTCGTTGCATTGAGAGAGAGAGATAGATATATATCTGCATGCACTTGGAGGCCATGCTGGTGCTGCTAATCTTGTTGGGGTTAATTGCAGCTGCGACCCAAAGAAGAGCAAGGGATTAAGAGCAAGGCCTTCCTTGCAAAGGCAAAGCCTCCCTTCGGAGAGGGAAACATGGCCTCTGAGCATAAGCCAACATCATGCAACCAATGTGCATGGAAGGGGAACGGTGCATGGCCTCAATGCATTGCCCTGCTAAACTGCAATTATAGAAAGGAGGCTAGCTATTATATTATTATAATATATTATTATATTATAATATATTATTATATTATAATATAATATAATATTATCTTATCTTATATGTTATTATATATATTATTATATATTATTATGTAATATTCAATAATATTCAATAATATTCAATATTATATTATAATATATTATTATATTATAATGTAAATAATATATATTATATTATAATAGTATATTATATATTATAATGTAATATTATTATGTAATATTTAATAATATTTTATATTATATTATAATGTAATATATATTATTATATTATAATAATATATTATATATTATTATTCGAATATATTATTATGTAATATTTAATAATATTTAATAATATAATATATTATTACATTATTATTATATATTATTATGTAATATTATGTATTATGTAATTATGTTATAATAATATATTATATATTATTATTCTAATATATTATTATGTAATATATAATATATAATAATATTATATTATATTATAATATATTACTATATATTAAAATGTAATATAGTATATATTATATATTATTATATATTATAATAATATATTATTATTTATATTTAACAATATTTAATAATATAATATACTATTATTACATTATTATAATAATATATATTATGTAATATTTAATTTAGTTCCAGCACTTTGGACAGCTCCCTGGTGCTGAATGGAAACCCTCACCTGCATTGCAGTAGGAATGCAGTGTGGCCCCCCCCCAATGCTAGCATCGACTAATGGGAGTTGAAGTTTGGCAAGGTCTTTTGGGCCTGCAGATCCCAGCACCCCTCAGCCTTGAGCTATGGCCAGCCCCAGTTGCCTTGCGCTGCATTCATTGGCTGGCTGCAGATGTGTGCAAGGAAGCTGTGTGTGGGCCCACCTGAAGGTACATGTCCCGCCCAAAATCTCCATAGCAACCATTGATTGGCAGGTGGCAAAGTTCCAGGCCAGCATCCATTACAGCAGGAGGAAGGCATTCCATGGTTGTGATTGGGGAGACTGCCAGCCTATTGGTGGACAGGCCAGCATGTGTTCTCATAATTATGGTTATTAATATTATTCCCCATTGGTCACCTAATGGATAGACTGGCTATTATTATTATTATATTATTATTTAATACTAGCCGTCCACTGCCACACATTGCTGTGATATGTGTTTTTGTGTGTGTGTATATGTGTGTGTGTGTATTTGTGTATATATGTGGTTTTGTGCATGTGTTGTAATGTATTTTTAATTTTTTTTGGCTTTTTAAGTATCTTCTGCTGTGCTTGTGAGTGTTTTTATGAGTGATGGTCACTCGATGGCCTGAGAGGTGTCCTGAGGCCAAATTTGATGTCCATTCGTCCAGTGGTTTTTGAGTTATGTTAATCCCACAAACAACATTAATATAGATTATTCCATTCGTCACCCAATGGAAAGGCTAGTGATAATAATATTAATAATAATACTATTATATATAATTCTTATTATTATATTATTATATATAATAAATCTATTATTATAATATTATATAGATAGATAGATATAATATTTAATAATATTTAATATAGTTTCAGCACTTTGGACAGCTCCCTGGTGCTGAATGGAAACCCCCACCTGCATTGCAGAAGGAATGCAGTGTGGCCCCCCATTGACCAATGGGAGTTGAAGTTTGGCAAGGTCTTTTGGGCCTGCAGATCCCAGCATCCCTCATATATTAATAATAATAATATTATTATATATAATTCTTATTATTATTATATTATTATTTTACTATATATAATAAATATATTATTATAATATTATTATTATATATTATTATATTATTATGTCAAGGCGTTTTGAGTCCTCTTTGGGGAGATAAAGCGGTATGCGATATTATTATTATTATTATTATTATTATTAAGATGATGATGATGGCGGCCTTCCTCTGCAGTCCCTGGAGCCGCATAGGAAGCTGCTCTATGGCGCCACCGTGTGGCCGCAGCAGGCGTTGCATCCGGGTCTTTCCAGAGTTGACTTCATTTCCTTTTTTTTCAGGGAAGAAATATATATATATAAAAAAGTCCCTGAGAGCCTTTGCCTTCTTCCATCCAGGGATTCTAGAATAATCCATGACTCTCTGCAGGGAGGAACACAGGGCCTGCAATGCAAAGTCCATACTTCAAGGTGCAATAAATTATTATTATTATTATTATTATTATTATTATTGCTACTTTGATGATGACGACGGCGATAATAATAATAATATAATAATCTCTCAAGAGTTTTCTGAATGCAATGATTAATAAATATTTTGGAGATTCCGCCCACGCGCAGCAGTTTTTGTCCTGATTTTTTTATTCCTGGCATTGGATTCTATTGAAGCAGCAGAAAGGGAAAGAAAACTGCTGACGGCACCTTCCTCACGACCTCCTTCCCAATATTTATGGACGCTTCACCTCGGCCTTGTGATGCTCGCGGCTTGAAGGTCATTCCGTGCCCAGCATCTTAAATAGTTTTGTGCACAAAACAAGAGCTTGTGTCTGTTGCAGCTTCAGGATCCATCACCATCACCATCATCCTGCTGCTTGCAAAGGAGTCTCAGCTGCATCCACATGGCTGTTTGAACCTTCATTGCACGATGCAACCCAACTCTTGTCCCTGGGTCATCAATGTCGTCATTCCCTAATTAGCTCCATCATAAAAACACAAGGAAAGTGGATTAAACTGATCTACGCCGGGAACTGGGCAGGGGGAGTGTGTCCCTGTTGGTTCTGCTGGACCTCTCAGCACCTTTCGATACCGTTGACCACGGTCTCCTTCTGGGTCGCCTTGCAGACATGGGGCTTGGGGGTCCTGCTCTGCAGTGGCTCCAATCCTTCCTGGAAGATCGTACCCAGAAGGTGTCGTTGGGTGACCCCTGTTCGACCCCACAACCGTTGTCCTGTGGAGTCCCTCAGGGTTCAGTTCTGTCCCCGATGTTATTCAACATCTACATGAAACCGCTGGGAGAGATCCTTCGGAGTTTCGGAGTAAGGTGTTACCTGTACGCAGGTGACGTCCAGATCTGTCACTCCTTCCCACCTGTCACCAAGGAGGCTGTCCAGACCTTGAACCGGTGCCTGGCCGCTGTGTCGGACTGGATGAGGGCTAGCAAATTGAAACTGAATCCAGACAAGACAGAGGTCCTCCTGGTCAGTCGAAAGGCCGAACAGGGCATAGGGTTACAGCCTGTGTTGGATGGGGTCACCCTCCCCCTGAAGACGCAGGTTCGCAGCTTGGGAGTGATCCTGGATTCATCGCTGAGCCTGGAACCCCAGGTCTCAGCGGTGGCCGGGGGAGCTTTTGCACAGTTAAGACTCATGCGCCAGCTGCGCCCGTACCTTGGGAAGTCTGATCTGGCTACGGTCGTCCACGCTCTGGTCACATCCCGAATAGATTACTGCAACGCACTCTACGTGGGGCTGCCTTTGAAGACTGTTCGGAAGGTCTCAGCGGTGGCCGGGGGAGCTTTTGCACAGTTAAGACTCGTGCGCCAGCTGCGCCCGTACCTCGGGAAGTCTGATCTGGCTACGGTCGTCCACGCTCTGGTCACATCCCGAATAGATTACTGCAACGCACTCTACGTGGGGCTGCCTTTGAAGACAGTTCGGAAATTGCAATTAGTCCAGCGGGCGGCAGCCAGATTGCTAACGGGAGCTACATACAGGAGCATACCACCCCTGCTGTGTCAGCTCCACTGGCTGCCTGTCCACTTCCGGGCTCAATTCAAAGTGCTGGTTTTGACCTTTAAAGCTCTATACGGTTCTGGCCCAGCTTACTTGTCCGAACGCATCAGCCGCTATGTCCCACCTCGTAATCTAAGATCATCCGGGGAGGCCCTGCTCTCGCTCCCGCCTCGTCTCAGATGAGGCTGGTGGGGACGAGGGATAGGGCCTTCTCGGTGGTGGCTCCCGCCTGTGGAATGCGCTTCCTATTGATGTACAATCCACCACATCCCTCCTGGCCTTCAGGAAAAAGTAAAATCCTGGCTGTGGGACCAGGCATTCGTACACCAGCACAAGGCAGCATTTTAGATTGGTTTTTAATGGAAGTGGGTGATTATGGCCAATGTTGTTATGGACTGAACATTGTTTTAATCCAGAGTGAATGTGTATGGTGCTAATGTAGTTGTACTTTAATGTATTTTAATGTATTTTAATTGTTGAAGGGTTTGGGGGTTTATATTGTTATTATGTGGGCATCGAATTGTGCCGTACTGTAAGCCGCTCTGAGTCCCCCCTCCCTCGGGGGTTGAGAAGAGTGGGGTAAAATCCCGAAATAAATAAATTACACTGCACAAACGTTGACTTTCGGCATTGGAGCCTTCCGGAAGCTTCTTCCTCGCAAGCTTTTAAAGAGAGGTTGGATGGCCATCTGTTGAGGGTGCTTTGATTGTGCTTTCCCTGCATGAAGGAAGGCAGAAGGGGGTTGGGTTTGATGGGCCACTCGAGAATTGTATGGTTCTGTTGTTGTTGTTATGCTAAGCATGGATGGCCACCTCTCTTGGCGCTGGTCATTTACCATGAATAAATGAGTGTGGATGGCCATCTGTTGGGAGGGATCAAATTGTGTCTTCTTCAATGTCAGAAGGCGGTTGGACTAGTTGGCCTTTGGGGGTCCCTTATAACTCTGGGATTCTATCTATCATCTATTTACTGTATATAGGTTATAGGGTTGGACTGGATGGCCTTTGGGGGTCCCTCCCAACACTAGGATTCTATCTATCTATTTACCTTCTAGGGTTGGACTGGATAGCCTTTGGCGGTCCCTTCTGATTCTAGGACGCTCTCTATCTATTGATATATCTTATAGGGTTGGACTGGGTGGCCTTTGGGGGTGCCTCCCAATGCTAGGACTCTATTTACTTTCTAGGGTTGGATTGGATGGCCTTTGGCGGTCCCTTCTCATTCTAGTCTATGGCTACATGACTTTCCTCCGACTCCTATTGACACAACCTGGAATCACATTGGCCTTTTTTGCTGCTGCAGCAGCATCACTCTTGGCTCACATTTGCCACTGAGGCTGAGAGAGCGTGACTCCCCTAAGGCCACCCAGAAGAATGCTCTTTCCCAATGCTAGGCCCTGCCTGCTCTTCTTATTGCTGCCCAGCTTTTGCAGGGAGGCCCGGAAATCGCAGGTGCTGCATGACAGATCAGCCCGCCCTTGTTTTCCAAAGTGAAACCTCCGCACTTGGAGGCCTGACTGCATTGCCCCCTTGCTGCATGCATGTCCCATCCCTGGGAGACTGGGCCCTGCTGCACTGGACATGGGTGCTGCTTTGAGTAGTGGGCCATGCCCTTGTTGCCTTTGGAAAGAGGCAGGACTCAAGGGAAGGGCGCCACCTGGTGTCGAAAGCCTGCCACTGCAAGGTCCCTTCTCTGCCTTTGTAAACATGCTTTTGAATATGTATTCCATGTTGTGCCACTTTGCTTGGAGCATCAGCCCAGGTGCAGGCCCGGAGTACCCATAAGGCCACTCTAGGCCAGGGCTGTCCAACTTCTACCGGCCCAGGGGCCTGAATTCCGGTCACTGATGACCTGGGGGGCCGTAGGGTCTGCCCCTGCCCTGGCTCTGCCCCCTCCCTGGCTCCGCCCCCGCCCCTGCCCCTGCATACAGTCAAATATAATCTTTTACTGAGATAAAATGCAGGGATAAGATATTAAATTATTTTAATATCTTTTAATTTAATTTAATATATTTTAATTTAATTTAATATTAAATATATTTAATTCCATCCTCCCCTCCCCCTTAATGTATCCCATCTCCCCTTATTTCATCTTTAAATATATTTAATTTTATATTTAATACATGAGGGGAGATGGGGGGAGGGAATGAGGAGCCCCCTGAGGAGCCTCCTGCTTCGGCCTACCTTTTCCAAACGCGCAGGATCCAAGAGTACCCGGACGACGAGGGAGGCGAAGACCGACTGAGTCGAAGAAGGTCCTAATCGCGTCTGTGGGCCTCAGCGATACAGTAGTAGAGTAGCCGAAGAGTATCACGAGAATACGCAATCCACACGGGATTTCGCTGTCAACGCCGGTGTGATCTCGCGTTGACAGTGAAATCCGTGTGGATTGCGTACACTCACGATACTTGCTCCGAACCCGAAGTAGGTTTATTAAATTTTTTATTATTTATTTTATTTTTCAATTTTATTTTTTATTAAAAAGCTTAGGGGGCCGGAGGGAAGGGGCTGGGGGGCCTTATACGGCCCCCGGGCCGCCAGTTGGACAGCCCTGCTCTAGGCCATGGCCTAGGGGCGCAAGCCGAGGGGGGCGCAGTTCATGGACCAAAATATATATATACTGTGTGTTGAAACAAAACCGCAACGCGCGGCATGGAGATGACTCTCTCTCTCTCTCTCTCTCTCTCTCTCTCGGGGAGGGTGGGGGAGAGTGCTGCAAGGGTGGGGGAGGAGGGGTTGCCCCCCTCACCATTGCCCCCTCCCTTGTCAAGGAAGGAGGGCGCCACGAGGAGGAGGAAGGAAGGGAAGCCCCGGGGCTGCTGCCGGGCATGTGCGGCACCCAGAACATGGCGGAGGAGGCAGAGGCGTTTGGGCCCTCCTGCGGCGCTGGCCCGGCCGCGGCCCCAGGGGCGAGGCTTCCCTTCGCCTCATCCCCCTCGTGCCCTCCTTCCTTGACTCAAGAAAGGAGGCCGCGGCGAGGAGGAGGCAGGGGGAAGCCCTGCCCCCGGGGCCGCTGCTGGGTATGCACGGCAGGAAGGCGCGAGCGCCTCTGCCTCCTCCGCCATGTTCCTGGGTGCCGGCTCCGAAAGGCCCAGGGGCCGGGAAGGGGCCTGCGAGCGGCTCCCTGGGCTCCTGCCTGGCCCAGCTGCACAAGGGCGCCAAGTCGTGCCTGGGCGAGGCCTTGCTGGCCCTCTGCATACAGCACATCAAGGAGGTTGGCGGCATCGCCTGCTTCTGGGAGCGCGGGGAGCTGGCGCCACTGCTTTGGGTCCTGGACGGTGCCCGCACCCTCAACCTCGCCCTCAGCGTCCCGGGCAACTGCTGCACCTAAGGCGGGAGCTGGGCCCGCGTGCACCAGCTGGGAGGCATCTCACCCCTCGGTGAGAGAGGAGAGGCAGGCGGAAAGAAAGAATGTGGGGGGGGGACGCGGTAGAGGTTGGTTTGGGGTTGTAATTCCAAAGTGTGGCCTAGGGCGCCAAAAGGGGTTAATCTGGGCCTGCCCAGGTGAGAGGCCACAAGCGCAGAATGCTTCTCCTGAAAGTGAGGGAAAGCAGGGTCTGAATACATATAATAATAATAATAATAATCTGTTGAATAGATGCACTTTGGACCCGCTTTGACCGCCACCTGCCACCTGGGTATTTGCAAAGGTCTGCCACCTGCTCTGGCTGCATCTACACTGTTGAGTTGATGTGGTTTAGCTGCTGTGGCTCAATGCTTTAGGATCCTGGGAGTTGCAGTGTGACAAGGCCTTGGGCCTCAAGACCTCCGCTCAAGGCCATGCAAAGAGCTGGGTTCGAATCCTCTCTGCTCAGGAACGGAGACCCTTTGGGGGGCCTTAGGACAGGAAGGCACACTTCCTCAGCCCCATAATAATTTATTACTGTGGTTGTTATTATAGCCCTGGTGGCGCAGCAGTTTGAATCGCTGAGCTGCTGAACTTGCTGACCGAAAGGCTGGCACTTCGAATCCAGGGAGTGGGGTGACCCAGCCCCTGCCAACCTAGCAGTTCGAAAACATCCAAGTGTGAGTAGATCAACAGGTACCGCTTTGGCGGGAAGGTAATGGCACTCCACGCAGTCATGCTGACATGACCTTGGAGGTGTCTACGGACAACGCCAGCTCTTTGGTTTAGAAACGGAGATGAGCATCACACACACACACACATAATACATACCACATGTTATTATATTTGTATGTTATTATTGTTTTTATCTTTATATTATATATTATTATATATGGTGTATTATATTTATTATACATATATAATTATGTATTTATATTATATATAAAACATAAGTCATATTTATTATATTATTGTTCTTATATTTATATTACATATTTTATATAAATAACATATTATTGTTATATTTACAGGACTCGAAGGCTCCCTAATGTACTTCTCCGCCTACCTACCTGATGGGCCTACCTGGCTCAAGATCACAGCTGCAGCTAGGCCAAGGACATGCTCCCTCGACCCGTGCCCCTCCTGGCTTGTTAGATCTTGCTGGGAGGGGTTACGTGGACCTCTGTTGAAGATAGTAAACTTAAATGGGTGGCCTCCTTTCTCCAAGATCGGGGATAGCGAGTGGAGAGGGGAGGGATGGTCTTGGAAAGGGTCCCCCTTAACTGTGGGGTCCCCCATGGGGCCATCCTCTCCCCTCTGTTATTTAACACCTAGATGCGTCCACAGGCCCAACTGGTGCGTAGTTTTGGTCTGGAGTGCCATCAGTACGCTGATGACACCCAGCTTGTGCTGAGGATGGAAGGCCGGCTGGACTCTGTACCCAATTGTTTCCATTGAAGCCGTGACTGGGTGGTTGCGGGCCAGCAGGTTGAAGGTGAACCCGTCGAAGACAGAGATCCTTTGGCTAGGTCGCCGGGGGCAGGAGCTTCAGCTGCCTGTTATGGACGGCGAGGCAATCCGCCCGTTGTCCCTTGTAAAAAGCCTGGGGGTCCAATTGGACCTTCTGCTCACGATGGAGGCTCAGGTCTCCACTGTGAGCAGAGCAGCATTTTTCCACCTGCGCCAGGCAAGGGGGCTGGCACCCTACCTCTCTGGAAACAACCTGGCCACGGTGATCCAGGCCAAGGTCATCTCGAGGCTAGACTACTGTAACCCCCTCCACATCGACCTCCCTTTGTTGGTGATCCGGAAACTCAAGCTAGTGCAGAACGCTGCCGCTCGATTACTGCCTGGAGTGCCTTTAATGTGTCACATTACTCCAGTCCTACAGCACCTGCACTGGCTTCCCATCGAGTACCAGATTGCCTTCAAAGTGTTGGTACTAACCTTTAAGGCATTGCATGGTCTGGGGCCAGTGTACCTGAAGGCCCGCCTCTCCCCACATATCCCCAGGCCCGGATCACCCATAAGGCCACACTAGGTTATGAATACCCATTTCCCAAAAGGTTATGAATACCCATTTCCCAAAAGGTTATGAATACCCATTTCCCAAAAGGTTATGAATATCCATTTCCCAAAGGGTTATGAATACCCATTTCCCAAAAGGTTATGAATATCCATTTCCCAAAGGGTTATGAATACCCATTTCCCAAAAGGTTATGAATACCCATTTCCCAAAAGGTTATAAATACCCATTTCCCAAAAGGTTATGAATACCCATTTCCCAAAAGGTTATGAATACCCATTTCCCAAAAGGTTATGAATACCCATTTCCCAAAAGGTTATGAATATCCATTTCCCAAAAGGTTATGAATACCCATTTCCCAAAAGGTTATGAATACCCATTTCCCAAAAGGTTATGGATATCCATTTCCCAAAAGGTTATGAATATCCATTTCCCAAAAGGTTATGAATATCCATTTCACAAAAGGTTATGGATATCCATTTCCCAAAAGGTTATGAATACCCATTTCCCAAAAGGTTATGAATACCTATTTCCCAAAAGGTTATGAATACCCATTTCCCGAAAAGGTTATGAATATCCATTTCCCAAAAGATTTGAATACCCATTTCCCAAAAGGTTATGAATATCCATTTCCCAAAAGGTTATGAATATCCATTTCCCAAAAGGTTTGAATACCCATTTCCCAAAAGGTTATGAATATCCATTTCCCAAAAGGTTATGAATATCCATTTCCCAAAAGGTTATGAATACCCTTTCCCCAAAGGTTATGGATACCCATTTCCCAAAAGGTTATGAATATTTCACAAAAGGTTATGAATACCCATTTCCCCAAGGTTATGAATACCCATTTCCCAAAAGGTTATGAATATCCATTTCCAAAAAAAAGTTATGAATACCCATTTCCCAAAGGTTATGGATATCCATTTCCCAAAAGGTTATGAATACCCATTTCCCAAGGTTATGAATACCTATTTCCCAAAAGGTTATGAATACCCATTTCCCAAAAGGTTATGAATATCCATTTCCCAAAAGGTTTGAATACCCATTTCCCAAAAGGTTATGAATGTCCATTTCCCAAAAGGTTATGAATATCCATTTCCCAAAAGGTTTGAATACCCATTTCCCAAAAGGTTATGGAGATTTCCATGTCCCCAAAATAAGGAACGTTCTCCCTTCAGCCACGTAAAAGAATCAAGTATTTTCACGTTTATTTTGTCGTTTTGAGGGGGGGTTGCCACTAAAGTCTCCGTTTCTTTTTTCTTTTTGGCTCCTATATAGAAATTTCTCCCAAAAAAGAAGGAATGAAAGAAAACGGAAATTAAAAAAAGACAGACAAGACGTTGTTGTTGTTGTTTGGGTGGGGTGCCTCCCCCCACTTTCCCCCTTTGAGGGGGTGACCCCCTTCCATGGGACCCCAAAATGCCTTATCCGAGGAACCTCAATGGGCCTGGAGTCCAGCCTCTTCCCCCAGAGTCAGCCTTTCACCCCGCAAAAGGGGAAGGCACCCCTAATATTACTAGAAAGGCAAAGTGGGTGGAGTGTCCCCAGCAGGTAGAGTGTCCCCTAAAAACTGGGACAGCGGCAGACCCCCTCCACCATCTTGTTTTGGGGCATCCCTTCAAACCCAATAGTTCTTGGCGCCCGATGGCAGAAAGAAGGCAGAGGTCAAGGCAGAGAGTGGGAGCGGCCCACAAGGGTCGGCTCACCCCATAGAACAGGCCTCCCCTCGTTTCCTCTGATTCCAAGTAACGGGGTTTCCTGTTTCCTCGACAAGACTTGTGGGTTCTTCCATCTCTTTTCACCCCCAAAATATTGGGTTGGGGGCTCCTGCCATAATATGTGACCCCATAAGACCAGGTTGGGGGGCTCTGCCGTGTCTCATGACCCCACAAAGTGGGGCCAAGGGGGTTTCTGGCACCCCGGATTGCCCCATGGGGTTGGGGGCTTCTGCCCACCCTTGTCACCCACAAACTTGGGCCGGAGGGTCTTGCCGTGTCGTTACACCACAAAATCAGGCCGAGGGGCGTCTGCCATAATGTGTGACCCCCACGAGACCAGGTTAGAGGGTTCCGCCCTCTCTCGTGACCCCACAAAGGTGGACCAAGGTGGTCTTCCATCTGTTTTTGCCCCACAAAATTGGGCCGAGGGGCTTTGGCCATCTTCCATCGCCCTCCAAGAAGACGACCAACATGTTCCGGCCATGCTTTCGCTGCATTGCTGGACCGAAGGGAGTCTTGCTCAGTGTCCACTCCAAAGACAGCTCCGAGGTCCCTTGTCCACCCAAAAGTGACCCGAGGTCCCACTGTCCAGCCAAGAGATGGAGAGAGAGAGAGAGGTGCCGCACGCCAGTGTCCGCACGGAATTCCTCTTCTCCCAAATCCAATCAGGCCTCCCAAGAGCTGGGGCTTTGCTGCCCCCCAAAAGTAGACAGGGCTTTTCATGGGGGGGCAGGAGGGTCTTTTGGGGGTCCCCCAAAGGCATACGCACAGCGTACATGTCTACCGAGGGCCTCCGCCAGAGAGAGCGAAGGCAGGGAGCGAAGGAGGGAACGGGAGGCGAAGGGGGGCAATTTGGGGGGGCTCTGTTGTCAGGGGGTCACTCCGCCCCTCCCCCTCCTGACCCTGAGGCCCCTCCCCCCGAGGAGGCCCCTCCCCCTTTCCTGCCCGGCCGTGGGGAGCCCTCCTCGTGGGGGGGCGGAGGGGGAGGCAGCAGGGGTGTCCCCCGTGGGGTCTGGGGCGCCCCCCCTCGCAGAGTCTGGATGCGCCGGCACTCGTGGCAGATGCGCACGTGGGCGCAGGGGCGGGGGGCCTCCTCCTCCTCCGGGCGGGGGGGGTCTCTTCCAAGAGGCGCTGGGGGCCGGGGTCCGAGGCCAGGCTGCCCGAGTACAGCTTCCCGTTGCTGAGGCGCATCTCCCGCACCGCGCGCAGCGACAGCGGGGCCCCCCGCGAGGAAGAGGACGACATCGAGGAGCCGGGCCCCACGCCCAGGTGGTGGTGGTGGTGGTGGTGGCGGCGCGGGCGGCGTCGGGCGCGCGAGGGCTTGCGGCAGGAGACGGCGTGGCGCAGCTCGCGGAGCATCTCCTGGCACACCGAGATCTGCAAGGCGAGGGAGGGAGAGCAGAGGGTTAACAGGGGTGGGCTAGCTGGCCTCCGGGGGGCCCTTCCCAAGCTAGGTCTCTTGGCGGGCTCCGTCATGACTCAACTGAATCCGAGTGGGTGGCCTCTGGGGGTCCCGTCCAAAGCGAGGATGCTATAGAGGTTCCTGCACTCACCCCCTAGAACCCTGGCTTGAGAAGGGGCACCCAGAGGTCATCTAGACCAGTGTTTCCCAATCAGTGTGCCGTGGCACACTAGTGTGCCGTGAGCGATCTTCAGGTGTGCCGTGGGAAACGGGAACCTCCAATCCTCTTCCTTCCCCCTCCTGCCGAACACTTTTCCTTCTCCCCTCGGGCTCCCTTCTTCGCTTTGCCTCGCTTTGCTCTGGGGCGAGTCTGCGCAGTAGCGCCCGCACGGGTCACGTCCTCCTACCTCCCTCCCTTCCTGAACACGCTCACGCTGCCCCCTCGGATCAAAATGGCGGCAGAAGCGGCAGTGGAGAAGGAAAAGTAAGTGTTGGGCAGGAGGGGGAAGAAAGGGCGCGAAGGGGGAGGAAGTGGTCTCTGTTGAAAGCTGGCATGGGCACACTTGGACCTTCCAGGTGTTTTGGACTCCAACTCCCACCATTCCTAGCAGCCTCGGGCCCTTTCCCTTTCCCCCCTCAGCCACTTAAGCAGGAAAGGGCCTCAGGTTGTTAGGAATGGTGGGAGTTGGAGTCCAAAGCACCCAGAGGGCCCAAGTTTTCCCATGCCTGTTTTAAAGACCTGAAAGTGGTGAGCCTCCTTCCAACGTTGTGATTTTGGAGAGAAAACAAACAACAACATAACATGACATTGCTTGAGTCCACAGTGCTCTCTGGGTGTAGGTGAACTACAACTTCCAAACTCAAGGTCAATTCCCAAGCAAACCCTTTCAGTACTTTCTGTTGGTGATGAGAGTTCAATATGCCAACTTTGGTTCAATTCCATTGTTGCAAGAGTTCAGGATGCTCTTTGATTGTGTGTTAACTACAAATCCCAGAAACTGTAACTCCCAAATGTCAAGGTCTATTTTCCCCAAACTCCATCTGTGTTCACATTTGGGCATATTGAGTATTCATGCCAAGTTTGGTCCTGATCCAACATTGTTTGAGTCCACAGTGCTCTCTGGATATAGGTGAACTACAACTCCAAAACTCAAGGTCAATGCCCACCAAACTCTTATAGTATTTTCTCTTGGTTATGGGAGTTCTGTGTGGGAAGTTTGTGTCCTTCTGCCATTCCTGCCAGGATATCTGTGTTGTGTTCATCGAAACAGGCCCAGGTTTCACACTGAGTGTATAAATACATTCAGAAACATATTAACTATATGTATGACTGTGTTAGAGTGTCGTTTTGTGTCATTGTGGTTGGTGGTGTGCCCCAGGATTTGGTAAATGTAAAAAGTGTGCCGCGGCTCAAAAAAGGTTGAAAAACACTGATGTAGACCAGGGCTGTCCAACTGGCGGCCCTGGGGCCGGATCCGCCCCCCCAGCCCCTTCCATCCGGCCCCAGGTCCTATTTTAATTAAAAATAGAATTTTTTTTAAAAAAAAATTCACTTCCGGGTTCGGAGCAAGTCCCGCGAGACTACGCAATTCACACGGGATTTCGCAGTCAACACTGGCGAAATCCCGTGTAGTTTGCGTAGTCTCGCGGGACCTGCAGTAAATAAATATCGACTTCTGTCTTCCTGGATCCTTTTCGCCCGCGGTCGCCGCCTCGCTCGCTTGCTTGCCAGCCTCGCTAGGCCGCCGCCTGCCTGCCTGCCTCGCTCGGCCACCGCCTCGCTTGCTCTCCGCATCCAGCACTTTGGGAAAGGTAGGCCGAAGCAGGGGGCTGAAGGGGAAGAGGGGTGTGTTTATATGTGCTTGGTGGCTGGAGGGGGTAATAATATTACCTGTATTTTATTAGTGTGTTTATATTTGCATGTGGGAGGGAAGGAAGAATATTACCTGTATTTTATTAGTGGAGGGGGTGGAGCCAGGGAGGGGGCGGAGCCGGGGAGGGGGTGGAGCCGGGGAGGGGGCGGAGCCAGGGAGGGGGTGGAGCTTAGGTCCCCCAGTTGATCAGTGTCCGGTGATCAGGCCCCAGGGTTGGTAGAAGTTGGGAAACACTGATCTAGACCAATCCCACACAGGGTGCCCCTCCCCAAGCCAGGATTCTAGGGGGTGAGTGGGATGGGACTAGGTGGCCTCTGGGGGTCCCGTCCAAAGCGAGGATTCTATGGAGATTCCTGCATAGCCGCGTGGGATTGGTCCCGACCAGGCATGGGCAAACGTTGGCCCTCCAACTGTTTTGGATTCCATCTCCCACCATTCCTAACTGCTGGTAGTTGGCCTGGTCTAGATGGCCTCTGGGTGCCATTCTGTGGAGGTTCCTGCCTAGCTGAATGGGATCAGGCTCAGCGATGGCCTCTGGGGGATCCTCCCAAGCAAGGATTCTATGGGAACAGACTAGATCAGGGCTGTCCAACTGGCGGCCCCGGGGCCGGATCCGGCCCCGTAGCCTGTTGGACACGGCCCCACCTATGACCTCAGCCGCCATTTTTAATTTAATCAATTTTTAAAAATTTTTTTTAAAAATGGTGGCCGGGGCTGGGGAGGAAGGCGGGGCAGGGAGGAGGAAGAGAGCTAGCTCCTCCTCCTTTCGGCGCGCCCTCCCTACCTAGGGCGGGGGGAGCCACCGAAAAGGGCAGAAGGCGGCGCCAACAGCAGCGCGTCACAGGCCTGGCGTGACGCTCTGCTCCTTGGCGCCGCCTGCCCTCTTTCGGCGCCCTCCTTCCTAGGGCGGAGGGCGAAAAGGAGGAGTAGGCGGCGCCAAGAGCAGAGCATCACGCCAGGCCTGTGACGCTCTGCTCTTGGCGCCCCTACTCCTCCGGGCCCCCTCCTTCCTAGGGGCGGAGCGCGAAAAAAGAGGAGTAGGCGGCGCCAAGAGCAGCGCGTCACGCCAGGCCTGTGACGCTCTGCTTGGCGCCGCCTACCCTCCTTTTCGGCCCCCTCCCTACCTAGGGCGGGGGAGCCGCCGAAAAAGGGCAGAAGGCGGCGCCAACAGCAGCGCGTCACAGGCCTGGCGTGACGCGCTGCTCCTTGGCACCGCCTACTCCTCCTTTTCGGCGCCCCCTCCCTTCCTAGGGCGGGGGGCGCCGAAAAGGAGGAGTAGCTTACCAAGAGCAGGCGTCACAGGCCTGGCGTGACGCTCTGCTCTTGGCGCCCGCCTCTCCTCCTTTTTCGGCGCCCCCTCCGCCCTAGGAAGAGAGGCCAGGGGAGTAGAAGCAGGCGCCAAGGGGCAGCGCGTCACGCCAGGCCTGTGACGCGCTGCCTTCTGCCTTCTGCCCACCGGCCGTTTTAGGAGGGCGGGCCTGGGGTTGGGGGGCGGGGCCTGGGGCGGGGGCCTGGGGCGGGGCCGAGCGGCCCCCTAGGTCATCAGTGACCGCTTATCCGGCCCTGGACCCCGTAGAAGTTGGACAGCACTGGACTAGATGACCTCCAGGTTCCCTTCCAAAGTGAGGATTCTATGGGGTTCTTGCAGAACTGAATGGGATCAGACTAGATGTCCTTTGGGGGACCCTTCCAAAGCCAGGAATCAACTGTGGCTCCTGCATAGCTAAAGGGGTCAGACTAGGTGACCTCTAGGGACCCTTCCCCCTGCCTTGACTTGAGGACTGCCTTGGAAGGTGATGGGGGTCTCCGTCTTTGGTGGGCATCTTTCAAAGAGTGAGAAGGCCGCAGAGAAAGAAGGTGGGCACCTGGAGAAATGGGGTTGGGTTAGATGGCCTTTGGGGATCCCTTCCAAAACCAGGGTTCTATGGGGCTTCCTGAATGGTTGAATGGGGTCAGACTAGAGAACCTCTGGGGCTCCCTTCCAGCTTCAAGGCTGCCTCAGAGGGTGGTGGGCTCTCTGTCCTGGGTGGGCTCCAACCGAGGTCGGGTGGGCATCCTTTATGGCTCTTTCAGTGGCGTGGTGTGGAGGACGCGTCTCACCTCCTCGTGTTCAGCCGAGCGCCGCGTGGCCCACACGAACTCCATGACGGCCACAAAGACGGCAATGATGAGGCCGCAGATGAGCACCACGAAGATGCCCCCGATGTTCTCCATGCCCAGCCCTGGTCCAGAGAGAGAGAGGGAGAGAGAGGGGCATGGGTCACCACGGAGCTCACAAGGAGCAGCCGCAGTTGCCATTTCCGCACACTACAGCCAACGCACTGCACACTATGCTCGGTGGCACTAGGCAGGTGGGATGCTGCCATTCCTTTGTGTCTCAATCAAAAAGAGAAGTATTATTATTATTATTATTTCCTTATTTAATGACCACATCCATTGTTTTGTGCCTAAATCATGGGAGTAGTAGTAGTAGTAGTAGTAGTAAAGTCATGATGTAATGGCCACATCCATTGCTTTTTATCTCAATAATAATAATAATAATAATAATTTCAATACAGAAAGGCCACATCCATTGCTTTCTGTCTAAATCATGGGAGTAGGAGAAGGAGTAGTAGTAATTTCATGGTGCAATGGCCACACTCATTCCTTTTTATCTCAATAATAATAATAATAATAATATTGTCATTACACAAAGGCCACATCCATTGCTTTGTATCTAACTCTAAATCATGGGAGTAGTAGTAGTAGTAATAATTTCATGATGCAATGGCCACATCCATTGCTTTGTGTCTAAATCATGGGAATAGTAGTAGTAGTAGTAGTAGTAATTTCATGATGCAGTGGTCACATCCATTGCTTTTTATCTCAATAATAATATTAATAATAATGATAATTTCATTACACAAAGGCCACATCCATTGCTTTGTGTCTAAATCATGGGAGTAGTAGTAGTAGTAGTAATTTCATGATGCAATGGCCACATCCATTGCTTTTTATCTCAATAATAATGACAACAATAATTTGATTACACAAAGGCCACAACCATTGTTTTGTGTCTAAATCGTCGTAGTAGTAGTAATTTCATGATGCAATGGCCACACCCATTTTTATCTCATTAATAATAATAATAATAATGTCATTACACAAAGGCCACATCCATTGCTTTGTGTCTAAATCATGGGAGTAGTAGTAGTAGTAGTAATGTCATGATGCAATGGCCACATCTATTGCTTTTTATCTCAATAATAATGACAACAATAATTTGATTACACAAAGGCCACAACCATTGCTTTGTGTCTAAATCGTCGTAGTAGTAGTAATTTCATGATGCAATGGCCACACCCATTGCTTTTTATCTCATTAATAATAATAATAATGTCATTACACAAAGGCCACATCCATTGCTTTGTGTCTAAATCATGGGAGTAGTAGTAGTAGTAGTAGTAGTAGTAGTAGTAATGTCATGATGCAATGGCCACATCCATTGCTTTTTATCTCAATAATAATAACAACAATAATTTGATTACAAAAAAGGCCACAACCATTGCTTTGTGTCTAAATCGTCGTCGCCGTAGTAATTTCATGATGCAATGGCCACATCTATTGCTTTTTATCTCCTTAATAATAATAATAATAATAATGTCATTACACAAAGGCCACATCCATTGCTTTGTGTCTAAATCATGGGAGTAGTAGTAACAGTAGTAGTAGTAATTTCATGATGCAATGGCCACATCCATTGCTTTTGATCTCAATAATAATAATAATAATAATTTCATTACACAAAGGCCACATCCATTGCTCTGTGTCTAGATCATGGGAGTAGTAGTAGTAGTAGTAATTTCATGATGCAATGGCCACATCCATTGCTTTGTGTCTAAATCATGGGAGGAGTAGTAGTGGTAGTAGTAGTAGTAATTTTATGATGCAATGGCCATATCCATTGCTTTTTATCGCAATAATAATAATTTAATTACACAAAGGCCACATCCATTGCTTTGTGTCTAAATCATGGGAGTAGTAGTAGTAGTAGTAATTTCATGATGCAAGGTATTTGTTTTCTGTGTTTTTCAAAATATTATAACTTCACATTACAAAAAGTACCTTAAATAAAGATAACAAATATATTGTAATAAATACTTGGCCATATTGTTGTGTACCTTTCCCTGCCTGCATCCCCACCTGCGGCCACCAGAGGGCGGCCCCTCAAAGTGTGAAGCCACGGCCACGAAGGCACCCAAGTCAGAGCCTCAAAGGGCCCTTCCTATCCAATGTGTTCCTAGGTAGGGGTCCACCATCCACCCGCCCACCCCCTTCTGCTGACCGCTGACCTTTGGCCCGGTGGTCCTCCTCCTTGGGACACTTGCTGCCCTCCCACCACTTCCGCTTCAGGATCTCCAGCCGGTTGTTCTCCTGCAGCTGGAGGATGGCCAGAGTGATCTCGTCGCGGAACGGGGAGCCTGGCGGAGAAGGAGGTCCAAGGCATACGTTCATTCTTTCATTCCGGCCACAAGGCTGAGACCCAACCCCATCGCTTCCTGGGCATTTGCTCCGTGCGTCCACATCAGGCCCAGACAGACAGGAGCCACCTGCAGCTCAGACAGACAGGGTTAATGGGATGGACCCTCACTCACTTAGGGCCAAGTCTATGGGTTTAGCATGAATGGACCGGAAAGGTCGAAGAAACCCAAAGAGTCGCACAAAATACATTGTGGCGTGTAAATAAACACAAACATAGTAATAGGAAGCGCCAGCAGTGACCTGCAGCAGCACAATGTGTACTAATAAGAATAATAACACCTGTTGGAGTCCAGCCTGTGATTGTGTCCAATGACCAGGCTACTCCGGACGTTGGGAGTGACCATGAGGTTCGTGTTGCTAATGATGTTTCTAATGATGAGGTTGCTCTAGAGCGGGGCTGCCCACGCTTTGTCAGCACGCGAGCTACTTATAATAAAACCAAGTCAGAAAGATCTACCTCCCTCCTCAAGGCTGGAGAGGGGGGGCTTGGCCTGGCTCCCGCCCCTCTGGCTTCACTCTACCAGCAGCTTCTCCAGGCTTGAGGATGGCAATGCTGGTGGCAAACCAGCCTTGTGCATCCTCAAGCCTGGAGCTATGCCACCACTGGCTCCCAAGGCATTGCCATCCTCAAGCCTGGGCAGAAGCTGCTGGCATAGCTAGATGGCTCGGAAGCCACAAGCTGGGGGCGGAGCCAGGCCGTGCCAGGCCAAGCCCCCCCCCTCTCCCACTGGCTTTGGAGCTCCCAGCAGCTTCTCCAGGCTTGAGGATGGCATTGCAAATCCAGCCGTGTCATAGCTATCACACGGCTGGCTTGGCACTGCCATCCTCAAGCATGGAGAGGCTGCTGGTAGAGGGGAAGCCAGAGGGGTGGAGCCAGGCCGTGCCAAGCCCCCCCCTCCCTCTGGCTTTGGAGCTCCCAGCAGGGCTCCCAGCAGCTTCAAGGCTCCAGGCTTGAGGATGGCAGTGCCAAGCCAGTGGTGCCATAGCTAGTAAAGGTCTCGCGTGGCACTGCCATCCTCAAGCATGGAGAGGCTGCTGGTAGAGCGGAATCCGAAGGGGGGTGGAGCCAGGCCGTGCCAAGCCCCGCCCCCTCCCCTCTGGCTTTGGAGCTCCCAGCAGCTTCTCCAGGCTTGAGGATGGCAGTGCCAAGCCAGTGGTGGCATAGCTAGTACAAGGCTCGCTTGGCACTGCCATCCTCAAGCATGGAGAGGCTGCTGGTAGAGCGGAATCCAAAGGGGGGTGGAGCCAGGCCGTGCCAAGCCCCGCCCCCTCCCCTCTGGCTTTGGAGCTCCCAGCAGCTTCTCCAGGCTTGAGGATGGCAATGCCAAACCAGTGGTGGCATAGCTATCCCCCTCTGCCACCACTGGCTTGGCATTGCCATCCTCAAGCCTGGAGAAGCTGCTGGTAGAGCGGAAGCCAGAGGGGGTGGAGCCAGGCCGTGCCAAGCCCCGCCCCCTCCCCTCTGGCTTTGGAGCTCCCAGCAGCTTCTCCAGGCTTGAGGATGGCAGTGCCAAGCCAGTGGTGGCATAGCTAGTACAAGGCTCGCTTGACACTGCCATCCTCAAGCATGGAGAGGCTGCTGGTAGAGCAGAAGCCAGAGGGGGCGTAGCCAGGCCGTGCCAAGCCCTGCCCCCTCCCCACTGGCTTTGGAGCTCCCAGCAGCTCCTCCAGGCTTGAGGATGGCAGTGCCAAGCCAGTGGTGGCATAGCTAGCACAAGGCTCGCTTGGCACTGCCATCCTCAAGCATGGAGAGGCTGCTGGTAGAGCGGAATCCGAAGGGGGGTGGAGCCAGGCCGTGCCAAGCCCCGCCCCCTCCCCACTGGCGTTGGAGCTCCCAGCAGCTTCTCCAGGCTCGCTTGCCACTGCCATCCTCACGCATGGAGAGGCTGCTGGTAGAGCTGAAGCCAGGGGGGGGGGGGTGGAGCCAGGCCGTGCCAAGCCCCGCCCCCTCCTCTCTGGCTTTGGAGCTCCCAGCAGCTCCTCAGGCTTGAGGATGGCAGTGCCAAGCCAGTGGTGGCAGAGCTAGCACAAGGCTCGCTTGGCACTGCCATCCTCAAGCATGGAGAGGCTGCTGGTAGAGCGGAATCCGAAGGGGGGCGTAGCCAGGCTGTGCCAAGCCCCAACCCCTCCCCTCTGGCTTTGGAGCTCCCAGCAGCTTCTCCAGGCTTGAGGATGGCAGTGCCAAACCAGCCTTGTGCATAGCTATGCCACCACTGGCTTGGCACTGCCATCCTCAAGCCTGGAGAAGCTGCTGGTAGAGCAGAAGCCAGAGGGGGCGTGTGTGGAGCCAGGCCATGCCAAGCCCCACCCCTCCCCTCTGGCTTTGGAGCTCCCAGCAGCTTCTCCAGCCTTGAGGAGGGCAGGGCCAAGCCAGCCTTGTGCTGCTATGCCACCACTGGCTTGGCATTGCCATCCTCAAGCCTGGAGAAGCTGCTGGTAGAGCGGAAGCCAGAGGGGGCGGAGCCAGGCCGTGCCAATCCCCGCCCCCTGCCGGAGCTTCAGCTCTACCAGCAGCTTCTCCAGCCTTGAGGATGGCAGGGCCAAGCCAGTGGTGGCTATGCCACCACTGGCTTGGCATTGCCATCCTCAAGCCTGGAGAAGCTGCTGGTAGAGCGGAAGCCAGAGGGGTGGAGCCAGGCCTCTCAAGCCCCGCCCCTCCCCTCTGGCTTTGGAGCTCCCAGCAGCTTCTCCAGGCTTGAGAATGGCAATGCCAAACCAGTGATGGCATAGCGAGTACAAGGCTGGCTTGGCATTGCCATCCTCAAGCCAGGAGCAGCTGCTGGGAGTGCCAAAGCTGGGGAGGGGCGGGGCTTGGTGCCGCCTGGCTCTGCCCCCTCTGAGAAGCACCCCTTCCGGCTGGGATCGACCTCCTTCGGTCCCAGGATTGACTGGTCGATCGCGATCGACTTCCTGGGCAGCCCTGCTCTAGATGCAGAGAGTGACAATGGGATTCATGTTCAAAGTGATTCTTCTGATGGGAATGTTCCTGAAGGGATTGGGGGTGGTGGTCTGTTCCCTACCAGAGATCTCCCAAGGCCTTGAGCCTGAGGAAGGCTCGGCACATGGGCCAGCTGCAGAAATTAACGAGCCCATAGTGAGGAGAAGTGCTTTCAGTCAGCACAGGCAAACCAACCAAGCTCTCGGGCGCTCTGCCAGGTTGCGAGAGAGATTGATAACAGAGTCAAGGCTGAAAAGACATCCGTTCCTGGCCGATTGGGACAAAGAGTAGATGAGGGGACAAAAGTGCCAAGTACAGAATCTGTAGCCAGACGAAGCAACGTTGGACTTGAGTCAAGGCGTCATCTCAGGTCCCTGGAAACCTTGCCTGTGCCAAGTGCCTTGTTTGGTTTAAGTTTTGGGGTTGTACCTTGGGAGTTTCCGTATTTGTTTTCAGGAACTCTGATGGACTAATTTCCTGGACTATTTGTTTCTATCTCTCTCTCTTTCTACCCAATTGGATTCACCTACCGTGTTTCCCCGATAGTAAGACACCCCCGTTTGTAAGATGTATTGGGGGTGTCAGGGGGGTCGGCTAATATAAGCCGTACCCCGAAAGTAAGCCATACCTCGCCGCCGCCCCAGCGCAACCGGCCCATCGGCCGCAGCACACCTCCGCGGCGCACCTTTCTGCCAGGCCTCTGACGCGGCGGCGCTACCACGCCTCTTGCTCCTTTCCCTCCCCTTCCTTCATCCAAGGAAGGGAGGGGGAAGAGAGCAAGAGGCGTGGTGAAGCGGCGCCGCGTCAGAGTGATGCGCCGCCACACGCCTCTGCTCCTTTCCCATCCCTTCCTTCGTCCAAGGAAGGGAGGGGGAAGAGAGCAAGAGGCGTGGTGAAGCGGCGCCGCGTCAGAGTGATGCGCCGCCCCTTCGCCACGCCTCTTGCTCCTTTCCCCATCCCTTCCTTCGTCCAAGGAAGGGGGGGGAAAGAGCAAGAGGCGTGGCGAAGCGGCGCCGATCAGAGTGACTGCGGCGCCGCCGCTTACGCCTCTTGCTCTTTCCCCCTCCCTTCCTTCATCCAAGGAAGGGAGGGGGAAAAGAGCAAGAGGCTTGGCGAAGCGACGCTGCGTCAGAGGCCAGGCAAGAGGCGTGCCGCGCAAGAGGCGTGCCGCGCAAGAGGCGTGCCGCGGTCGGCCCGTGTGGTACTACTGGGTGAAGAATTCTTTCGGGGTATGTCCAATATAAGACGTACCCCGAAAGTAGGACGTAGTGGGCCTTTTGGGGGAAAAGAAAGTAAGACGCTGTCTTACTTTCGGGGAAACACGGGTATTTTTGTGGATTGCTTTTTACTGCCACTGCTTTTGTAATTTCTTCAATAAAGTTCTGTCATTTTTTACTCAGCCGTGAGGTGTTTAAAGTCAAGAGAGTTTTCCCTGCCTGGAGTGCAACAACAACAACAACAACCGGATCTGGCGCCCCTCAGCTGCGCCCCTAGGCCGTGGCCTAGTGTGGCCTTATGGGTAATCTGGGTCTGCCTGAGAGGAAGTGCCCGCCTGCCCCTTGACCTCGCAACAGGAAGCCCCAGTCATGACTTGCAGTGGCACAATTTGGGGTACAAATAATAATAATGATAATAATAATAATAATAATCCCCAGTCGTGGCCTGCAATGGCACAATGCGATGCCCAAGGACAAAACCCTCCCACCAGGGCAGGGTCAGACTAGATGGCCTTAGTGGCCCCAGGCCTGAGAGCAGGCCCAGGTCAACCCTCCTGCTGCACTCCTCTCCTCGGCTACTCCCTCCCTACTCAAGCCACGCTGAGACTCCTCTCCTCCCAGAGGCAGCGGAAGCGGAAGGAAGGTGCGTGGATGGGGGCCGCACAGCTGTCGCTGCGGCCTCTGGGAGTCTTAGCGTGGCCTGAGGGGGGAGGGGGGAGCCAAGGAGGAGTGCAACAAAGGGGGGGCGGGAAGGCGTGGATGGCATTCCGCGCCGCGCGCAGGTGCAGAAGCACCCGAAGGTCAACATTTGTTTTTTAATTTTTTGGGGGGGTCTGGATATGGCACCCCCCCTCGGCTGCACCCGTAGGTCACGGCGCTGCGTGGATGGGGGCCACACAGCTGTCGCTGTGGCCTCTGGGAGTCTTAGCGTGGCCTGAGGGGGGAGGGAGGGAGGAGACAAGGAGTGCAACAAAGGAGGGGGCCGGGAAGGCGTGGATGGCGTTCCGTACCGCGCGCAGGCGCAAAAACACCTGAATATCGACTTTTGTTTTTTTTGGGGGTCTGGATATGGCGCGCCCCCCCCCCCTCGGCTGCGCCCCTAGGCCACGGCGCTGCGTGGATGGGGGCCACACAGCTGTCGCTGCGGCCTCTGGGAGTCTTCGCGTGGCCTGAGGGGGTAGGGAGGAGCCAAGGAGGAGTGCAACAAGGGGGGGGGGGGCAGGAAGGCGTGGATGGCATTCCGCGCCGCGCGCAGGTGCAGAAGCACCCGAAGATCGACATTTGTTTATTAATTTGGGGGGGGGGTCTGGATCTGGCGCCCCCTCGGCTGCGCCCCTAGGCCGTGGCCTAGTGTGGCCTTATGGGTAATCCGGGTCTGCCTGAGAGGAAGTGCCCGCCTGCCCCTTGACCTCGCCCCCTTGGGCCACTGACCGAGGGGCATGCCGATGCCATAGCCCTTGGTGTCCAGCAGGCCCCCGATCTGGGTGAGGTTGCAGTTGAGGCGCCGGTGGTACTCGTTCATGGTGCTCTCCAGCAGGAAGGCGTACTTGGAGTTGAGGACGCGGGCGATGCCCTCCTCGGTGCTCTTGACAAAGACGCTCGGCTGCTTGGAGTGCATGTAGTTCCACATCCGCTGGTACGTCTGGTACCGGGAGTTCTGCCCGGAAACAGAGGGAGGGAGGGAAGCCGTTCAGAGGACATGTTCACATTCTGGAACAGCATTGGTGTCCCTGAGTCATAAATGGCAGGACAGAGCTGGACCGCATGGACCTTGGGATCCCTTCCAACTCTAGGATGCCACCGACAACAGAGGTCTCTCAACGAAGAAAGTTATTTAAAATTCTTCATGTAATAGTCCCACCCATTGCTTTGTGCCTCAATAAAAAAAACAATAACAATAATGTCGTTGTGCAATGGCCACATCCATTGCTTAGGGCCTCAACCAGGAAGAGAATTGTTATTATCAGGCCCGGATTAACACTTTTTTGTGCCCAAGGCCGCACTTTGGAATTACGCCCCCTTTCAGGCAACCTCCCGCCACCTCCACGGTCCCCAGGCATTCCCACCGGCTGGAAAGCTCCGCTGTGCTCTGAAGGTCTCCTCGGGAGTCGGGAGCCTTGGGGAGAGCGCAGCGGGTGCAAACTCGCTCCAAAGGCGTGCACGAGAGAGAGAGAGAGAGAGAGAGAGAGAGAGAGCGCGCAAGAGAGAGCACAGGAAAGAGAGAACACGAGAGTGAGAGAGCAAGAGACCATGCACGAGAGAGAGAGAGAGAGAGGGCGCGCGCGCGAGAGAGCATGAGAGCGAGAGAGAGCATGAGAGAGAGAGAGAGAGAGAGCACGCGCATGAGAGTGAGAGAGAGAGAGAGAGAGAGAGAGAGCACACGCATAAGAGAGAGCGAGAGAGAGAGTGCACGCGCATAAGAGAGAGCGAGAGAGAGAGCGCATGCGAGAGAGAGAGAGAGAGAGAGCGCGAGAGAGTGCACGCGCAGAGAGAGAGAGAGAGAGAGAGTGCACGCGCATAAGAGAGAGCGAGAGAGAGAGCGCATGCGAGAGAGAGAGTGCACACGCATAAGAGAGAGAGAGAGTGCACGCGCATAGAGAGCGAGAGAGAGAGTGCACGCGCATAAGAGAGAGCGAGAGAGAGAGAGCGCATGAGAGAGAGAGCGAGAGAGAGCGAGAGAGTGCATGCGCATAAGAGAGAGCGAGAGAGAGAGCGCATGCGAGAGAGAGAGAGAGAGTGCACACGCATAAGAGAGAGCGAGAGAGAGAGTGCACGCGCATAAGAGAGAGCGAGAGAGAGAGCGCATGCGAGAGAGAGAGCACGCGAGAGAGAGAGAGAGTGCACGCGCATAAGAGAGAGCGAGAGAGAGAGCGCATAAGAGCTTGCGAGAGAGAGAGTGCACGCGCATAGAGAGAGAGAGTGCACACGCATAAGAGAGAGAGAGAGAGTGCACGCGCATAAGAGAGAGCGAGAGAGAGAGAGAGAGTGCACACGCATAAGAGAGCGCGAGAGAGAGAGAGCAAGAGATAATAAGAGAGAGAGAGAGTGCACACGCATAAGAGAGAGAGAGTGCACGCGCATAAGAGAGAGCGAGAGAGAGAGAGCGAGAGAGAGAGAGAGAGCGCGAGAGAGAGAGAGAGTGCACGCGCATAAGAGAGAGCGAGAGAGAGTGCACACGCATAAGAGAGAGAGAGAGAGAGTGCACGCGCATAAGAGAGAGCGAGAGAGAGAGCACACGCATAAGAGAGAGAGAGAGAGAGCGCACGCGCGAGAGAGAGTGCACACGCATAAGAGAGCGCGCGAGAGAGAGAGAATGCACGCGCATAAGAGAGAGCGAGAGAGAGAGAGTGCACATGCATAAGAGAGAGAGAGAGTGCACGCGCATAAGAGGGAGCGAGAGAGAGAGCGCATGCAAGAGAGAGAGAGCGCGCGAGAGAGAGTGCACGTGCATAAGAGAGTGCGATAGAGAGAGAGTGCACGCGCATAAGAGAGAGAGAGAGACAGCGCATGCGAGAGAGAGAGAGCGTGCGCATGCGAGAGAGAGAGACGGAGGGGACGGAGCAGAGACTTTGCCGGGAGAAGGAGCAAGGAGGGGCATGAGAAAGGGGGAAAGAGGGGCACAGATCCGTTTTGGGTTTTTTTGGTCCGTGATCTGCGCCCCCCTCGGCTTGCGCCCCTAGGCCATGGCCTCGTTGGCCTTATGGGTAATCCGGGCATGGTTACTATGCCTTCATGCAATGGTTGCACCCATTGTGCCGTGCCTTAATCAAGAAGATATTATTATTTCCTTATGTAATGGTCGCATCCATTCCTTTGCATCTCAATCAAGATGAGAATAATAATAGTTATTATTATTATTATTTCATTGTGAAATGACCCCATCAATTGCTTTGTGCCTCAGTCAAGAGAATTATTATTATTTCTTCATGCAATAGCCATATCCATTGCTTTGTGCCTCAAACAAAATATTATTATTTCCTCATGTAATGTTTGCATCCATTCCTTTGCATCTCAATCAAGAAGAGATTATTATTATTATTATTATTATTATTTCTATGTGCAATGGCCACGTCCATTGCTTTGTGCCTCCATCCAGATTATTATTTCTTCATGTAATGGTTGCATCCTTTGACCATATTCATTGCTTTGTGCATCAATCAAGAAATAATAATAATAATAATAATAATAATAATTTCAATGTGCAATGGCCACATCAATTGCTTTGTGCCTCACTCAAGAAGGGAATTATTATTATTATTTCTTTTTATGCAATGGCCATATCCATTGTTTTCTGCTACAATCAAGAAATAATAATAATAATAATAATAATAATAATAATAATTTCAATGTGCAATGGCCACATCAATTGCTTTGTGCCTCACTCAAGAAGGGAATTATTATTATTATTTCTTTATGCAATGGCCATATCCATTGTTTTCTGCTTCAATCAAGAAATAATAATAATAATAATAATAATAATAATAATTTCAATGTGCAATGGCCACATCAATTGCTTTGTGCCTCACTCAAGAAGGGAATTATTATTATTATTATTTCTTTATGCAATGGCCATATCCATTGTTTTCTGCCTCAATCAAGAAGAGAATGGATATTATTATTACTATTATTATTATGATTATTTCTTCATTCAATGACCACATCCATTGCTTGGTGTCTCAAGCAAGAAATAATAATAATAATAATAATAATAATAATAATAATTTCAATGTACAATGGCCATATCCATTGTTTTCTGCCTCAATCAAGAAGAGAATGGATATTATTACTATTATTATTATGATTATTTCTTCATTCAATGACCATATCCATTGCTTGGTGTCTCAAGCAAGAAATAATAATAATAATAATAATTTCAATGTGCAATGGCCATATCCATTGCTTTGTGCCTCAATCAAGAAGGGAATGGATATTATTATTACTATTATTATTATGATTATTTCTTCATTCAATGACCGTATCCATTGCTTGGTGTCTCAAGCAAGAAATGATAATAATAGCAATAATAATTTCAATGTACAATGGCCATATCCATTGCTTTGTGCCTCAATCAAGAAGGGAATGGATATTATTATTACTATTATTATTATGATTATTTCTTCATTCAATGACCATATCCATTGCTTTGTGTCTCAAGCAAATAATACTAACAATAATAATAATTTCATTGTGCAATGGCCATATCCATTGCTTTGTGCCTCAAGCAAGAAGAGAATTGATATTATTATTACTATTATTTTGATTATTTCTTCATTCAATGACCATATCCATTGCTTTGTGTCTAAAGCAAGAAATAATAGTAATAATAATAATTTCAACGTGCAATGGCAAAATTTGAAAAATGCTCTGTACCTGGATTTGAAAGTATTATTTCCTGTTTAATTGTGCAATCCTTACTTTGAAAGTTATAGTTCTCCTCCAGAAACTTTATTTTTGTGGCTTCGACTATGTTGAATGGGCTGAGACTCAATGATGAGGTGCTCATTGAAAAACTAATAATAATAATAATAATCTATCTTCTATGTATATAATAAAAGTCAGTGTTTGTGGCGGTGCGGAGGGCGGGAGATGCGGAGGAATATGTGCCAGCATTTCGATTGGTTGCCACTGTGGGATTATTTGCATAAAGGACACTGATTGGCCAGCCTCAGAACTCCGACACTCTAAGGCACCAGACAGAGGGCACTGGTTGCCACTGAGGAACTATTTGCATAAAGGACTCTGATTGGCCAGCAAAACAGAATGCAACTGAATGCTGAAACAGTTTTTTCCTGTTGGAAATAGAATGTTCATTTTCTGGGAGGTGCGGAGGTGCCAAGGAATATGTGACAGTGTTTCAATAGGTTGCCACTATGGGATTATTTGCATAAAGGACTCTGATTGGCCAGCCTCAGAACTCCAACATTCTACAGCCCCGGACAGAGGGGATTGACTGCCACTGAAATGGTATCTGCATAAAGGACTCCGATTGGCCATCCACATTCCAACATTCTAAGGTGACTCAGAGGGAAAAGAACTGTCTCAGGCAGTCAGACACTGCGGCCCACAGCAGTGACGGATCAGGACCAAACTTGGCACACAGGGGCCCAATGGCCCACTTCACAACACGACCCTCACCCAATGACCACTACAGACCAAAATTAGCACACAGAGCCCCCTTGACCCACTCAACACCCTGGTGCTGTTTCAAGGAGGATGGGCCACAGATGATGGGACTTGAAATACCTTCAGTCACTTTCCGAGACCGCTGCAACCCTCATCCAATGAATGATCAAGACCAAATGTGACACACGGAGCCCCCATGACCCACTCTACGTCCTGGTGCTGTTTAGAGGGGGATGGACCCAGGGGCGGTCTAAGGTAATTTTATATGGTAAGTGAACATTATTTTGGCCCCCCCCCCAACAATATTTTGGCGCGCTCCCATGTAAAATAAATATACAATTATAATATCACAATACCATTAGTAGTATTATATTGTATCAATGTATATATATTATAGTACATACTCATACTATATTATATCATAATTATATTATACTACATTACAATATAATTATATTATAATATACTGACATTATAATATAATATAACATTCTATTCTATTATTATTATTATAAAATAATAAATAAAATTATTTATTAAAATAAAATTATCCTCTACTAACTATTTTCATTACTCCTATAAAACTCAAATAAAGTAAAATAAAATATTATATATTACTATTTGCCTGTGCAGTTGCGCCTGTCTCTCCTTGGTGCTCCCGGCCGGCGCGCGCACGCTCGTGGGGAGGTGGGCGGGTGTTGTAGGGTTCACACGTGATTGGGCCTGGCGAGGGAGTTCGCCTCAGCGCGCAGCGGCTACTTCCGGTGGCGGCAGTCAGGAGGCAATACGTCGCCAATACCCCTTTGCTCCCCCTCTCTCCTTTGTCTCCGCCCCCCTGCCTGCCCAATTGGGTCACCGTATTCAGAGACAAAGGGAGAGGGGAAGCACTCCCTGCCTGGCCGATAGGGAGTGCTTTGCTTGCAGGCTTCTGTGCACAGGAGCTACTGGGCATGCGCAGAGGTTTTCGCGCATGTGCAGTTGCTCCTGCACTCAACTTCAGCTCCGGAGCAACTGTGCCTATGTGAAAACCTCTGCACATGCCCAAAAGCGGCGTCGGAGCGCACAAGGCCGAGGCCCAAAAGCAGGCAGCCGTGGAGCTGCCAGAGGAACATCGGCAGGGCCAGGACGCTGTCTGGCGCCGGCGCCCGGGGGAATTAGCCCTTTCCCAGATGGCGCCCCATGCGGCCGCTTCCTTGGCCTACCTGTAGGACCGCCCCTGGATGGGCCATGGATGATGGGACTTGCAGTACCTTCACTAAGTTCCTGAGACCACTGCAAGCCACATAAGCATCTAATAGGAACCACCCTTGGCACACAATGCCTTCCTCAAATAACCCGGGCACCGCCGGGTCCCCAAGCTAGCAATAATAATAAGCCCCAGTCATGACTTGCAATGGCACCATGCGCTACAACCAGAGATCTTGCAAAAAGAAAGTTTGTGCAGTTTAATCAACTTTCCCCATGTTTTCATGACAGAACCAATTGGGAAATAATGACATTGATAACCCAGGAGTAAACATCATATGATATAGTGTGATCATTCTGAACTGAGCCCCGGGGAGAGGCATGCATTATTATTTATTATTATTATTAATAATAATAATATTTTAATATTAATAATAATATTTTATTAAATGGGGCTCAAAAATATTCATAACAGGAAAACTTAATAATAAAAAATATTAATAATAATAAAATATTATTATTATTAATAATAATATTTTATTAATAATAATATATTATTAATAATAATAATATTTTATTATTATTAATATTTTATTATTATTAAGTTTTCCTGTTATGAATATTTTTGAGCCCCATTTTGCTGGGATCTACACTGGGTACCAAAGTGAAGAAGAATATAGTGATTGGATTGATTGATTGATTGATGCATTGATCCTTGGCTTCCAAACGAAGAAGCCCCCTCGCTCCCTGAGCCCAGGATCGAAGGCAGGACATCTCATTTCAATATTTTCCTCTTTTTCCTCCCTCAAAAAGCCAGTTTCTTCTATGAAAAAAAAAATGGACGTTTCGGATGCCATTGTGTCCAGGGAAGCCTCTTGGTCAGCCGGAATGTCCTTCTTTCCCTCCAAAGCCCATTGTCCGTCCATCCGTCCATCCGCCGCCTTGTTTATCGATCGATTCCCCTTCATTAACGTTGCCCGTCTCCGGGAGCAAAGGCTGCTGTTACTACGGAGACGGGTTGTCAGGGCAACAGAGAGCAGGATGGAGACAAGAGGAGAGGGAGAGGTGGGGGGGGGACACCGGTCACTGCCACCTTGGCGACCGTCACCATGGAAACACCCCCCCCCCCCAATGTCCTTCGCTGGCAAGGGGCAGCCATGCATCGGACCCATTGGCACCTGCGCGCCCATGGGATCCGTTGCATGACCTTAGGATAAAGGCAAAGGGCCGGAGCCGGATTCAGGCCAGAGTGACCGCTGAAGGTCAGCCAAGCCCTGCAAGTGGCTCCACGGAGATTATTTCCCCGGGGGCTTTGCATGGAACGTGTTTTTCTTCTGGAGTAAAAGGGACACGAGAAGGTCAAGAGGCTCCCTGTGCCAGGATTGGAGGCAATGCGTGGGGAGGGACAGCGTGGGGAGGCCCCCCAGCCCAGGCCAGGCCAGCTGGACGGTTGAAACTCAAGGAGGGCCTAGATAATATGTGTGTATGTGTGTGTGTGATAGATCGACTATAGCTTTGGAAGGGACCCCCAAAGGCCATCCAGTCCAGCCCTGTGCTTCACCAGGAGTCGTTCGCAAGTCCAACGTTTCTAACTCAAGGAAGGCCTTTATGTGTGTGTGCATATGGATGTATATATGTATAGGTATCTATCTATTAGGATCTAGGGGGCGCTGGTGGTTCAGTTACGAAGTCAATTCTGATTTTCACAGGAAAAAAAATGTTCAAAACTTTCTGAAACTTCCGAGACTTCCGAATAATGGTTTAACAGTGTTATTTCCTGTTTCATTGGGTGGTATGTATATATGTATAGGTATCTATCTATTATGGTATGTATATGGTATGCATATATGTATAGGTATCTATCTATTATGGTATGTATATGGTATGTATGTACAGGTATCTATCTATTATGGTATGTATATGGTATGGTATGTATATATGTATAGGTATCTATCTATTATGGTATGTATATTATGGTATGTATATGGTATGGTATGTATATATGTATAGGTATCTATCTATTATGGTATGTATATGGTATGGTATGTATATATGTATAGGTATCTATCTATTATGGTATGTATATGGTATGTATAGGTATCTATCTATTATGGTATGTATATGGTATGTATATGGTATGTATATATGTATCGGTATCTATTATGGTATGTATATGGTATGGTATGTATATATGTATAGGTATCTATCTATTATGGTATGTATATGGTATGGTATGTATATATGTATAGGTATCTATCTATTATGGTATGTATATGGTATGGTATATATATGTATAGGTATCTATCTATTATGGTATGTATATGGTATGTGTATATATGTATAGTATGTATGTATGTATGTATATATGTATCTATCTATTATGGTATGTATATGGTATGGTATGTATATATGTATAGGTATCTATCTATTATGGTATGTATATGGTATGGTACGTATATATGTATAGGTATCTATCTATTATGGTATGTATATGGTATGGTATGTATATATGTATAGGTATCTATCTATTATGGTATGTATATGGTATGTATATATGTATAGGTATGTATCTATTATGGTATGTATATGGTATGGTATGTATATATGTATAGGTATCTATCTATTATGGTATGTATATGGTATGGTATATATATGTATAGGTATCTATCTATTATGGTATGTATATGTGTATATAAATATCTATCCTTTGAAAGTCGTTGTTTTACTCCAGAAGTGGGGGGGGGCGCAAAGGGAGGAAATTAATCCACGCTGGTTTAAAACGCTTGCCCAAACTCCAGATGGTCACCCAGCCGCAATAATAATAATAACAACAACAACCCTTCTGCCTTCCAGAGGGAAAGCACAATCAAAGCACCCCTGACAGATGGCCACCCAGCAATAATAATAATAATAATAATAATAATAATAGTTTTCACCTCCTGGCCCAGGAAGTTGAGGCAGGCAGGAAAGCCGTCAGGTCGCTGTGAGCAGAGGTCCATCCTCCGTGCCCAGTGCAGGCCAGAGTGAGGAAGGAGGCCAAAGGTGACCTTCGGGAGCTGCGTGGCATAGGCCAGTCACTCCGTTGGGCCACAGCTGGGCCCAGAAAGGACGGAAGAAGCATGAGGAAGGATGCGGGAAGCAGCGGAGGGCACACTCACTAACTGCTTCACTCAGCCAGAGGTGGCTTCGCCATAAGGGAGGTCAACTGGCTGAGGAAGCCCAGTGGTTGGTCAGTGGAGCATGGCCCCTGGATGCGTGCTTGCGGGGGAAAGAGGGCTGAGAGCGCATGTCCAGGGGCTGGTGAAGCATGGCCCCTGGATGCGTGCTCCCAGAGCCTCTTCCCCACAAATTACAAAGATTCCAACCAAACCTAACCATGTCTAGTATCTATATAGTAGAGAGAGAGAGATTTGGAAGGGACCCCCAAAGGCCATCCAGTCCAACCCTCTTCCGCCAGGGACAAATGCACCATCTGATCCCTCCCGACAGATGACCATCCAGCCTTTGCTTAAAGACTTCCGTAGAATCCTAGAGTTGGAAGAGACACCCCCCCCCCCCAAAGAAAGCCACCCAGTCCAACTCTATTCTGCCATGAAGGCACCATCCGATCCCTCCTGACAGATAGCCATCCAGCCATAGATAATAATAGACATGACTGATTATGATATAAAATCATGGAGTTGAAAGGAATCCCCAAAGGCCATCCAGTCCGGCTCGTTCTTAACTGTGAGTTGTTTTCAAGTTGAGTGTTTGTAACGCGAGGATGGCCTATATATATGTATATACATGTGTGTATGCTAATATTCTAGATTTGGAAGGGTCCTCCAAAGGCCATCCAGCCCACCCCCATTGTTTGTAGCAAGGAGTGGTTTGTAAGTCGGACGTTTGTCAACGTTGTCTCTGACCTGGAAGAAGGTCATGGTGGATCCGGCGTGGATGGTGCCGTACTCAATGTTGGTCTGGTCGGCCAGGTCGTCGGCCGACTCGATGGGGACCTCCATGCGCTGGACGGTCAAGAAGGCGGCCAGGTTGGCCGTGTAGGAGGAGATGATGATCAGCGTGAAGGCCCACCTGGCACAACAACAACAACAACAACACATTGGAACCAAGCACTGATCTGCACCTAATAATAATAATAATAATATCACATTCCAAAGGGGGGGGGGTGCAATCCATCCCGAGCTTTCTTCCCAAAGGATCCCTAAACGATGTTGACAAAATGGTGGCGAAATCAGGCCCCAAAGGTCAGAGGTTATAGGGTGAAGTCCTATCATGGATCACAAGTCAAATAATGAGGGAAGTGATACGTTTACTCAACGTTTACTCAACGTTTACTCAACGTTTACTCAACGTTTACTCAACGTTTACTCAACGTTTACTCAACGTTTACTCAACGTTTACTCAACGTTTACTCAACGTTTACTCAATGTTTACTCAACATTTCTGGATTCGAAAGCAAGAATCGGGTTTGGCCAAATAAAAACCTTCCGTGACCCCACAGAGAAACGGCCACAGGTGATAAATCTTTTGCAAACTGCAAGTCATAAATACCTTGCAAACTACCAATAACAAAATTTGAATTTTATTTCTGACCCTGGCTTGAAAAGGTCATTTCCTGTTTTGTGGTGCGGCCCTGACTTTGGAAGGAGTTCTTCTACTCCAGAAAATTTCTTGTTTTTGTGGCACAATCTCTGTGGAATGAGTTGAGACTCAATGAGGTCGTCAAGGTTTCCCTTTGGCATTAAGTCCAGTCGTGTCCATTTCGAAGCCAAAGAGCCGGCGTTCTCCATAGACAACTCCAAGGTCATGTGGCCACAGGCAGGACTGCATGGAGCGTCCTTACCTTCCTGCCGAAGTGGTACCTATTGATCTACTCAAATGTGCATGTTTTTGAACTGCTGGGTTGGCAGGAGCTGGGGCTAACAGCCGGGGCTCACGCCACTCCCTGGATTCAAACTGCTGGCCTTTCGGTCAGCAAGTTCAGCAGCTCAGCTGACCATCCAGCCTCTGCTTACAATCCTGTGCCACCGGGGGTTATTGAAAAATTAGAGCAAAATGCCAGCAGTTCGAATCCAGTTCCTGGGATTTATAGTTCACCTACAATCAAAGAGCATTCTGAACTCCACCAACAATGGAATAGAACCAAACCTGGCACACAGAACTCTCATGACCAACAGAAAACACTGGAAGGGTTTGGTGGGCTTTGGCCTTGAGTTTGGGAGTTGTAGTTCACCTCCACCCAGAGAGCACTGTGGACTCAAACAATGATGGATCTGGACCAAACTTGATGTAAACACTCACTATGCCAAATGTGAACACTGGTGGAGTTTGAGGAAAACGGATCATGACATTAGGGAGTTGTAGCTGGTGGGATGTATGGTTCACCTACAGTCAAATAGCATTCTGGATCTAAGAGGGAGAAACCACCGAGAAGGAGGGCCCTCTCCCTTGTCCCCACCAAGCACACTTGGGACGGAGTGTGACATCTGTAGGCAGTCCACGTTTCGCTTGAGTGTGAAGTCTGTAGGCAGTCCACGTTTCACTTGAGTGTGAAGTCTGTAGGCAGTCCACGTTTCGCTTGAGTGTGAAGTCTGTAGGCAGTCCACGTTTCGCTTGAGTGTGAAGTCTGTAGGCAGTCCACGTTTCGCTTGAGTGTGAAGTCTGTAGGCAGTCCACGTTTCAGTGTGAAGTCTTGAGTGTGAAAGTCTGTAGGCAGTCCACGTTTTGCTTGAGTGTGAAGTCTGTAGGCAGTCCACGTTTCACTTGAGTGTGAAGTCTGTAGGCAGTCCACGTTTCGCTTGAGTGTGAAGTCTGTAGACAGTCCACGGTTCGCTTGAGTGTGGTGTCTGTAGACAGTCCACAGTTTGCTTGAGTGTGACGTCTGTAGACAGTCCGCGTTTCGCTTGAGTGTGACGTCTGTAGACAGCCCACATTTTGCTTGAGTGTGATGTCTGTAGACAGTCTGCGTTCCGCTTGAATGTGACGTCTGTAGACAGTCCATGTTCCGCTTGAATGTGACGTCTGTAGACAGTCCGTGTTCCACTTGAGTGTGACCTCTGTAGACAGTCCGCGTTTTGCTTGAGTGCGACGTCTGTAGACAGTCCATGTTTCGCTTGAGTGTGACGTCTGTAGACAGTCCACTTTTCACTTGAGTGTGACGTCTGTAGACAGTCCACATTTCGCTTGAGTGTGGCGTCTGTAGACAGTCCATGCTTCGCTTCAGTGTGACGTCTGTAGACAGTCCACTTTTCACTTGAGTGTGACGTCTGTAGACAGTCCACTTTTCACTTGAGTGTGACGTCTGTAGACAGTCCACGTTTCACTTGAGTGTGACGTCTGTAGACAGTCCACGTTTCGCTTGAGTGTGACGTCTGTAGACAGTCCACGTCTCGTGGTTTGGGAGGGGAATGGCTTGGCAAACAAGCCTCTCGGTCTCCCTGCGGATGTCCTGAAACAGTCTCTGCTACACTCGGAAGAACACTGCACTCGCAGAGCTCGGGCGGTGTTGTACTTCAGGGTAAACGTTGACACTTGTGGAGCGGTGGCTGCCAAGGGAGCGGGAATGGGCCACGATGGGAGTTGTAGTCCCAAAGACAGAACAGGAACCCACAGCAATGGGTTGTTTGAAGAGACATCTCTGGGTTTGTGTCCTTCGAAGCGCTTTTGCGGCGAGCAAGAGAGTAATCCGAGCCGGCCGGCGCTGCTGATTTCCCCCCTGACCCGCCTCGCAAATCCACCGCTTTGCACAAACATTGTTCTTCGGAAGCTTAGTTCTTTTCTTCCTTCCTCGCGGGACCATCTTGAGGTCCGGAACCCTAAACTGGCGGCTTAATTAGAACTGAAGCCTTTCCTTGATTAATTGATGGGGGACGTTTCTAATTAACGAGAGCAACGACGCTTAATCCTCCGCAGACGGAGAATCCAGGGCAGGCTGTTCCTCGCTTCCTCGCAAAGAGGAGCAGAAGCCAAGAAGCCTGGGATTCCCACTTGGGGGGGGGGGTTGCTTTTGGGGGTCTTCCCATATTTATTATTTCCCATCCTTTCTGGATCTTATGGTGAAAGAGAATGGAAAGGCAGGGAAGGGATATTCTGGGATCCTGAACTGGGCATCGGTCTGAGTATTTTGTTTCTGCCAACCTAGCAGTTCAAAAATAGATGTGAGTAGATCAATAGGTACTGCTTTGGCAGGAAGGCAAGGGCATTCCATGCAGTCATGCTAGTGGCCACATAACCTTGGAGGTGTCTATGGACAATGCCAGCTCTTTGGCTTAGAAATGGAGATGAGCACCAAAGTCCCTATATGAAAATAACTAAACTGTTCCTCATTGAGGACCGGAGACTTGGGCAGTGTAGGGTTAAATCCAACAGGTATTATCTGTTGTGTATTCATGTGATATGTTGGTGCGTTGTATCTTATAGGTCACGGCACCATTATGAACGACCTTGCAAGCCACCCGGAGTCCCTAAGGGAGGTGGAGGCAGGGTATATTTTGGAATACCGTATATACTCAACTATAAGCCGACCCGAATATAAGCAGTGGCACCTAATTTTACCACAGAGTCAAATAATAAATGTAATGAAAATAATAATAGAGTAAAATAAAGGAAATGTAATGATAACAGTCTTATAATAATAGAATAAATAATAATAATAAAGAGTAAAATAATAAATGTAATAATAATAATAAAGAGTAAAATAATAAATGTAATGAAAATAATAATAGAGTAAAATAATGTAAATGTAATAATAATAAAGAGTAAAATAATAAATGTAATAATAATAATAAAGAGTAAAATAATAAATGTAATGAAAATAATAGAATAAATAATAATAATAAAAATAAAGAGTAAAATAATAAATGTAATGAAAATAATAATAGAATAAAATAATGGAGATATAATAATACCAATAATAGAGTAAAATAATAAATGTAATAATAATAATAATAATAAATAGTAAAATAATAAATGTAATGAAAATAATAATAATAGAGTAAAATAATCAATGTAATAATAATAAAGAGTAAAATAAATATGTAATGAAAATAATAATAGAGTAAATAATGGAGATATAATAATACCAATAATAGAGTAAAATAATAAATGTAATAAAAATAATAATAGAATAAATAATAATAAAAAATAAAGAGTAAAATAATAAATGTAATGAAAATAATAATAGAATAAATAATACTAATGATAGAGTAAAATAATAAATGTAATGGAAATAATAATAGAGTAAAATAATGGAAATGTAATGATAACAATCCAAATAGAGTAAAATAATAAATGTAATAATAATAATAAATAGAGAAAAATAATAAATGTAATGAAAGTAATAATAGAATAAAATAATGGAGATATAATAATACCAATAATAGAGTAAAATAATAAATGTAATAAAGATAATAATGGAGTAAAAAAATGTAAATATAATAATAATAATAATAAATAGAGTAAAGTAAGAAATGTAATAAAAATAGTACTAATAACAGTGCAAACCACCTCTTAAGTGTCACGGCTACAGAAAAGGCAACCGTTTTTGTCTTTGTAGTTTAGCGGGCTTCAAAACAAAAAAATACAAAAAAAGGAAACAACAGATGATAAATAATATCTTGCCAACGGCAGATAATAAAATATTTTTTTGCAAACTGCGGATGATAATAAATGTCTTGCAAACCGGAGATAAATAAATAATTTTTTTTTTAAAAAAAAAATTGCAAAACGACCAGCAATAAATATTTTTGCAAACTGCAGGTCATAAATAAAATCTTGCATATTGCAAAAAAAATAAAATAAAATAAAAATACTTTGCAAACTGCAGATAATAATACTATGTAACCAAATCTGTTCCTGGTTTGAAAGTGTTGCTTCCTGTTTGAATGGGCCAGACACCTTGTGTTTGGGGGGTGCAACAAAGTATACTGAATTGGGTGAGACTCAATGAAGTCTATGGAGTGTTTTGGACTCCAACTCCCAGCATTCCTCACAGCCTCAGGCCCTTTCCTTTTCCCCCTCCGCGCTGAAGCGGCGGGGGGAAAAGGAAAGGGCCTGAGGCTGTGAGGAATGCTGGGAGTTGGAGTCCAAAACACCTGGAGGGCCCAAGTTGGCCCAGGCCTGCTGATCATAGTCCATTCCTTCCTCTTACCAGACCCCGCTGACGCATCTCGTGGAGAGGGCCCGGGGCATGATCTCGGAGCCCTGCTGCATGAAGCCTCCCACTGGGAACCAGAGGCTGTTTCCCAGCGTGTACTGGTTCTCCAGGACGTTGTGCCTCTCCCTGAGGCACGGGTGCGGGTTGTACCACTCATAAGGACTCAACCTGCCAAAGGAGAAGGGAAATCATCACCATAGAGTCAGGAGGTCATCCCAAAGGTCATTCCAGTCTGACCCCCCTTCTGCCATCAAGGAAGGAACCATCCGATCCCTCCCAACAGATGGCCAGGGAGATATAAGTTCTGGTGGTAAACACTAGGTGGGCTGGTGCTTTGCTTCTACAGTGTTGCTAAAGTTCTGGTGGGGAACACTAGGTGGCGCTGGTGCTTTGCTTCTACAGTGTTGCTAAAGTTCTGGTGGTGAACACTAGGTGGCACTGGTGCTTTGCTTCTACAGTGTTGCTAAAGTTCTGGTGGTGAACACTAGGTGGCGCTGGTGCTTTGCTTCTACAGTGTTGCTAAAGTTCTGGTGGTGAACACTAGGTGGCGCTGGTGCTTTGCTTCTACAGTGTTGCTAAAGTTCTGGTGGTGAACACTAGGTGGCGCTGGTGCTTTGCTTTACACTGTTGCTAAAGTTCTGGTGGTGAACACTAGGTGGCGCTGGTGCTTTGCTTCTACAGTGTTGCTAAAGTTCTGGTGGTGAACACTAGGTGGCGCTTGTGCTTTGCTTCTACAGTGTTGCTAAAGTTCTGGTGGTGAACACTAGGTGGCGCTGGTGCTTTGCTTCTACAGTGTTGCTAAAGTTCTGGTGGTGAACACTAGGTGGCGCTTGTGTGCTTGCTTCTACACTGTTGCTAAAGTTCTGGTGGTGAACACTAGGTGGCGCTTGTGCTTTGCTTCTACAGTGTTGCTAAAGTTCTGGTGGTGAACACTAGGTGGCGCTGGTGCTTTGCTTCTACAGTGCTGCTAAAGTTCTGGTGGTGAACACTAGGTGGCGGTGGTGCTTTGCTTCTACAGTGTTGCTAAAGTTCTGGTGGTGAACATTAGGTGGCGGTGGTGCTTTGCTTCTACACTGTTGCTAAAGTTCTGGTGGTGAACACTAAGTGGCGCTTGTGCTTTGCTTCTACAGTGTTGCTAAAGTTCTGGTGGTGAACATTAGGTGGCGCTTGTGCTTTGCTTCTACAGTGTTGCTAAAGTTCTGGTGGTGAACACTAGGTGGCGCTTGTGCTTTGCTTCTACAGTGTTGCTAAAGTTCTGGTGGTGAACAATAGGTGGCACTGGTGCTTTGCTTCTACAGTGTTGCTAAAGTTCTGGTGGTGAACATTAGGTGGCGCTTGTGCTTTGCTTCTACAGTGTTGCTAAAGTTCTGGTGGTGAACACTAGGTGGCGCTTGTGCTTTGCTTCTACAGTGTTGCTAAAGTTCTGGTGGTGAACACTAGGTGGCACTGGTGCTTTGCTTCTACAGTGTTGCTAAAGTTCTGGTGGTGAACACTAGGTGGCGCTGGTGCTTTGCTTCTACAGTGTTGCTAAAGTTCTGGTGGTGAACACTAGGTGGCGCTGATGCTTTGCTTCTACACTGTTGCTAAAGTTCTGGTGGTGAACACTAGGTGGCACTGGTGCTTTGCTTCTACAGTGTTGCTAAAGTTCTGGTGGTGAACACTAGGTGGCGCTTGTGCTTTGCTTCTACAGTGTTGCTAAAGTTCTGGTGGTGAACACTAGGTGGCGCTGGTGCTTTGCTTCTACAGTGTTGCTAAAGTTCTGGTGGTGAACACTAGGTGGCGCTTGTGCTTTGCTTCTACAGTGTTGCTAAAGTTCTGGTGGTGAACACTAGGTGGCGCTGGTGCTTTGCTTCTACACTGTTGCTAAAGTTCTGGTGGTGAACACTAGGTGGCGCTGGTGCTTTGCTTCTACACTGTTGCTAAAGTTCTGGTGGTGAACACTAGGTGGCGCTTGTGCTTTGCTTCTACACTGTTGCTAAAGTTCTGGTGGTGAACACTAGGTGGCGCTGGTGCTTTGCTTCTACACTGTTGCTAAAGTTCTGGTGGCGAACACTAGGTGGCGCTGGTGCTTTGCTTCTACAGTGTTGCTAAAGTTCTGGTGGTGAACACTAGGTGGCGCTGGTGCTTTGCTTCTACAGTGTTGCTAAAGTTCTGGTGGTGAACACTAGGTGGCGCTGGTGCTTTGCTTCTACAGTGTTGCTAAAGTTCTGGGGGTGAACACTAGGTGGCGCTGGTGCTTTGCTTCTACAGTGTTGCTAAAGTTCTGGTGGTGAACACTAGGTGGCGCTGGTGCTTTGCTTCTACACTGTTGCTAAAGTTCTGGTGGCGAACCCTAGGTGGCGCTTGTGCTTTGCTTCTACACTGTTGCTAAAGTTCTGGTGGTGAACACTAGGTGGCGCTGGTGCTTTGCTTCTACAGTGTTGCTAAAGTTCTGGGGGTGAACACTAGGTGGCGCTGGTGCTTTGCTTCTACACTGTTGCTAAAGTTCTGGTGGTGAACACTAGGTGGCGCTGGTGCTTTGCTTCTACACTGTTGCTAAAGTTCTGGTGGTGAACACTAGGTGGCGCTGGTGCTTTGCTTCTACACTGTTGCTAAAGTTCTGGTGGCGAACACTAGGTGGTGCTGGTGCTTTGCTTCTACACTGTTGCTAAAGTTCTGGTGGCAAACACTAGGTGGTGCTGGTGCTTTTCTTCTACAGTGTTGCTAAACTTCTGGTGGTGAACACTAGGTGGCGCTGGTGTGGCTCTGCTTCAAAACATCCAAAAGAAGGCAGGGACTCCAGTGGCCATCCAGCCCAACCCCCTTCTGCCATGTCAAAATGTAAACAGACCCTGCAACCTGCCCGATGGCGCTCCAAGCCTCGTTCCCTTTCCCTGCAAAGCCCAAGGAAAGGCAGCGGAGAAGCGCCCAAGCCCAGCCAGCAAGGGACACTCACCGGGCGGCCAGGAAGAGGACACAGCTGACCGCCAGGTAGGCCAGGAGCATGAAGAGCCAGACGGCCGGAGAGAAGGGGTCCAGGAAGGAGAAGTAGCCCGGCTTGCGGCCCTGGAAGGAAGGAAGGAAAGGGTGGAACGGAAGGCCCAGGTGGGCAAGGCCAGCAAGCAGAGCAGGAAGGAAGCCCCCCGACACACTCTTCCTCCTTCGAGGATAAGGATTCGGATTACCCAGGAAGAATGAATCCCCCTTACACACTTCTTCTCGCAGATAGATAGATAGACAGATAGGTAGGTAGGTAGATAGGTAGGTAAGTAGGTACAGTAGGTAGGTAGATAAGTAGGTAGACAGATAGGTAGGTAGGTAGGTAGGCAAGTAGATAGTTAGATAGGTAGGGTAGATAGGTAGGTAAGTAGATAGGTAGGTAGGTAGGTAGTAGATAAATAGGTAGGTAGGTAGGTAGCTAAGTAGATACAGTAGGTAGGTAGGTAGGTAGGTAGGTAGATACGTAGGTAGATAGGTAGGTAGGTAGATAGATAGATAGATAGGTAGATAGGTAGGTAGGTAGATAGGTAGGTAGATAGATAGGTAGGTAGATAGGTAAGTAGATAAATAGATAGGTAGGTAGGTAGCTAGGTAGATAGGTAGGTAGGTAGATAGATAAGTAGGTAGACAGATAGGTAGGTAGGTAGATAGGTAGGTAGGTACATAGAGCATCCCTTAGCCAAAATGCTTGGGGGCAGAGATACATTCTGTATTTTGGATTATTTTGGATTTTGGTATACCGTATATACTCGAGTATAAGTTGACCCAAATATAAGCCGAGGCACCTGATTTTACCACAGAGTAAAATAACAAATGTAATAAAAATAACAATAGAGTAAAATAATGGAAATGTAATGATAACAGTCTAAATAGAGTAAAATAATAAATGTAATAATAAAAATAGAGTAAAATAATAAATGTAAGAATGATAATAGAGTTAAATAATAAATGTAATAATAATAATAAAGAGCAAAATAATCAATGTAATGAAAATAATAATAGAATAAAATAATGGAGATGTAGTAATACTAATAATAGAGTAAAATTAATAAATGTAATAATAAAAATAGAGTAAAATAATGTAAATGTTATATTAATAATAATAAATAGTAAAAATAAAATAATACTAATAACAGTGTAAAATAATAAATAACTTTGACTCAAGTATAAGCCAAGGGGGGGCTTTTTCAGCCTTAAAAAAGGGGGCTGAAAAACTAGGCTTATACTCGAGTATATACAGTACTTGGAAATGCGTGACAAAATTGTCCTGGCCACACAAAATTCATGTAAACATCGCCTGACGTAGTTCTGCCTGCAGTATTCCCAATGACCTTTGAGCCAAGTCTGCCTGGCCCTGGACCACCTTCAAGCCAAGGGCCCCCCATGATGGGACTCCAGGCAAACGAAGAACGCTTGTCCTGTGTACCTATGGATATTATCTATGGATTGGGGCCTGGCTTTCCCCTCCCAATCCACCCAGGAGGCTCCCCAACCGCCATGCCCAATCATACCATGTGGACGCGGTAGAGGATGCTGATGCCCAGGGTCATGAAGGGCTTGGAGAAGTCGATGACCTTCTCCCGCTCAGCCGTGATGGTGAAGGCCGCCACCGCCAGATCGGCCTTCTGCCGGGAGAAAAGAGAGAGGTCAAGTGGTCAAGTGGTCAGCGAGGGGGAACTATGCATCCCGGGCCCTGCCCAATAGGGAGGCCCCCACAAGCGCCTACAGGCAAGCAGGTCCTTCCATGCATGTTCTTAAGTGCATTGCTCTGTTCTGGGCCGCGTACCCGGTTGATGAGCTCCCCCACCATCCCGGTCCAGGAGCCGTTGGGCTCGGGCGCCCCGTAGAGCCCGTCGTCCACCAGCTTGATCTGGAAGCGGAACTTGAGGATGTCGGCCAGTTCGTGCAGCATGTCCACGCAGAAGCCCTCGTACTGCTCCGGCCCCGGGAGCTCCTGGAAGTTGGCGCGCCGCATGACGTACGGGTTCTCCTGCGAGGGAGGGAGCGGGGGCACGCCGTATTCAGAGGGGGGGAGGGAAGGAGGGAGGGGCCTCGCTCGCCATCGGGGAAAAGGGGGGTCCAAGGTGGGCCTTGCCTTACCAGGATGGTGGTGACCACCAAGGTCTTGTTGACCAGGCTCTCCGAGACATTGATGTCCAGCGTGGTGGCGTTCATGGCCAGGGTCCGGTTGGAGTACCAGACCCCGATCTGCAAGGAAACCAAGAAAGGAAGGAAGCTGACCCACTTGGCAGGGACTTAGGCACAGAACGGTCCAAGCATGAATTGGAAACTCGTGCCATGTGTTTGGGTCTCCGTCCTGTGTGACTCATGTGCACTTTACAGAAATTTTTGATCTGTATCTTTTCTGGAACTGGTGCAACCCCCCCCCCCTATCCGCGGAGGATACACAAAGGCAGGTATAACAGGGAACCCTATGGAAAGGAGGGCGTTTGGGGACAACATGCGGCCACATTGGAGACAAATGTCCACTTGGTCAGACACGGACAAAGGAGGCGATCCGCCCACTCCATTGCAACGAGGGCCTTCCTTTGGCTCCGCTTACCTCCCGGTGTCCGTTCCGGGATTTCTCCAGGATCCGCAGGGTGTAGTTGGTCCTCTGTCCCTTGCTGTTGAACTCCACGCGGCCGGTCAGCCCGTCATACTCTACCTGGCCACCCAGGGAGGGACCCAGGCCGGAATGGACGGAGGGAAGGACAGGTGGGCAGGGGAGGAAAGAAGAGAAGAACGAGTAAGACACCACTGGAAGTGGTGCAGCAACGGCCTTGCAAAGCTCCACGGGTTGCCCATTGGGGTCCGCGATGAGCCACATCCTGCCCCTTCCTCACCTGGCCCTTGCATGCACCCGCACGCAGGGGCATTTCGGCATGATTAAAATGTCATCATCATCATCACCATCATTGCCACCAACCCCCAGCTGCTCTTGGAGCAAACCTTTTGTCAAGCCAAAGGCTCTTGCCCGCTCAAGACCAACGCCACCCTCTGGACGGTAACAGAGGGGGAAACTGCATTGAAGGGCATTATACGGTCACTGTGGACTCATATAATGCACTTGCACGGAAGTGCATCCTAGGGTCAACATAGAACTATAGAATGCACTTCTAATTGCATTGAAGTGCATCCTATGGTCAGTGCAGACCCATATTTAAACTGTATTGAAGTGCATCCTATGGTCAGTGCAGACCCATATTTAAACTGCATTGAAGTGCATCCTATGGTCAGTGCAGGCCCATATCTAAACTGCATTGAAGTGCATCCTATGGTCAGTGCAGGCCCATATCTAAACTGCATTGAAGTGCATCCTATGGTCAGTGCAGGCCCATATCTAAACTGCATTGAAGTGCATCCTATGGTCAGTGCAGACCCATATCTAAACTGCATTGAAGTGCATCCTATGGTCAGTGCAGGCCCATATCTAAACTGCATTGAAGTGCATCCTATGGTCAGTGCAGGCCCATATCTAAACTGCATTGAAGTGCATCCTATGGTCAGTGCAGACCCATATCTAAACTGCATTGAAGTGCATCCTATGGTCAGTGCAGGCCCATATCTAAACTGCATTGAAGTGCATCCTATGGTCAGTGCAGACCCATATCTAAACTGCATTGAAGTGCATCCTATGGTCAGTGCAGGCCCATATCTAAACTGCATTGAAGTGCATCCTATGGTCAGTGCAGGCCCATATCTAAACTGCATTGAAGTGCATCCTATGGTCAGTGCAGACCCATATCTAAACTGCATTGAAGTGCATCCTATGGTCAGTGCAGACCCATATCTAAACTGCATTGAAGTGCATCCTATGGTCAGTGCAGGCCCATATCTAAACTGCATTGAAGTGCATCCTATGGTCAGTGCAGGCCCATATCTAAACTGCATTGAAGTGCATCCTATGGTCAGTGCAGACCCATATCTAAACTGCATTGAAGTGCATCCTATGGTCAGTGCAGACCCATATCTAAACTGCATTGAAGTGCATCCTATGGTCAGTGCAGACCCATATCTAAACTGCATTGAAGTGCATCCTATGGTCAGTGCAGGCCCATATCTAAACTGCATTGAAGTGCATCCTATGGTCAGTGCAGGCCCATATCTAAACTGCATTGAAGTGCATCCTATGGTCAGTGCAGGCCCATATCTAAACTGCATTGAAGTGCATCCTATGGTCAGTGCAGGCCCATATCTAAACTGCATTGAAGTGCATCCTATGGTCAGTGCAGGCCCATATCTAAACTGCATTGAAGTGCATCCTATGGTCAGTGCAGGCCCATATCTAAACTGCATTGAAGTGCATCCTATGGTCAGTGCAGACCCATATCTAAACTGCATTGAAGTGCATCCTATGGTCAGTGCAGGCCCATATCTAAACTGCATTGAAGTGCATCCTATGGTCAGTGCAGGCCCATATCTAAACTGCATTGAAGTGCATCCTATGGTCAGTGCAGGCCCATATCTAAACTGCATTGAAGTGCATCCTATGGTCAGTGCAGACCCATACTTTAAAAAGCCTTGAAGTGCACCCTGGGGTCGGCTTCTCAAAAGCCCTGACCCCCACCCCCACCCCTGTATACAAATGATGCCGAAGCCTCACCATGCGCAGGTAGTTCATGAGGCTGGTCCCGTGCTGCCAGATGTTGGAAGAGGTGCAGGCCAAGGGCTTGACCCCGATCTCCTGGCTGCGGTTCAGCTCCCGCACCGCGCCACCACCACGTGGACGGCGCAAACATCAGCTGCCGACAGCTGGAAGGGGAGCAGGACCCCCCAAATTATATTTATTTATTTATTTATTTATTAACTTCGATTTAGTATACCGCTCACTCCGGAGCTCAGAGCGGTTTACAAAGAAGCAAAAGCACCGTGAGTAATAAACAATTAAGCAGTTAAACAGTTAAAAACACATTACACATCAAGACAGTTAAAACCTATTAAAAGCACTAGCCCTCGGCAAAGGCTGGGGGACAGATAAAATCTGGGAGCCATAGGCGGCATGGCGGGCAATGTGGTTAGTCAAGGACCGAACGCCTTCTAAAGAGCCAAGTCTTCAAGGCCTTGCGGAAGGGCAAAGAGAGCGGATGGCGCGGATCTCTCCGGGAGGCCGTTCCAGAGACTTGGGGCAGCTACCGAAAATGCCCTCCGCCGTGTAGTGGCTAGTCTGCAAGTTCCGAGGAAGGCACCTCAAGGAGGTTGTGCCCTCGGAGCGAAGTGATCTCGCAGGCACATAAGGGGTAAGTCGCTCTCCTCAAGTACACTGTCCCCAAAACCATAGATGGCCTTAAAAGTGAGGACTAACACCTTGAAGAGGACTCGGAATTCAATCGGAAGCCAGTGCAGCTCGCGCAGAAGTGGAGTCGCGGTCGGATCTTGCAGCGCCCAGAAGGAGGCGAGCTGCGCATGCTGCACCAGCTTAAGCTCCGGATCATCGACAAGGGAAGGCCAATGCAGAGCGACATAGTAGTCGAGCCGCGAGAGGACCGGGGCTTGGATCACCGTGGCCAGGTCGCATTGGGAGAGGTAGGGAGCCAGACGCTTAGCCAACCGTAGGTGGTAGAATGCTGTCCTGCAGGTGCAGCCAATCTGCTCCTCCATGGACAGGTGGGCGTCCAGCCGGACCCCTAGACTTTTTACCGATGGCTGAGGGCGAAGGGCCACACCATCGAATGTTGGCAGCTGGGTTGCTACCCCCTCCGGGCGGCCCAGCCACAAGATCTCCGTTCGCTTGGTTCACCTTCAACTTACTGGCTCGCAGCCATCCAGTAACGGCTTCAAGGCAAAGATGGAAATTATCGGGTACAGAGACCACCCCAGGGTCCAACTCAGAATGAGCTGGGTATCATCAGCGTACTGATGACACTCCAGCCCAAACTCCGCACCAATTGGGCGAGTGGTCGCATATAGATGTTAAATAACAGTGGGGAGAGAATAGTCCCCTGAGGCACCCCGCAACTCAGCAGGGAGCCTCCGGAGACCACCCCTCCCCACTTCACTCGCTGCTGGCGGCGTTGGAGGAAGGAGGACAGCCAGTTGAGGGCTGTCCCCTCACTCCCGCCACCGCCAGGCGGTGTATCAAAAGTTGGTAATCGACCGTGTCAAACGCGGCCGTGAGATCCAATAACACGAGCAGCGCCCGATCCACCTCGGTCCAAATGGCAGCAGAGTAGGTCTGTGATGGAGACCAGGACAGTCTCCGTCCCCATGGCCTGAGCGGAAGCCGGACTGGAAGGGGTCTAGCCAGGTGGCGTCCTCCAAGAAGGGCTGCAGCTGGTCCATTGCTGCCCTCGCAATCACCTTGCCCAGGTACGGAAGATTCGACACTGGGCGGTAATTGAGGGAGCCGTTGGGTCTAATCCGGCTTCTTCAGCAATGGACTGACCACCGCCTTTTAACTCCTCTGAAAGCCTCCTTGCTCATGGGAGCAGTTGACTATCCTCAACAGAGGGTTCAGAACCCTCCACGCAAGCTCGAATCAGCGTGAGGCACGGGTCGAGGGAGCAGGTGGTCGGCTTAAGGGCTGCGACAATCTTGTCAACATCCTCTGCGTCCAGTGGTCGAAACCGGTCGAAGGTGGACCCGGCGGAGGGCCACGGAGTCTCCAGCTCCTGGACTGTATCAAGTGTGGAGAGAAGGTCCCGGAGGACCCAGGCCGGAATGGACGGAGGGAAGGACAGGTGGGCAGGGGAGGAAAGAGAGAGAACAGAGTAAGACACCACTGGAAGTGGTGCAGCAACGGCCTCGCAAAGCTCCACGGGTTGCCCATTGGGGTCCGCGATGAGCCACATCCTGCCCCTTCCTCACCTGGCCCTTGCATGCAGCTGCGCGCAGGGGCATTTCGGCATGATTAAAATGTCGTCATCATCATTGCCACCAACCCCCAGCTGCTCTTGGAGCAAGCCTTTTGTCAAGCCAAAGGCTCTTGCCCGCTCAAGACCAACGCCAACCTCTGGACGGTAACAGAGGGGGAAACTGCATTGAAGGGCATTATACGGTCACTGTGGACTCATATAATGCACTTGCACGGAAGTGCATCCTAGGGTCAACATAGAACTATAGAATGCACTTCTAATTGCATTGAAGTGCATCCTATGGTCAGTGCAGGCCCATACTTTAAAAGCCTTGAAGTGCACCCTGGGGTCGGCTTCTCCTCAAAAGCCCTGACCCCCACCCCCACCCCCTGTATACAAATGATGCCGAAGCCTCACCATGCGCAGGTAGTTCATGAGGCTGGTCCCGTGCTGCCAGATGTTGGAAGAGGTGCAGGCCAAGGGCTTGACCCCGATCTCCTGGCTGCGGTTCAGCTCCCGCACCGCGCTCACCACCACGTGGACGGCGTCAAACATCAGCGCGGCCGACAGCTGGAAGGGGAGCAGGACCCCCCAAATTATATTTATTTATTTATTTATTTATTAACTTCGATTTAGTATACCGCTCACTCCGGAGCTCAGAGCGGTTTACAAAGAAGCAAAAGCAAAAGCACCGTGAGTAATAAACAATTAAGCAGTTAAACAGTTAAAAAGCACGTTACACATCAAGACAGTTAAAACCTATTAAAAGCACTAGCCCTCGGCAAAGGCTGGGGGGACAGATAAAATCTGGGGAGCCATAGGCGGCATGGCGGGCAATGTGGTTGGGTCAAGGACCGAACGCCTTTCTAAAGAGCCAAGTCTTCAAGGCCTTGCGGAAGGGCAAAAGGGAGCGGATGGCACGGATCTCCTCCCGGAGGCCGTTCAGAGACTTGGGGCAGCTACTGAGAATGCCCTCCGCCGTGTAGTGGCTAGTCTGCAAGTTCCGAGGGAAGGCACCTCAAGGAGGTTGTGCTCCTCGGAGCGAAGTGATCTCGCAGGCACATAAGGGGTAAGTCACTCCCTCAAGTACACTGTCCCCAAACCATAGATGGCCTTAAAAGTGAGGACCAACACCTTGAAGAGGACCCGGAATTCAATCGGAAGCCAGTGCAGCTCGCGCAGAAGTGGAGTCGCGCGGTCGGATCTTGCAGCGCCCAGAAGGAGGCGAGCTGCGGCATGCTGCACCAGCTTAAGCTTCCGGATCATCGACAAGGGAAGGCCAATGTAGAGCGCATTACAGTAGTCGAGCCTCGAGATGACCGTGGCTTGGATCACCGTGGCCAGGTCGCATTGGGAGAGGTAGGGAGCCAGACGCTTAGCCAACCGTAGGTGGTAGAATGCTGTCCTGCAGGTGCAGCCAATCTGCTCCTCCATGGACAGGTGGGCGTCCAGCCGGACCCCTAGACTTTTTACCGATGGCTGAGGGCGAAGGGCCACACCATCGAATGTTGGCAGCTGGGTTGCTACCCCGGGCGGCCCAGCCACAAGATCTCCGTCTTCGCCGGGTTCACCTTCAACTTACTGGCTCGCAGCCATCCAGTAACGGCTTCAAGGCAAAGATGGAAATTATCGGGTACAGAGACTGCCCCAGGGTCCAACCTCAGAATGAGCTGGGTATCATCAGCGTACTGATGACACTCCAGCCCAAAACTCCGCACCAGTGGGCGAGTGGTCGCATATAGATGTTAAATAACAGTGGGGAGAGGATGGCCCCCTGAGGCACCCCACAACTCAGCGGGGAGCCTCCGGAGACCACCCCTCCCCACTTCACTCGCTGCTGGCGGCGTTGGAGGAAGGAGGACAGCCAGTTGAGGGCTGTCCCCCTCACCCCCGCCACCGCCAGGCGGTGTATCAAAAGTTGGTAATCGACGGTATCAAACGCTGCCGTGAGATCCAATAACACGAGCAGCGCCGATCCACCTCGGTCCAAATGGCAGCGGAGTAGGTCTGTGATGGAGACCAGGACAGTCTCCGTCCCATGGCCTGAGCGGAAGCCGGACTGGAAGGGGTCTAGCCAGGTTGCGTCATCCAAGAAGGTCTGCAGCTGGTCCATTGCTGCCCTCTCAATCACCTTGCCCAGGTACGGAAGGTTCGACACTGGGCGGTAATGGAGGGAGCCGCGGGTCTAAGCCGGGCTTCTTAAGCAATGGACGGACCACCGCCTCTTTTAACTCCTCTGGAAAAGCCCCTTGCTCATGGGAGCAGTTGACTATCCTCAACAGAGGGCCTCGTAACCCCTCCACGCAAGCTCGAATCAGCGTGGATCGGGCACGGGTCGAGGGAGCAGGTGGTCGGCTTAAGGGCTGCGACAATCTTGTCAACATCCTCTGCGTCCAGTGGTCGAAACCGGTCGAAGGTGGACCCGGCGGAGGGCCACGGAGTCTCCAGCTCCTGGACTGTATCAAGTGTGGAGAGAAGGTCCCGGCGGAGCAACGCAATCTTGTCTGCGAAGTGATTCTGGAAGGCCTCAGCAGAGAGGGTCGAATCGTCATTGTTTGGGATGGTAGGGACTATCGTCAGCTGCCAAATTATCCTGAACAATTGAGCTGGGCGTGAATCCGCAGACGCTATCAAACAGGGAAAGTAGACTTTTTTCGCCTCCTTGACAGCATGCTCATAAGCATCCATGAAAAGCTTATAAGCTGATGTCGATGGCCCGTCACGGAGCTTCTTCCACCTGCGCTCTAGCCGTCTCTTCTCCCGCTTCATAGATCTCAGTGCATCTGTGTACCAAGGGGAACAAGATGCGCGGGCTTTGAGATTGCGATTAGGGGCGATCTCGTCGAGAGCTGATGACATCGCGTGGTTCCAGGTGGTAACCAGCTCACCGAGCGAGTCGCTGGCAGGCTCCAAATCCCTCAAGGCATTCAGGAACCTAGTTGGTTCCATAGGTCCCTTCGGGCGAACCCAAATTGGTTCGGCACCTTTGCCGGGAGAGCGCGGTTGCTCGACCCGGACTCCGAGAGCACAGTGGTCCGACCATGGCACCTCTGTGACAGAGGTGACGGACACTTGGACACCTGCATGGAAAATCAGATCGAGAGTGTGACCGGACCGATGTGTGGGGCCTGACTCACAGAGGGAGAGGCCGAGTGCCGCCATGGTCGACACAAGGTCCCCTGCTGCCGATGGTGAGGGGGCTGTGTCGGCGTGGACGTTGAAGTCCCCCAGCACAACTAGGCTAGGAAACCTCAACGCCCACTCCGCCACAGTCTCCAGCAGCAGGGACAGGCTCCCCGCTGGTGCGCTAGGTGCACGGCACACCAGCAGGAAGGCTGTACTCTCCGGGGCACCCCACATCAGGCCGACACTTTCAATCCCATATGCCTCCAACGCAGGGACCGCTCTGAGGTGTAATAGGTCGCGGGAGAGAATCGCCACGCCCCCGCCTCCCAGTCCTATTCCGGTGAGTAAGCGCGAAGCCCGGAGGTGTCAATTCCTGGAGGCAGGTGATATCACTGTCCTGGAGCCAGGTCTCCGTAATGCAGCAAATATCAACCTGACTGTCTTGAATAAAGTCCCGGATCGTTGTCGTTTTATTCCGGACTGAGCGCGCATTTACTAACACCAGGGAGGAGGGGGAGGAAGTTGGAGGCCTGACATCAGTGTACCTCGGGATAGGTCACAGGTCAGAGGCAGCCCGGGTCTTGGCACGACTCAGGGAGCCTCTCGCACTCGGCCTGCGCCTATTGCGACAATACCCCATGCCGGAGATCACTGTAATCGGGGCCCCCTTAGTAGGAGAGTTTACAAGTTGGGGGTCAGTGGGGGACTCAGTTTCCGGCAAATCCCGTGAAAAGGGGAAGACGTTGAGAAGCTCTCGCCACCCACGCACGGGCCGGTGGATGTATTGACGGTGGCTACTTCCTTGGGTAGGACAGGACATGAAGCCAAGATGGAGGCTGCGGGCGCCTGTCGGTCAAGGGCCACTTCACTCCTACCGTCGACGTGGGGAGGTGGCTTTGCCGGGTCTCTACGTGCCGGACCTCTGTTTGGGCCAAAGTTCGCCCCCCAGAAGGTCCGCGTGCCAAATTTCTTCGTGGCCCTCCTGACGCATCTCCTACCGGAGTTCTTGGGGCTAACCGATTCCACCACTGCCGAGGTCGGGGTCACGGACCTGCTTCTCACCGCAATTGTGGTGGTGGGCTGCGGCGGGGGAGGATTAGGCATGGGTTGCAGCGCCTGGCTGATGGTGTTAGCCGGCGCCTCACGCTGACCCGCCGGTGATGGGGATGGCAGTTGGCAGCTCAGAGCTCTCCTTGGGCTTGTTCCCTTCTGGCGCCTGCGTCTCAACTGTCCAGGCCTGTTCTTTTTCTTTCCCTTCTTCTCCCGGGCGGGCTGAGAAGGGGCGGGGTCCTGGTGACAGGGCAGCGCCAGGGGGGGCCGCAGCAGCCGGCAAGCCCGGCGTCGAGGCTGGGCCCCGGCCCATCTCTCGATCTCGCTCTTAGCTAAGTCTTGCCAGCACAGAAATATATACTGTATATACTACATTAATAGGTACATTAATACTCTATAGTCATATCTATTCACTTTGAATAGGTATTGATCCATTCTAACTGAATTTTTAATAATACCAACGATATTTAATTCTGTTTTAATCTTTGTATATTTGTAGATTTTGGATGGTATCGAAATGCTTTTTAATGACCTCTGCCTTGTCTGGATTGAACTTGAATTTGCTCACCCTCGTCCAGTCCGCCACAGCGGCCAGGCACCGGTTCATGACCTGGACAGCCTCCTGAGTAGCAGGTGGGAAGGAGCGACAGAGCTGGATGTCACCTGCGTACAGATGGCATCGGACTCCAAAACTCCGGATGATCTCACCCAACGGCTTCATGTAGACGTTAAACAACATGAGGGACCATACTGAGCCCTGCGGGACCCCACCGGACGATGGCTGTGGGGCTGAGCAGGAGTCCCCCAACAACACCTTCTGGGTGCAACCCACCAGGAAGGACTGCAGAGCAGTACCCCCAAAGCCAGGCATGTAGCCAGGGGGGGGGGCTAAGGGGGCTTCAGCCCCCCCCTCCCGAAATTCTCAGGGTGGTCCGCGAAAAGGCCTTACTGGTGCATTATTTAAACTGTTATGTTTATTCATATCATGATCTGATCACCATGCGCATTATATGCCACATTAATGAGGTTATTGGGATAACAATACAAAAGGTTTGCTAGGGTAGACCCTCTTCCACCCCGTCTCAGCCCCCGCTGAACCAAACTCGGCCCCCCGAATCAGAATCCTGGCTACGGCCCTGCCCAAGGCCCATCCCCGCGAGGCGACCCAGAAGGAGACCGTGGTCGATGGTATCGAAGGCCGCCGAGAGGTCCAGGAGAACCAACAGGGCCACACTCCCCCTGTCGAGCTCTCTGCAGAGATCACCCACTAAGGCAACCAAGGCTGTCTTGGTACCATGCCCCGGCCTGAAACCAGACTGCGGCGGATCCAGATGGTCAGTTTTGTCCAAGAGCCCCTGGAGCTGCGAGGCCACCACACGTTCCAGGACTTTGCCCAAAAAGGGAAGATTGGAAACTGGCCGAAAGTGGTCCAAACCAGTGGGGTCCAACAGCGGTCAACAGCGGTTTTATCACAGCTTCTTTTAAGCTGGCTGGAATTTGGCCTTCCCGAAGAGAGGCACTGACCACCACCTTCACCCACTCGGCCAAACCCCCTCTGGCCTCCTTTATCAGCCAGGATGGGCAGGGGTCCAGGGTGCACGTGATCGCCCTCGCCCCTCCAAGAATCTTGTCAACGTCCTCGGGTTGCACAAATTGAAATGAATCCATTTAAACCGGGCAAGCGGGTGCTCTCGCTACGTCTTCAGAGGCCGCAGTAGCCGTGGCGTCCAGTCGGAGCGAATCAGAGCGACTTTATCCATGAAGCACCGAGCAAATGCCTCACAGCGAGCCGTCAAAGGGCCCCGTCACAACTGGCAGGGTTCAACAAACCTCTGACCAGGGGCGGTCCGACGTATACGCGAAGTAAGCGGCCGCTTAGGGTGCCAACTTCCAACTGGGAAGGGCGCCACCACGCCGGCCGCGCCACTGTAGCAAACGTCCCTGCTGCTGCGTCAGCTTCAGCGCCTGACCTGCAGGAGCTTCTGGGCATGCGCAGAGATTTTCACGCATGCGCAGTGGCTCCGGAGCTGAAGTTGAGCTCGGGAGCCACTGCGCATGCCCAGAAGCTCCTGCAGGCGCTGAAGCCGAAACCTGTAAACACGTCACGTCAGCACTCCGTCCGTATTCGGCACGCAGGGGCGGAGGCAAAGGGAGAGGCTTAACCTCTCCATTTGCCTCCGCCCCCTGCGTGCCGCAAACGGACAGAGTGCTGACGTGACGTGTTTACAGGCTTTGGCTTCTGCACCTGCAGGAGCTTCTGGGCATGCGCAGAAGCTCCTGGAGGCGCAGAAGCCTCTAAACACGCCATGTGACGCAATTGGGCAGGCAGGGGGCGGAGGCAAAGGGAGAGGGGGCGGAGACAAAGGGAAAGGGGGCGGAGACAAAGGGGGGCGCCAAAGTAATGTTCGCTTACCATATAAAATAACCTTAGACCGCCCCTGCCTCTGACCGTTCGAAACAGCTCAGCTGGATGATTCCTCGCAGACGCAATGTTGGCCGCAATGTGAGATTTCCTTGCAGCCTTCACTGCCGCGGAGTACGCCCTTGCATAGGCGCACGCCCATGCTTGGTCTGACTCGCTGCGAGATGCCCACCACACGCCCTCTAGGCTCCTCTTCATTCGCTTCATTGCTGCCAGCTCCTTGTTGAACCCGGGGGCTGGTTTAGCTCGGCTACTCAAGAGGGGTCACTCCAGAGCAATTGTGTCTGTTGCCCTGGTCATCTCTGTGTTCTAGAGAGCGACCGGGGCGTCCACCGAATCGCCGGCCTCGGTTGCGGGAAATTCCCCAAGAGCCGCCAGGAATCCTTCTGGATCCATAAGCCTCCTGGGGCGGAGCATCTTAATGGGCCCTCCTCCCCTGCGGAGGTCAGGGAGTGCCGTGAATCTCAACTTGACCAAGTGGTGGTCAGTCCATGGCAGTGGGACTAAAGAGAGTTCCTCCACGCCCTCATGCGCCCCTCACCCCCTCCTCACATGTTGCACTGGACGCAGAGGACTGTCAATAGGCATGGCTGGCAGGCTCCCTCCCTCGCTCACCCTGGCATGCATGCACGCACATGCACACACGCTTCCACGCGCATGAGACACGCATGAGCCTCGCTTACCGCCGGCCCCGGGTAGGGGCTGAGCTCGCAGTTCTCCCTCCAGGACATGTTGAGGCTGCGGACAAACTCCATGTAGAAGGGGTGGCTGGTGTTGAACATGGAGAAGCCCAGGACGTTGGAGTGGTCATCCACGATGCCCTCCAGGTGCAGGATGGGGAAGTCCTGCAAGGGGCGGGCGGACAGGGAGGGAGAGAAAGAAGGCACCGTCACAACCCCAAGGCTCCAAAAGGGTCTGTGGATTCACACAACCAGAACAGGGCCAGGGGAGAACACAGCGGCCATCTGTTGGGAAGAGTTGGTTGTGACCCTGACTGGCAGAAAAAAGGGGGTTGGACTGGATGGCCTTTGGGTGCCCTTTCCAACTCTAGAATTCTCTCTCTCTCTCTCACACACACACACACACACACACACACACTAGATACAAAATCCTAGAGTTGGTAGGGGCCACCCAAAAGCCATCCAGTCCAACCCCCTTCTTTCTGCCAGGCAGGAAGATACAATCAAAGCCCTCCGACAGATGACCATCCAGCCCTAGATATAGAAAGACATGACTGATTGAGATACACACACACACACACACCCAGATGCAGATGTCGACACATAGCATCACTAGATTATTATTATTACTACTACTATTGTTGTTATTATGAGACACAATTCAAGTCCTCCCAGCTGATGGCTATCTAGCCATAGATATCACAGACATGACATATGTGTGTATACACACACACACACACTAGATACAAAATCCTAGAGTTGGTAGGGGCACCCAAAGGCCATCCAGTCCGGGCCCCTTCTGCCGGACAGGAAGTCACAATCTAAGCACTCCCAACAGATGGCCACCCAGTCATAAATATGATAAATAAACTCTCTCTCTCTCACACACACACACACACACACACACACACACACACATATATATATATATATATACTAGCTTGGGGACCCGGCGGTGCCCGGGTTATTTGAGGAAGGCATTGTGTGCCATAGTTCGTCATTGGCGTGGGCCACAGTGCTCTAAGGAAGTGAATCATCCATGGTCCATCCTCCCTCAAACTGCACCAGGATGTAGGGTGCATCTGGGGGGGGGTCTGTGTGCCAAGTTGGGTCTTGTTCTGTCATTGTTGGGGGCCTAGTCAGGAAAATCAAGTTGAGGAAGCCTAACAATATCCCATGAGCTGAGTCCTAGTCAGGAAAATCAAGTTAAGGAAGCCTTGCTGTCAATTTTGGGCCTGGTCTGTGATGTATAGGGGCTACAGTGTTGTTTGGGAAGTGAATGAGGTGAAGGTACTGCAAATCCCATCATTCGTGGCCCATCCTGCCCTAAACCACACCAGGTGGGCCATTGGCCCCTTGTTTACCATGTTTGGTCCTGATCCGTCATTGCTGTGGGCCGCAGTGGCTGAGTGCCTGAGGCCTTTCGCTTTCCCTCTGAGTCACCTTAGAAGTGTATTGGGTGAAGGGACTGAAAATTCCATTTCCAACAGAAAAAACTGTCAACTGGCTAACTTCAACTCCAGCCATTGATGCCTGCCTCGGGCCCTTCCCTTTCCTCTCTGTGCTGTGTTGGAATGTTGGGAGGCTGGCCAGTCACAGACATTTATGCAAATAATCCCACAGTTGCAGCCAATCGAAAGGCTGGCACATATTCGCTCGGTCGCACCACCCACCCACCCACCGCCCGCAAACACTGACTTTTATTATATACATAGATAGATAGATAGATAGAGAGAGAGAGAGAGAGAGAGAGAGAGAGAGAGAGAGAGAGAGAGAGAGAGAGTTTACTTATCATATTTATGACTGGGTGGCCATCTGTTGGGAGTGCTTAGATTGTGACTTCCTGTCCGGCAGAAGGGGCCCGGACTGGATGGCCTTGGGTGCCCCTACCAACTCTAGGATTTTGTATCTAGTGTGTGTGTGTGTGTATACACACATATGTCATGTCTGTGATATCTATGGCTAGATAGCCATCAGCTGGGAGGACTTGAATTGTGTCTCATAATAACAACAATAGTAGTAATAATAATAATCTAGTGATGCTATGGCTCTGCCTGGCCTTCTTATAGAGGAGGAGGAGGAGGAGAGCCAAAGGGAAAAACCCATGTGGTGACCTTCCGAGGACGGTTCCTGGCAGGGCTTTTGGCGCCGGGCCTTGTCCTTGGTCGGCTGCCCAGGCTCGGATCTCCACCAGCGCCGCGGTCACCTTCAAAGGCCCAGGAAGGGAAAGCAATGGCTCTGCTCCTCCTCCCTGGCCCTTGGGAGGAAGAGGCCTGAGCCTGGGGCCTGTGGCTTTGGAAACACCCCACTGCGCAATCCAGGCCACGTGGCCCTTTGGCTGGACCTCACGGCAGGGTCACCTCTCCTCGCTCTCGGCTGAAGCCAAGCCAATGTTCCAGAAGCCCAAGGAAGGTCGGCCGCTTGCAAAGAACGGCAACCCAACGCTTTGCGGGGACGACAGAAGCATAGAGTCCCCGAGTGGGAAGGGACTCCCCAAGGCCATCCAGTCCAACCCCCTTCGCCCAGGCAGAAAGGCACCATCCGATCCCTTCCGACAGATGGCCACCCAAACTCTTACTTCACTCAATGGGTCCAGGAGCCCCCGTTGTGCAATGTTCCCCGGGCAACGTCCTTGCAGACGGCCAATTCTTTCACACCAGAAGCGACTTGCTGTTTCTCAAGTCGCTCCAGACACGGAAAAAAAAACACTCACTGAGACTCCCTTGAGAAGAGAGCCATGAGGCCACCCAGTCCAACCTTATTCTGCCAGAAAAAAGGCACAAACGGATCCAACCCAACAGATGGCCATACATCCAGCCTCTGCTTAAAAACCTTCCAGAGAAGGAAGGAGTTTCCACCAGGCTCCCATTATTAAATTAAATAAAATAATAATTATTATTAAATAATAATAATAATAAAATAATAATAAATTTTATTATTATTAAATTTATTATTATTGTGTGCTTATTCTCCATTATTATTATTGTCTCACATTATTATTATTATTGAGTGCTTATTTTCCATTATTATTACTATATGCTTATTCCCTATTATTATTATATTATTATTGCCATCCATTATTATTTCTATTATTATAGCGTTGTTATTCTCCATTATTATTAATATCTCCCATTATTATTATTATTGAGTGCTTATTTTCCATTATTATTACTATATGCTTATTCCCTATTATATTATTATTATTGCCATGCATTATTATTTCTATTATTATAGCGTTGTTATTCTCCATTATTATTAATATCTCCCATTATTATTATTGAGTGCTTATTTTCCATTATTATTACTATATGCTTATTCCCTATTATTATAATAATATTATTATTGCCATCCATTATTATTTCTATTATTATAGCGTTGTTATTCTCCATTATTATTAATATCTCCCATTATTATTATTGAGTGCTTATTTTCCATTATTATTACTATATGCTTATTCCCTATTATTATAATATTATTATTATTGCCTTCCATTATTATTTCTATTATTATATAATAATATTATTATTGCCATTGTTATTCTCCATTATTATTAATATCTCCCATTATTATTATTGAGTGCTTATTTTCCATTATTATTACCATTATTATTATAATAATATTCCCATCCATTATTATTTCTATTATTATATTATTATTGCCTTCCATTATTATTTCTATTATTATAGCGTTGTTATTCTCCATTATTATTAATATCTCCCATTATTATTATTATTGAGTGCTTATTCCCTATTATTATTGCCTTCCATTATTATTTCTATTATTATTATAGTGTTGTTATTCTCCATTATTATTATAGTGCGTTTATTCTCCTTTATAATTATTACAGCCTTCTATTGTTGTTGTTGTTGTTGTTGTTGTTAGTATTGCATGCTCATTCTCTGCCAGACAGGTCCCAAAGTGGCTAACACTAAAAAAAAAAACAACCATAACAACGTATGAATTAAAACCTAATGCCTATAAACATAGAATTAAAACCAATAAAGCAGTGACGCAAATCGATTAAACTCCGAAAAGCACCGCCGCCGCTTGCGCGTTCTTCTTCCTCAGCAACTCAGAATGGAGACTTAGAACACACTCCAGATTCCTCTTTCACAATCGTTCGAAGGGAATGTTTTCCAAGTCGCATGGGTTTAGCTGTTTACCTCCTGCATGTGAGTGCATGGCTCTCCAATGCGCATACCCTTGGGGGGGGGGGGGTCCCTGGTGGGCTGAGAGGTGACGATGATAAACACATCCCTAACGATAGATGTTAGGTAAATTCTCCTTGAATGTCACCGACTCATTGCTATGGGATGCTGGGATTGGCAGTCCAGTGACCGTTTAAGGCAGCGTTTCCCAACCGCTCTGCCGCGGCACACTAGTGCTCCGTGAGCGATCACCTGGTGTGCCGTGGAAGAAGTCATCTGCCCCCCCCCCCCCAGGAGTAGCCTGCCTCTCGCTCTGTCTCTCCGTCTCTCTCTCTGGGGTGCCAGCAGGGCCAATCAACATTTTGCCATGAGTCCAAAGATATATTTTCGCAAGCCCCGTCTCAAGACTCTAAATGGGTCTCCAAAGCCCTGTGAGGAAAGGATGTTTAGAAAGGTAGCACCACCATGCTTGTTCAGGGCGGAAGTTAAACCTATATTTCTGTTGCCTATCCGCTGTGAGAGACGGAGGAGAGGGGCGGGGGCCTCGTCTTCCTGGAGAAGCGGTTGGTTGGAGGCTGAGGAGGGGAGGGGCCGGGCAGCGCCTTTCCCTGTGAGGTCACTTCCGGAGGAGGCGGAGAGCTTCCGGAGAGGAGCGTTGGGCTTTGTTTTCCTCTCGGCTGGCTCAGGATTCCTTCAGGCTCCGGGCCTCCTGCCTTCTTCCTCTCCTGGCCTGAGCTCTGCCTCGGCCTCTCCTGCTCTCAGGCCTCCTTCCTTCCTTCCTTCATGGCCTGCCTCTCGGCTTCAGAAGGGAGCGCCCTGCCCCTGCCCCTCCCTCCCTCCCTGCCTGAGGGAAACCCAGGTGAGCAGCGGCCTTGAAGCACCGGGTGGTGATGATGGGGCAGCGTCGGCCCAGGCCACCCAGTCCGAAGCACACAAGGCGGGATATCTATGTTGTGTTCATCGAAACAGGCCCAGGTTTCACACTGAGTGTATAAATACATTTAAAAACATATTAACTATATGTATGACTGTGTTAGAGTGTCGTTTTGTGTCATTTTGACCATTTTAAATGCAAGAAATGTAAAAAGTTGCATTTGGATACGGCAGGCAAATACCCCCAAATTCTCAGGGTTCCGTGATGTTTATTCAAGGAGGTTATTGGGATAACAATACAAAAGGTTTGCTATGAGACCCTCTTCCACCCAGTCTTGAACCAAACTCAGCCCCCCTCCCCGAATCAGGCTAGTCAATTCTAAATACGCAGCCGGTACTCACCATGGTGGTCAGGATGTATTTGTAGAAAGCGGAGGTCATGCCCAGCTCAGAGGCCTGGAAGCAGGGAAACAGAAGCAACAAACACCATGTCACTCGGCGGAATCGTCCTCATTCTCCGTCATCATCAGTATCAATCAGGCATGAGCAGGGGCGGTCTCACCTCTCCTGGGAGGGTAGGCGAGCCTTATTTTTGCGCCCCCCCCAGGGCTGCTGGACGACGGCGCGGCCCGCGTGGTGACGTCACGCGCAGCTGTGCGGCTGCGTCACGCGTGGTGATGTCACACGCAGCTGCGCGAGTGCGTCTGGCGTGGCATGCGCAGTGATGTCACGCAGCGCAGCTGCACGCTCCGGCGCGCCTACCGGCTGCACCGCCGCCGACGGAGGCGCGGGCAGCACTGGCTCCCGGGCAGGAGGCGCGGTGGAGGGGCGGGGCGCCCAGCGGCGGCGCCCCTCCCAGGCAGTGACGCCCCTCCCAGGACCCGTCGCCCTACGCGGCCGCTTACTCGGCAGAATGGCAAAGGCCGGCACTGGGCATGAGCCAACTTCAGCCTTCCTTCCAGGTGCTTTAGACTTAGGAATTGTGGGAGTTGGAGTCCAAACCAGCTGGAGGGAGGGATGGAGGGAGGGCCGAAGTTGGCCCAGGCCTGCTTTAAAGTATTCTTCCGTAACTGTTCCGAGCCTTTGCTCTTTCCTGATAGTAGGACGGTGTCATCTGCGTATCGTAAGTTGTCGGGTGTTCTCTCTCTGCCGAGGGCCACTCCACCCGGCTCCCCCTGAAGGCCAGGGATGCCAACCCCAGCTATTCTGACCTTCTTGAGGATGAGATAGGAGACGGAGGCGTTGGCGTCCACGATGATGGTGGAGACCTTGTCGTCCCGGATCTCCTTCAAGAGCGGCGTGGGGTCGTTGGTGTCGTCCAGCATCCGGATGGAGAGCGTCTCCTTGGAGATCAGGAACTGGCGCACCAACTCCTCCAGCCGCAGCAGGCCTGCAAGATGGGTGGGCAGAGGGGGGCACCGGGGTCAGAGGTCGGCCTGGAGACACCCCCCCCCCCACTGCAAACCCCCACCATAGAACTGGGCTCCAAACATGAGGGCGGCAGCAGGACAAACACATCCAAACACATTGGCCCCGATCCCTTGTCCCCACCCGCCCGCTGCCTTTGCTCACACTCGGCCTTGGCGCAGATGAGGCTGGCGGAGGGGTAGTTGAAGGACTTGAGGATGCGGGAGACGGCCAGGCTGACGTCCTCGTTGCTGGGGTACAGGCTGACCGAGGCGAAGCGCAGGTACTGCAGCTTGGGGGTCTCCTCGGGGCCCACCTTCACGTGCGGGATCTGCAAGCAAAGCAAGACAAGGCATCTCAAGGGCAACGCTTTCCCACACCGTCCTCTTTCCACTCTAGGATTCTATGGAAGTCTTTCAGCAGAGGCTGGGTGGCCATCTGTCGGGAGGGATCGGATGGTGTCTTCCTTCCTTTATGGTGGAAAGGGGTTGTACTGCATGGCCCTTGGGGGTCTCTCTCAATGCTAGCATCCTATGATAGATGCATCCTGGACTATAATGTGGACCAGGGGTGCCCACACTTTTTCAGCACGCGAGCTACTTATAATAAAACCAAGTCAGAAAGATCTACCTACCTCCTCAAGGCTGGAGAGGGGAGGGGGCGGGGCTTGGTGTTGCCTGGCCCCACCCCCTCTGGCTTCAGCTCTACCAGCAGCTTCTCCAGCCTTGAGGAGGGCAGGGCCAAGCCAGCCTAGCTATGCCACCACTGGCTTGGCACTGCCATCCTCAAGCCTGGAGAAGCTGCTGGTAGAGCGGAAGCCAGAGGGGGCGGAGCCATGCCATGCCAAGCCCCACCCCTCCCCTCTGGCTTTGGAGCTCTCAGCAGCTCTCCAGGCTTGAGGATGGCAATGCCAAGCCAGCCTTGTGCTAGCTATGCCACCACTGGCTTGGCACTGCCATCCTCAAGCCCGGGGAAGCTGCTGGGAGTGCCGAAGCCTGGGGAGGGGGTGGAGCTTGGCGCGGCCTGGCTCCGCCCCCCTCTGAGAAGCGCCCCATCTGGCTGGGATCGACCTCCTTCGGTCCCGGGATCGACTGGTCGATCACGATCGACTTCCTGGGCAGCCCTGGTGTGGACTATAACTATGAGTTTATCATCTACATGTCTGTCTATCTTCAGTCTCTGTCTGTCTGTCCGTCCATCAACCCTTCCTGTCATCTATCTGTCTGTCTGTCTGTCTATCTATCTATCATCCATCCCTCCATCCATCCATTCACCAATGTTTATCTCTTTCTCCAGATCTTCACCTGTGTCTCTACCTACCTACCTACCCATCTCTTCACCAATACATTTCCCTTCTCCATCTCTCTCTCTCTTCACCTGTGCCTTTCTCTATCTATCCATCCACCCACCCACCAATGTTTATCTCTTTCTCTTCACCTGTGTCTCTATCTATCTATCTATCTATCCATCTATCTACCTACCTACCTATCCATCCATCCATCCATCCATCTCTTCACCAATACATTTCTCTTCTCCGTCTCTCCATCTCTTCACCTGTGCCTTTCTCTATCACCGACCTCTTTCTCTATCCACCAACCCATCTATTGATCGTTCAGTCCATCCAATCACCAATACATTGGCCTGAGGGGCTGTGCAATAGGGGCTATAGGAATGGGTGGCCTCCTTCCTCCAGGGCCGGGGACAACGTGTGGAGGGGGGCGGGGAGGTCTCCGGGAGAGTCCCACTTAATTGTGGGGTCCCCCAGGGGGCCATCCTCTCCCCCTTATTATTCAACATTTACATGCGCCCCCTGGCCCAGCTGGCCCGTGACTTTGGTCTGGAGTGTTATCAGTACGCGGATGACACCCAGCTCCTGCTGAGAATGGACGGCAGGCCGGACGCCGTACCCGATTGTTTCCATCAATGCCTTGAAGCCGTGACTGGTTGGCTGCGTGCCAGCCGGCTGAAGGTGAATCCGTCGAAGACGGAGATCCTGTGGCCTGGTCGCCCCGGGCTGGGTGGGTGCCGGTTGCCTACCCTGGATGGCGGGCGGCTTAGCCCGTCATCTTCGGTTAAGAGCTTGGGTGTTCAGCTGGACTCCCTGCTGACCATGGAGTCCCAGGTCTCTGCGGCCAGCAGGGTGTCCTTCTTTCACCTACGACGGGCCAGGCGACTGGCACCCTACCTGTCCAGGAGCGACCTGGCGACGGTAATCCAAGCGACGGTCATCTCGAGACTGGACTACTGTAACGCCCTCTATGTTGGCCTTCCCTTGTCGACACCCGCAAACTCAAGCTAGTGCAGAATGCCGCCCGCTTGCTGACGGGCTCGTCGGTGAGCGAGCACATCACGCCCATCCTCCGGCAGCTGCACTGGCTTCCTATCGCGTACCGAATTGCCTTCACGGTGTGGGTACTGACCTTTAAGGCCCTACACGCCTAGGGCCTGCGTTGAGGGACCGCCTTACCCCCGTACTTACCCCCCCGAGATCACTGCGCTCAGATGAACAGAATCTGTTGACGATACCACCAATCCGCTCCTGCCACCTGTCTGCGACTAGACAGAGAGCCTTTTCTGCAGCAGCACCGGCGCCGTGGAACTCTCTACCGGACAATGCTCGAGCCATCTCAGAGCTGGCTCCATTTAGAAGGGCCTGCAAGACCGCCCTCTTTGGACTAGCCTTCAATTAGGCCTAGAAGGACAGTACCCCAAGAAACCTTTGTATGTCACCCTGCACCTCGTGATGTGTTGTATTGTGTTTTAATGTGTTTTTATGCTTTTACTGTAGGGCTGCATGTCTGTGACATGAGGCCCATATATATTGTTGTTATCCGCCCCGAGCCTGTGGGGAGGAGCGGAATACAAGATCGAAGAAATAAATAAATAAATAAATGTGGAAGGAGGGGTGTTCTGCTTTGGCAATTCTACCTATAGAATAATGCATATTGGGGGTGGCATTGAATGTCATGGTACGATGCACCATCCAAGTGATTCTCTTCTAAGGGCCCAGCTCTGGGGTCTCGGCTAAACATGGTGGACTAGCCCCCACCCCACCCCACCCCCACCACCAATAGAGCAGCAGCCCTGCGATGACCACTTACCTCTTTCTCGCCACAGATGTGGCTGACGATGGAGGCCGAGGCCGGGCTGGACGCCGGACCCAGGACCGAGGCCACGCCTTTGGGCAAGATCTGGCACACTGCAGGGAGGGGGGGGGGGCAAGGACAACAACAAGAAAACCAAGGGTGTCATTGTGTCCAGGTCCAAATGGCAGAGTCAGAACGAGAAGGCAAGTGACAGAAGAGAACGAAGAAGAGCGCGAGGCCTGGTGTCCGGTGCAACCGGGTCGCCATGTTGGGGTGCCATGGGTGGCACAATGCAACATAGGATGGGTCAGGTCCAGGATCAAAGCGGGACAGCCAGCATCATGTGTGCGACGCTTCTGCTGTCGTGACGGACAAAGAGCCGTGGCTCTATGGAACTCTTATGGTTTCTCACTGATGTGGCATTATAGGTTGTGCAAGAGCAATGGGAATGTGGAAGTTGTTGGTCTTTGCACTCCCGTCCCTTCTGTCTCATGCCAGGTGTGTCCGGACCACCAACCCCATCATTCCAAGACCAACCCAGTGGGGAAATGGGAGTTGTGATGCACCCAGGGCCCTTTGCGTGGTGGCCCAGTTGCAACTGGTTTAGCATTAAGTCACCAGGGCATCATCACCCCAAGGCTTGCAACTGGGAGGTGGACGTTTGGGATTCTGCACCAGTGTCCCCAAACAACATATCCCTGGGCAGGCCCGGATTACCCATAAGGCCACACTAGGCCATGGCCTATGGGCGCAGGCCTAGGGGGGCGCCAGATCAAGGACCAAAAAAAAAAGTTCAGACAGAACCGCAACGTGTGGCATGACGACTCTCTCTCTCTCTCAATCTCTCAGGGGAGGGCAGGGGGAGAGCGCTGCGAGGGGGCGGGGGAGAAGGGAATGGCACCCCCCTTGCCATCGCCCCCACCCCCTTGTCAAGGAAGGAGGGTGCGAGGAGGAGGCAGAGGGAAGCCCCCGGTGCCGCTTCCTCCTCCTCGCCGCGGCCTCCTTCCTTGAGTCAAGGAGAAGGAGGAAGGAAGGGAAGTCCCGCCCCCCTTGGACACTTCCGGGCATGCGCGGCAGGAGGGAGGGCGCGAGTGCTGCGGCCTCTGCCTCCTCCGCCATGTTCCTGGGTGCTGCAGCGGCCCCGGGGCTTCCTTCCTCCTTCCCCAGGGCCACTGCGGCACCCAGGAACATGGAGGAGTAGGCCGCGGCGCTTGCGCCCTCCCTCCTGCCGCGCATGCGTGGCAGCGGCCACGGGGGCGGGTCTTTCCTTCCTCCTTGAAGGAAGAGGCGGAGGGAAGCCCCACGCCCCGCGTCCATGGAGAAGGAGGAAGGAAGGGAAGTCCCGCCCCCTTGGACACTTCCGGGCATGCGCGGCAGGAGGGAGGGCGCGTTTGCCGCAGCCTCTACCTCCTTTTCCATGTTCCTGGGTGCTGCAGTGGCCCCAGGGGCTTCCCTTCCTTCCTCCTCTGAAGAGGAGGCACCCAGGAACGTGGCGCTGCAGCACGCAGGAACATGGCGGAGGAGGCAGAGGCTGCGGCACTCGCGTCCGCCCTCCTGCCGCGCATGTGCGGCAGCAGCCACGGGGGCGTGGCTTCCCTTCCTCCTTGGACGAGGAGGAAGAGGCAGAGGAAATCCCCGCCCTGTGGCTGCTTCCAGGCATGTGTGGCAGTGGCCCCCGCCCCCGGGGGCAGGGCTTCCAATGTGTGGCCTAGGGCGCCAAAAGAGCTTAATCCGGGCCTGTCCCTGGGACTTGGGCTCCTGGTGCAAATGTGCAGGTCGAGTGGGGTCAGGGTGCTGCAAGGGTGCGGCCTGGGAGGGGCCTGGGCTCAATGGGTCTCCTGGCAACACATAAAGACAGGCCAGAGGAAGGAAGAGAGAAAGAGCGAGGGAAGGGGGAAGGGAGGGGGAGGGGGCGGGGACGCACTGGTGTCGGTGGTCTCGTACTGGCTGTCCTGCTGCAGCTCAAAGATCTCGACTTCCACCCGCGCTTTGGCCGGCACCTCGATGATGCTGTTGATGTGCTCCCGGGCCAAGGCCAGGGCCAGGCGCTCCCCGCGGCCACAGACGGTCTGGTCATCCAAGATGGCAGCTGAACAGGGAGGGGGGGAGGGGGGGAAGCAGAGAGGAAGTGGTCAGCACCATTATTCATTTATTTACTTACTTCATTTGTATTCCGCTCTTCTCACCCCGAAGGGGACTCAGAGCGGATTACAGGTACACACGCTTAGCAGACAATCCCTGCCGTTTCCACATACACACATATAGACAAACAGAGGCAAACTCTGGCCACCAGGGAAGCTGGCGCACTCCTCATCTCTCAGCGTTCCCAGCGTCCCGTGTTGTTCCTTCCGCATTCCTCAGCGTTCCTGGAGTTCTTTAATGGCCTCATAAATCAGTCAAAATTCGCCTCCCCTCTTAATGTGGCACCTTTACCTCCTACTTGACAGATGCAACTGTCTTTTGGGCTGCAAAGGTCGATAGTAAGCTACACTTAAGGTTGAGCACCCACCTCGACCCGGGCAGGCCTCGAACTCATGACCTATTGGTCAGAGAGATCTTATGCGGCTGACACTTAGCCAACTGCGCCACATTCCCGGTGCCTGCCTTCTCTCGAGGTCAAATGGCTATCTGTCAGGGGATCGGATGGTGCCGTGCCCCCTGGCAGGAGGAGGTTGGACTGCATGGCCTTTGGGGGTCCCTTCCTTCCAACTTTAGGATCCTATGAGTCTATGGCCCTCATTCGTCATGAACCTGCTCCTACCGATGAGACGGGAGGACTATCTGTTGGAAGTGCTTGGATTGTGCTTTTCCTGCATGAAGGCAGAAGGGGGTCGGACTAGGTGGCCCATGGACTCTCACCCAACTCTACTATTCTAGTATGATTATCGCCATCCTGCTTGACCTCTGTGCAAGAGAGGCTCCAAGAGGGCTGACCACTGGGCGACTAGGGAGCTGCCCCCCTCCCCTTCTCCCCTCTCCCGGCTGCAGCCCCTTGCATGTCTCCAGCCCTGGTGTATCCCCTCTGCAGCCTTCCAAGGGACAGGGAGGGATCACGAAGGGAGGCTGGTCTGGGCCAAGGGGCTGCCCACCCACCCCAGGCGCCAGGCCCAGGCCTTGGGAGGCCTGAGTGCCTGGGTGCCTGCCCGGCCCTGCCAGCCTTACCCATGCGGAGGGAGGAGAGCACCTCGAGGCTCTTGTGGGCCAAGGCGAGAATCAGCAGCAGCAGCAGCGCGGGCAAAGCCGGCATCTTCTACCCCTCCTCATGGAGAAAGTTCGGCCGTGGCCCCTGCGCTGCCACCTGCAAGAGGAAGGGGGGGGGGTGGAGAGGGAAGGAAGGAAGGAAGGAAGGAAGGAGGAAATGAAAGGAGGAGGGAAGAAAGACAGGAAGGAAGGAAGGAAGGAAGGAAGGAAAATGAAAGGAGGAGGGAAGAAAGACAGGAAGGAAGGAAGGAAATAATGAAGGAAGGAGGATAGAAAGGAAGAGAGACAAGAAGGAAGGAAGGAAGAAATGAAAGAAGAAAGACAGGAAGGAAGGAAGGAAGGAAAATGAAGAGAGACAATAAGGAGGGAAGGAAGGAAGGAAGAGAAATGAAGAGAGACAATAAGGAGGGAAGGAAGGAAGGGAAGACGGGAATAGGGAAGGAAGAAAGACAGAAAGGAAGGAAGGAAGGAAGAAATGAAAGAAGGAAGATAGAAAAGAAGGAAGGAAGGAAGGAGGAAATGAAAGGAGGAGGGAAGAAAGACAGGAAGGAAGGAAGGAAGAAATGAAAGGAGGAGGGAAGAAAGACAGGAAGGAAGGAAGGAAGGAGGAAATGAAAGGAGGAGGGAAGAAAGACAGGAAGGAAGGAAGGAAGGAAGACAGAGAGAAAGGAAGGAAGGAAGGAAGGGAAGAAGAAAGACAGGAAGGAAGGAAGATAGAAAGGAAGAGAGACAGGAAGGAAGGAAGAAATGAAAAAAAGACAGAAAAGAAAGAAAGAAGGAAGATAGAGACAGACAGAAAGGAAGGAAGAAATGAAAGAAGAAAGACAGGAAGGAAGGAAGGAAGGAAGGAAGGAAGGAAGGAAGGAAGACAGAGAGAAAGGAAGGAAGGAAGGAAGGAAGGGAAGAAGAAAGACAGGAAGGAAGGAAGATAGAAAGGAAGAGAGACAGGAAGGAAGGAAGAAATGAAAAAAAGAGAGAAAAGAAAGAAAGAAGGAAGATAGAGACAGACAGAAAGGAAGGAAGAAATGAAAAAAGAAAGACGGAAAGGAAGGAAGGAAATAATGAAGGAAGGAAGATAGAAAGGAAGAGAGACAAGAAGGAAGGAAGGAAGGAAGAAATGAAAGAAGAAAGACAGGAAGGAAGGAAGGAAGGAAAATGAAGAGAGAAAATAAGGAGGGAAGGAAGGAAGGGAAGACGGGAATAGGGAAGGAAGAAAGACAGAAAGGAAGGAAGGAAGGAAGAAATGAAAGAAGGAAGATAGAAAAGAAGGAAGGAAGGAAGGAGGAAATGAAAGGAGGAGGGAAGAAAGACAGGAAGGAAGGAAGGAAGGAAGGAAATGAAAGGAGGAGGGAAGAAAGACAGGAAGGAAGGAAGGAGGAAATGAAAGGAGGAGGGAAGAAAGACAGGAAGGAAGGAAGGAAGGAAGGAACGAGAGAGAAGAAAGGAGGGAGGGAGACAAGGAAGGGAAGAAGAAAGACAGGAAGGAAGGAAGGAAGGAAGGAAGGAACGAACGAAGACAGAGAGAAAGGAGGGAAGGAAGGAAGGGAAGAAGAAAGACAGGAGGAAGGAAGATAGAAAGGAAGAGACAGGAAAGAAGGAAGAAATGAAAAAAAGACAGAAAAGAAAGAAAGAAGGAAGATAGAGACAGACAGAAAGGAAGGAAGAAATGAAAAAAGAAAGACGGAAAGGAAGGAAGGAAAGAAGGAAGGAAGGAAGGAAGATAGAAAGGAAGAGAGACAGAAAGGAAGGAAGGAAGAAATGAAAGAAGAAAGACAGAAAAGAAGGAAGGAAGGAAGGAAGGAAGGGAAGAAGAAAGACAGGAAGGAAGGAAGGAAGGAAGGAAGGAAGGAAGGAAGGAAGGAAGGAAGGAAGGAAGGAAGAGAAATGAAGAGAGACAATAAGAAGGGAAGGAAGGAAGGGAAGATGGGAATAGGGAAAGAAGAAAGACAGAAAGACACAAAGGAAGGAAGATATATAGAAATACAGAAAGAAGGAGAGAAAGGAGGGAGAGAAGGAAGGAAGACAGAAAGGAAGGAAGGAAGGAAGGAAGGAAGGAAAGAAGGAAGGAAGGAAGGAAGAACATACATAAATATCATATTATGGCCTTTTTAACCCTTCATCCCAGCAAGCATACATCCTCACCCTCACCATCATCCTCCTCCTCATCGGGGGGGGGGGGGCGCTGTGGCTTTTAGTTCTGAATATGTTTTCATGGATGTCAACTGGATGGTTTAATACCAATAACATGTAATTCTGTCTTTAATATTTTTGCACATACAGCGCTCCCTCCCTTGTGGCTGGGGTTGGGTTCCAGGACCTCCCACCCGCAAAAAATGACAAACCGCGATGTAGGGAACGCTCTATTTATTTTAATGTTTAGACATTGTTTTAGTAGTTATACTAAACTTTAAACCTTTATAAACTTAAAACCAAGGGAAGGGAAGGCCCTTCAAGGCTGGAGGGAGGGAGGGGGGACTGAGGAGGGAAAGGGCCTTGGAGGACAGCGGCGGCAAAACCCCACAAAACAGCAAAAATACCATGATATATATATTTTAGATTAATATTTTTTGAAATCCGTGAAACGGTGAGTCCGCAATAAGCGAACCGCGAAGTAGCGAGGGAAGGCTGTGTTTGTAGATTTTCAAATGGTATCAAAAGGCTTTTAATGAAAAGCGGCATCGGGTTTCCCGGTGGAGAGAAAAAGCGGGGTACCTCTCTATGTATATAATAAAAGGCAGTGTTTGCAGAGGTGTGGAGGAATATGTGGCAGCGTTTCGATTGGTTGCCACTGTGGGATTATTTGCATAAAGGACTATGATTGGCCAGCCTCAGAACTCCAACATTCTAAGGCACCAGACAGAGGGGATTGGTTCCCACTGAGGGATTATTTGCATAAAGGACTATGATTGGCCAGCCTCGGAACTCCAACATTCTAAGGCACCAGACAGAGGGGATTGGTTGCCACTGAGGGATTATTTGCATAAAGGACTATGATTGGCCAGCCTCAGAACTCCAACATTCTAAGGCACCAGACAGAGGGGATTGGTTCCCACTGAGGGATTATTTGCATAAAGGACTATGATTGGCCAGCCTCAGAACTCCAACATTCTAAGGCACCAGACAGAGGGGATTGGTTGCCACTGAGGGATTATTTGCATAAAGGACTATGATTGGCCAGCCTCAGAACTCCAACATTCTAAGGCACCAGACAGAGGGGATTGGTTCCCACTGAGAGATTATTTGCATAAAGGACTATGATTGGCCAGCCTCAGAACTCCAACATTCTAAGGCACCAGACAGAGGGGATTGGTTCCCACTGAGAGATTATTTGCATAAAGGACTATGATTGGCCAGCCTCAGAACTCCAACATTCTAAGGCACCAGACAGAGGGGATTGGTTCCCACTGTGGGATTATTTGCATAAAGGACTATGATTGGCCAGCCTCAGAACTCCAACATTCTAAGGCACCAGACAGAGGGGATTGGTTCCCACTGAGGGATTATTTGCATAAAGGACTATGATTGGCCAGCCTCAGAACTCCAACATTCTAAGGCACCAGACAGAGGGGATTGGTTCCCACTGAGGGATTATTTGCATAAAGGACTGTGATTGGCCAGCATCCGAGAATCCAAGACTCTACATTCAAAAAACATGATTGGTTGCCATTGAGGGAGAATTTGCAAAACCGGCTCTGATTGGCCAGCATTCCTACATCCCAAATCTCAAAGGTGCCACAGAGAGTACTTCACAAAAAGGCTTCCTTTAGCTGATTTTACAAACTAGGCCTCAGCCTGAATTGACAGTAAGGCTTCATTAACTTGATTTCCCTGACTAGGCCTCAGTTAATGGGACATTGTGTATGGCCTGAATTAGCAGTAACCAACCTTGGCACACTGAGCCCCTATGGCCCATGATACTTTCTACTGCAGTTTGGAGGAGGGAGGACCATGGATGATGGGACTTGAAGTACATCCACGGATTATGGGATTTAGTACTTTCAAACCCTTCATTCCCCACAGACCCCTGCGGCCCTGAACAAAGACACAAAAGGACTACACTTGGCACACGGTGCCCCCATGACCCAGTCTCCATCCTTCTACAGTTTAGAGGAGGGGGGACCATGGATGATGGGACTCCAACTACCTCTACTCATTGCCCAAGACCGCTGCGGCCCCCAACAAAGACCGATACAGACCATCCTTGGCACACAGAGCCCCCATGACCCACTCTGTCTTCTACTGCAGTTTGGAGGAGGGCGGACCATGGATGATGGGACTGGAAGTACCAAAAACCAACCTTGGCACACAACGCCTTCCTCAAATAACCCGGGCACCACCGGGTCCCCAAGCTAGTAAGTAATAATAATGAGGATGCTGCGATTGCGCCTGATGCGCCTCCCGGGCCCCCTCCTTTTGCACTTGAGTCCTCGTCCTGCTCGGAGCTGAGTCAGCAGCGTCCCTTCTTCTCACCTTGAGCATTAGTATGCGTTTCCCCTTTAGCCACGCAACCAAGCCATAGGCAATGGAGACACAGGAAGCGTGTGTGTGGGGGGGGGTCCCAGAGTAAACAAGGAGGTCTCCAATAATGTCCCCCCCCCTTTTTTTCTCATCCCAGAAAGGGAGCCTGCAGCAGGGGAGGCCGGGCACTTGGATGAGATGCTACAAGGCTATATATACAGATTTGGGGGGGGGGGGTCAAAATGGAGGGGGCCTATAATGCGTAAAATATAAGGCATTGAAACAGATATAAATAAAATAATATCAGGAGCAGAGGTACAGCTGTTCCCGGGAGAGAGGGAGGGGTGGAGGGGGAAATGCATGCGCATAAGTAGCAGGTAAGGACAGAAATGCCCAGGATAGGGAAGCAGGAGCCCACAAGAATGGGCAATGGCCATCGTTCTCATTTATCTGCATATATTATATTATATTATATTTATTTATGCTTATTAGTTGCCACTCCCGTTAGGCTCAGGGTGACTTAGATATGCTAAAAACACCATAAAAAACACATAAACCGCAAGATTAGCATCCATACTTAAAACTATACAGTAACGCATGCACACCAAGATTACTCCTGTGGCCTACGGCTACATGGCAAAAGGCCTAGCGTTATTTACTGACGAAATGCCTGTACAAACAGGAAGGTCTTACAAGCCTTCCGGAAGGCTAGTAAGTTAGACAACGCGTGGGTTGTGGGAGCAAGAGCGTTCCACAACACTGGAGCGATGGCGCTAAAGGCTCTCCTCCGTGTCGAGGCCAGGCGGAGGGTTTTGCAGCTCGGCACCGCAAGAAGGTTCAGGGACTCAGAGCGCAGTGGTCTTCGGGGGTTATATAGGGAGAGGCGGTCCCTTAGGTACACTGGCCCCACACCATTCAAGGCCTTGAAGGTTACAACCAGCACCTTGAAGGTGATCTGGTGCTCGATTGGAAGCCAGTGCAGTTCGCGCAGAACAGCCGTAATGTGGCAGGAGGATGGTAGGCCTGCCGATAGCCGAGCTGCAGCGTTCTGCAATAGCTTAAGCTTCCGGATCACCGACAGAGGAAGGCCAATGTAGAGAGCATTACAGTAGTCCAGTCTTGAGATGACCGTGGCTTGGACCGCTGTGGCTAGGTCGTGACGGGACAGGTAGGGGGCCAGCTTCCTCGCCTGTCGGAGGTGGTGAAAAGCTACTCTGCTGACAACGGAGATATGCTTCTCCATCGACAGGTGAGAGTCAAGTGTGACTCCTAGGCTTTTGACAGATGGCAATGGGCAAAGCGTCACACCGTCCAGGGTTGGGGGCTGGATCCCTCCCATACCCGGACGACAGAGCCACAGGATCTCCGTCTTAGCCGGATTCACCTTCAACCTACTGGCTCGCAGCCATCCAGTGACGGCTTCAAGGCAACGATGGAAATTATCGGGTGCGGAGTCGGGCCGGCCCTCCATCCCCAGAACGAGCCGGGTGTCATCCGCATATTGGTGACACCAGACCGAAGCTGTGTACCAACTGAGCAAGTGGTCGGACGTAGATGTTAAATAATAAAGGGGAGAGGATTGCCCCCTGAGGCACCCCGCAAAGGAGAGGGGTGCCCCCCCCGAGACAACCTCGCCCATCTCAACTCGCTGTAGCTGGTTCTGGAGGAAGGAGGACCACCAGTTCAGGACTGTCCCCCTCACCCCGGCCCAAGCTAGACGGTGGGTCAAAAGGTCGTAATCGACAGTATCGAATGCTGCCGTGAGGTCCAATAACACGAGCAGCGCCAATCCACCCTGGTCTAGTTGGCAACGCAGCTTGTCTGTGATGGCGACCAGCACCGTCTCCGTCCCATGCCCCGAACGGAAGCCGGACTGGAAGGGGTCAAGCCAAGCAATTAAAAGGAAGAAAGAAGAGACAGATCGCAGGTGATATTCTCTTCTGTGGTATGAAGCTTCACCTTGGGACTTCAATGAAGATATTTTAAATTATATTTCACTTTTAACTTAATCAAGTTTTCATTGTGTTCTAATGTATGTTCACTATTACAGGAATTTTAGGACAGCGATTATTAGTGTCTATTTGTGTATTTTCTTGTTTCTGTGTTTTACTGTTGATGCTTTTTGCAGGCGATGCCGCCCTTGTCGCCCATTCAGAAGCAGCCCTTCAGCGCCCCACATCCTGCTTTGAAACAGCTGCAGAACTGTTTGGGCTGGAAGTCAGCCTGAAGAAAATGGAAGTCCTCTACCAGCCCGCATCACAGGAAGAACACCATCATCCCCACGTCAGCATAGGCACATCTGTGCTTAAGTCCGTCCAGCAGTTCACCTCCCTGGGAAGCATCATCTCTTCGGACGCCAAGATTGAGAAAGAGATCGATCACAGATTAGCAAAGGCATAGAGTGCATTCGGAAGGCTTCACAGAAGAGTCTGGAGCAGCAAGCACCTGAGGCAAAGCACCAAAATCAGTGTGTACAGAGCTATCGTCCTGTCTATTCTCCTCTATGGGTCTGAAACATGGGTCACCTTTCGCCAACACCTACAACTCGCTTGTAGTAGGCCCTGTCCTGCTAACTCCTCGAACGCTTTCATCAGCACTGTCTTTGCACAATCCTAAATGTACACTGGACCGACTATGTGACAAATGTCGCTGTCCTTGAGCAAGCAGGGGTCACCAGCGTTGAGGCCATGCTATTGAGAACACAGCAGCGCTGGGCAGGGCACAAGGTCTCTAGGATGGAGGGCCACCGCTTCCCAAAGATACTACTCTATGGTGAACTCACAAGAGAGGCGCCCCCCAAAAGAGATACAAGGACTCCCTGAAACAACATCTCAGGCTCGGTGAGATTGATCACCAACAATGGTGCACCCTGGCCTCACATCGGGTGATGTGGAGACGCACTATCCACAATGCTGCGGCCTCTTTCGAGAAGACATGGCGAATGGGTCTCGAAGAGAAACAACAACGCAGAAAGAACCGCAACTTGGAAACAACATCACCCAGGGAGACGTTCTGCTGTGCTTTCTGCAACCGGACTTGCCTATCTCAGATTGGCCTTTTTAGTCATCAATGCGCTTGTATGAGTCCTTCCTAAGAATCTTCGTTCGCAAAGTAATGCCGAGAGAATGTATTATTATTATTATTATTGCCCCCTTTTCCTCTCCACACGGAGACTCAACGTGGGTCTGCACCAGGTATGGGGAGGGGCTTTGCTGAGGGGTCAGAACGGATGCCCTTTGGGTTCCCCTGGACTCTTCGTTTCCCCTTCTTTTGCTACAAAATGCTTGAGGAGACCCATAACAACCCCGAGGAGCAGGTTTTGGTGCCTTGTTTTCACCGGGGAGGCTGTACGAGGAGAGGAACGTGAGGCCGGTGCCACCGAGGGAAAGGAGCTCTTCTGCAGGACCTGCGTGACCCTGAATGAACTCTTGGAGAGTTCGTTCAGGGTCACGCAGGTCCTGCAGAAGAACCTCTTGGAGACCAACGCCTGACGATGCTTTTATTGATTTTATTGTTATGGGATTCTATGTGTGTTATATGCTTTCAACTGTTTTTATATTATAGAAATATAGTACATAAATAAATATCTGAATATTCAATCCACCCCCACCTGTGGATTCTGGGCATTGCAAAAGTAACTTTCCCAGGCTGCCTCCCCACTGGCTTGGGCATCCCCATCCCAGGCAGTCACCGTTGCCCGGCAACCGGATGCTGCTAAGGAGGCGTTGCTAGGCGCCGCCTCCCAAAGAGAGGAGCCACCCAAGAACATTGGCCACCGGCAATACACTATTTGCATTGCATGGACACGTTGTGAGTGGGGCCCATTGGGGGGAGATGGGAAGGACCGGAGGGGGGAACACAGCAAGACCGGCCAGCCATAGGGAATCCACACAAGGAACATAGCCCTGGTTGCAACACTGGTCGGAATAGACCCGTCTTCTAGTGCATTATATATACATTATATAGACTCCATAGGCGCATATAATCCAGTTTGAACTGCTCTGAAGTGGAATAAATTGAGTCTAAGCAGTCTACATAATGCCGGGAAATACCTCCAGGCCACACTATGATTTTTGATCCTGGGTTATAAATACCATTAATTCCTAATAAAAGCATGGGATAATAATAATAATAATATATCTATAGTATAATGTATGATAACAATTGCAAAATATATTACATATCAAATAAATATAATTATAATACATAAAATATATTATATATAACAGGGCTGCCCAATTGGCGGCCCGGGGGGGGGGGCCATAAACGGCCCCCAGCCCCTTCCCTGCGGCCCCCTAAGCTTTTTAATAAAAATAAAATAAATAAATTAAATAATAATATTTTAAAAAATTACCCGGAGCAAGTATCGCGAGACTACGGAAGCCACACGGGATTTCACTCTCAACGTGAGATCACGCCTGCGTTGAGAGCGAAATCCCGTGTGGCTTCCGTAGTCTCGTGAAACTCCAGTTGCCAAAATTTCGGCTCCTTAATCCCGGCGGCCCACGCAGACGCGCGATGTGGACCTTCTCGGCTGCTGCCTCGGTCGGTCGTCGCCTCTGCTCGTGGTCCGGCTACTCCTGGACCCTGCGCGTTTGGGAAGGTAGGCTAACCTTTATGTTATTATTATGTAATTGTGTATGGATGCCCCTTATGTATTCCCTTCCTGCATTTCCCCTTAGTAAAAGGTTATATTTGATTGTATGGATGCCTCTTATGAATTGGAAGTAAATTGGAGCCAGGGGAGGGGTGGGGGCGGGTGGAAGACCCTTCGGCCCCCCAGGTCATCAGTGACCAGAATTCAGGCCCCTGGGCCGGGAGAAGTTGGACAGCCCTGATATATAATCTATCTATCGATGTATATAATAAAAGTCAGTGTTTGCGGGCGGTGGGTGTTGTGGTGGGAGGAATATGTGCCAGTGTTTAGATTGGCTGCCACTGTGAGATTACTTGCATAAAGGGCTCTGATTGGCCAGCCTCAAAACTCCAACATTCTACGGCCCCAGACAGAGGGGATTGGTTGCCACTGAAATGGTATTTGTATAAAGGACTCCAATTGGCCAACCACATCCCAACATTCTAAAGTGACTCAGAGGGAAAAGGAAGGGCCTCAGGCAGTCAGCCACTGCGGCCCACAGCAATGACGGATCAGGATCGAACTTGGCAAACAGGGGCCCAATGGCCCACTTCACAACCTGGGGTGGTTTAGGGCAGGAGGGGCCATGAATGATGGGATTTGCAGTACCTTCACATCATTCACTTCCCAAACAACACTGTAGCCCCTATAAATCACATACCAGGCCCAAAATTGACAGCAAGGCTTCCTTAACTTGATTTTCCTGACTAGGCCCCCAACAATGACAGAACAAGACCAAACTTGGCACACAGACCACCCCCCCCAAGATGCACCCTACATCCTGGTGCAGTTTGAGAGAGGATGGACCATGGATGATGGGACTTGCAGTACTTTACTTCACTTCCTCAGAGCACTGTGGCCCACACCAATGACAAATCAGGACCAAACTTGGCACACAGAGGCCCAATGGCCCACTTTACAAACCTGCTGCAGTTTACGGCAGGATGGCTCACAACTGATGCGATTTGCAGTACCTTCACCCAATTCATTTCCCACAGAACATTGCAGCCCCTACAAATCAGAGACCAGGCCCACACTTGGCTCACAGAGTACCCATGACCCACTCTACATCCTGGTGCAGTTTTGAGTGGGACGGACCACGGATGATGGGAGTTGAAGTACCTTCACTCACTTTCAGAGACCGCTGCCACCCTCATCCAATGACTGATCAAGACCACACTTGGCACACAGAGCCCCCATGACCCACTCTACATCCTGGTGCAGTTTGGAGAACGGGGGACCATGGATGATGGGACTTCCAGTACCTTCCCTCACTTCCAGAGACCACTGCAACCCTCATCCAGAGAATGATCAAGACCAAATGCGACACACGGAGCCCCCATGACCCACTCTACATCCTGGTGCTGTTTGGAGGGCGGTGGACCATGGCCAATGGGGCCTGCAGTACCTTCACTAACTTCCTGAGACCACGGCAAGCCACATACACATCTCATAGGAACCAACCTTGGCACACAATGCCTTCCTCAAATAACCCGGGCACCACCAAGTCCTCAGCTAGTATAGTAATATATAATAGAATATATAATAGTAATAGCAATATGTGTTGTGTTACACACACATACAACACTTTTTAACACAGTTTTTGTCCCTTGGTTATAAATGTCATTATTTCCTAATAAAAACATGGAATAATAATAACAACAACAACAATAAATAATATATAATAATAGCCATGTATATTACATATAATATAAATATTATATATTTTATATTATAATATAATATATAATAATAGCCAGATAAAATGTACAGTATAATCTAAATTTTCCCCAATTTTTGTGACTTAGCGTAACTCTCTAACGTCCCTATGGCCACGTCTTTTATTTATTTATTTATTTATTGTTCGTTCAGCAGGCTCGGGGCGGAAACAATGTGAGTATATGGGCAACATGTCACGACATGTCGACATGCGGCCCTACAATAAAACATTAAACACATAAACATAAAACACATTAAAACCACATTACGTCGTCAATACGCGGGATGAGAGGACATACGGCATGGCTCTTGGTCTAGTGTGCTTAATTAAAGCTAGGCCAAAGAGAGCCGTCGTGCAGGCTCTCCGTAAGGGGGCCAGGTCCGAGATGGCTCGGGTAATGTCCGGGAGGGCGTTCCAGAGCACCGGTGCCGCTACAGAAAAGGTCCTTTGTCTAGTCGTCGATAGGAGGCAGGAGCGGACTGATGGTACTAACAACAGATTCTGTTCGTCTGAGCGCAGTGATCTCGGGGGAGAATACGGGGTAAGGCGGTCTCTCAGGTACGCCGGCCCTAGGCCGTGCAAGGCCTTAAAGGTCAACACCAACACCTTAAAGGCAATTCGGTACTCGATAGGAAGCCAGTGCAGTTGCTGGAGGATAGGTGTGATATGCTCCCTTACTGGCAGTCCTGCCAGCAGGCGAGCGGCGGCATTCTGCACTAGCTTGAGTTTCCGGATTGTCGCCAAGGGAAGGCCAACGTAGAGGGCATTACAGTAGTCTAGTCTCGAGATGACCGTCGCTTGGATTACCGTGGCCAGGTCATTCCTGGACAGATAGGGCGCCAGTCGCCTAGCCTGTCGAAGGTGATAGAATGACGTCCTGCTGACCGCGGAGACCTGAGCCTCCATGGTCAGCGAGGAGTCCAACAAGACCCCCAAGCTCTTAACCGATGGCGATGGGTTAAGCCACTCGCCATCCAGGGTAGGCAACCGGCACCCACCCAGCCCAGGTCGACCAGGCCACAGGATCTCCGTCTTCGACGGGTTCACCTTCAGCCGGCTGGCACGCAGCCAACCAGTCACGGCTTCGAGGCATAGATGGAAACAATCGGGTACGGTGTCCGGCCGCCGTCCATTCTCAGCAGAAGCTGGGTGTCGTCAGCGTACTGATAACACTCCAGACCAAAGTCGCGGGCCAGCTGGGCCAGGGGGCGCATGTAAACGTTGAATAATAAGGGGGAGAGGATGGCCCCCTGGGGGACCCCACAGTTAAGTGGGAGTCTCCCAGAGACCTCCCCACCCCCTTCCACACGTTGTCCCCGGTCCCGGAGGAAGGAGGCCACCCATTTAAGGGCAGTCCCCTCGACCCCAGAGCCGGCTAAACGATGGGTCAACAGTGCATGATCTACAGTATCAAACGCTGCTGTCAGATCTAACAGGATAAGCAGGGCCGACCCTCCCTGGTCCAGCTGGCGGCGAAGTTGGTCTGTAATGGCGCCGAGCACGGTCTCCGTCCCATGCCCAATACGGAAGCCGGACTGGAAGGGATCAAGTCCAGCTGTGTCGTCTAGGAACCGCTGCAGCTGCTCCGCTGCTGCCCTCTCAATTACTGCAACGTGTCCACCTTAACCGCCCTGGAGAACCCCTTCCACTTGGACGAAGAGAACCCAAGGCCGCCACCTCCAAGGGCCCTCCCTGCAGCCCAAAGAGCCCCCCCTTCCTCACTGACTTGCACGAGGAGCCTCCTTGGCATTTGTGGCACATTCAGGGCAAACACATTGGCATCCCGAGTTCAAGCCACAACGGGCACTTTCCTCCTCCACAAACCCAACCAACACATTTGGAAGAAGGTAGGACGTGTCTCTTGCAACCTGGGCTTGGGTGCAAACGCTGAGCTGAGGAGACCACCTGCGGGGCCCCATACGGAGCCTTCTGGGCCTCTGTTTCAGCCAAACCCGTTCCCTTGTGATCCAGAGAAGCCTATAAACAGACACAAGCTGCGCCCCACAAAGCACACGCCCTCAACGAGGCCCACAGCCACGTCCAGCTGAAAAGGGATCTGCGCATTACACTAGTCAAGGTCTAGAATCCGAGAGTTGGGGAGACCTCATGGGCCACCATCCAGTCCAACCCCATTCTGCCAAGAAATAGGACCACCGCGTTCAAAGCACCCCCGACAGGTGGCCGCCCAGCCTCTGTTTAAAAGCCTCCATAGAAGGAGCTTCCTCCACACTCTGAGGCAGAGAGTTCCACTGCTGAACATCTCTCTCTCGCAGTCAGGAAGTTCTTCCTAATGTTCAGGTGGAATCTCCTTCCTTTCCTGTAGTTCCATTGCGTCGTAGTGCTCCCTCCTCCCTATGACATCATCATGTCTCCCCTCAGCCTTCTCTTCTGCAGGCTAAACATGCCCAGCAGCTCTTTAAGCCACTCCTCATAGAACAGGGGTGGGCAACCTACGGCTGGATGCGGCCCGGCAGCCGATTCTGTCTGGCGCCCAGGGAGAAGGGCGTCGGGGGTGGGGCCAAGAGGAAGGGGCGCCGCTGCCGCCATCCCATCGCGGGCTCTGTGGGGCCTGTGTCAGCAGACAGGCTGGAGGAGCGGCGGCTTTGGAGTGCCTGACATCCCTGGATGAGATCCGGGCCTGCAGCGGGAGCATTCGGCGACCTATGGTGGCTGATCGCGCTGGTGACCCGGAAGACTTGATCGCCTTCCGGGTCGCCAAGATCGCTGACTGCTCACCCTGCTGACCCGGATCGCCTCCAGGGATGGCAGGCACTCCATGGCAGGGCGATCAGCTGGGGAACGGCTGGGGGCGAGAGCGGGCGGAGGCCTACAGCCTCCGATCGCCTGCTGCTCTGTTCTGCGGCGGCGGCGGCGGCTGGGTCCGCTTTGCCATCCTCTGGGCTTTGTCCATTGGGCCATTCCATCTTGGTTCGCACCTTGTCTTCTTGACTTTAATTTATTTTAGTGGTGTTTATTGTTTTATAATAATTTTATTATAATAATATAATAAATAATATAATAATGTTATATTATATTATAATTTCAATATATTATAATGTCTATATATATACTATAATATAATAATTATGATATTAATACTAATAATATATGAATATTTCTTGATATATTAATATGTTAGATGGCAGGTAAACTATACATCCCAGGACCTGCAACTCCTCTAAATCACGGTAAGTTCTCCCCAAACCCCTCCAGTATGTTGAGATGCTGATCATTCCCTCTGTTTGCTGTGTGCCATAGAGAAGTGTGGGAAAGGGTCAAGGAAGGGGCAGTGGGCGGGGTCATGCAAATTCCACACCAATGGAGAGAGTTGGAAACACTGGGCTGCCTGTGGTGGAGGAAACACATCCGATCTAGGAGGAAATGGTGCCCGTATGAGAGACTTCCCTTGGGTGGTGGGCAGTGTGGTGTTGGTGGGGGGCAGTGGCTGGATTCTTGGACATGTGCATGGCGCTCGCTATAACTTGCATTGTCATTGGAGGGAAGGAGGGCCTTGGGTGTCTCCTGAGGAGCGGGTGCTGGAGCTGTTTGTGGAGCCAGTGCTCGTCTGCGTGTAAGTGGACACTCCAGCCACATACACACATATGTATTTAATGTGTATAGATATATTATTATTATTATTATTAAGTGGACACCCCAGCCACATACACACATACGTCTTTAATGTGTATAGATATATTATTACTATTATTATTATTAAGTGGATACTCCAGCCACATACACACATACGTATTTAATGTGTATAGATATATTACTATTATTATTATTATTAAGTGGACACTCCAGCCACATACACACATACGTATTTAATGTGTATAGATATATTATTACTATTATTATTATTATTAAGTGGACACTCCAGCCACATACACACATATGTATTTAATGTGTATAGATATATTATTATTATTATTATTAAGTGGACACCCCAGCCACATACACACATACGTATTTAATGTGTATAGATATATTATTACTATTATTATTATTATTAAGTGGATACTCCAGCCACATACACACATACGTATTTAATGTGTATAGATATATTACTATTATTATTATTATTAAGTGGATACCCAGCCACATACACACATACGTATTTAATGTGTATAGATATATTATTACTATTATTATTATTATTAGTGGACACTCCAGCCACATACACACATATGTATTTAATGGGTATAGATATATTATTATTATTATTATTAAGTGGATACTCCAGCCACATACACACATACGTATTTAATGTGTATAGATATATTATTACTATTATTATTATTATTAAGTGGATACTCCAGCCACATACACACATACGTATTTAATGGGTATAGATATATTATTACTATTATTATTATTATTATTATTAAGTGGATACTCCAGCCACATACACACATACGTATTTAATGGGTATAGATATATTATTATTATGGCATAGGTTAGAGTAGATGGCCATTGGGATCCCTTCCAACTCAAGGATTCTACGTCTATGACATACGTCTCTCAATCATGTCTGTATCTACCATTGAGCAGAACCCAGTTCCTCCCCTCGACCTTTTCATCATACCCAAGCCCCACATCCTCCCATCTTTGGGAAGCGCCGTGCAACTCTGTGATCACGGCACAGGGAATCCGCCCTCGGATCTAGCGGCTTCCTCCTCCACGGCGGCATCACCATCAGGTTTTGCCGGCACCTCAGAACAAGGGACCGGGATCCACACCTTGGGAGCGGAGGCGGACAGCCGCGAGAGGCAGGGCAGCAGGGGCCACCACCAAGCTGCCAACACTGCCGTCAACGAGCTGCCGCTGCGACCGCAGAGGGAGCCCAGCCTGGGAAAGCACGGCTGCCTCGAAGCCCAAAAGGGATGCCACACGGAGTGAGTGGCCGTGGCCGCAAGAGCAGGACCCGGATCCCAGCTCGGCCAGTGGGCGACCCGGGGCAAAGCACACTCTCTCGGCCTCAGAGGAAACCAAAGACAGGCTCACCCACAAGGTTAAGAAGCACCGAGAACACGTGCCTTTGGGGACTATTTAGGGAAGACTCTGCCTCCTCCGCCATGTTCCTGGGTGCCGCGCATGTCCGGCAGCGGCCCCGGGGGCTTCGCTTCCTTCCTCCTCCTTGTGCCCTTCTTCCTTGACTCAAGGAAGGAGGGCGCGAGGAGGAGCGAGGGAGGGAGGGACACCCCTGGGCCGCTGCTGGGCATGCTTGCACCCCTCGCAGCGCCCTCCCCCCGCCCTCCCCTTAGAGAGAGAGAGAGTCATCTCCATTGTGCTTTTGTTTCAACACTTCCTTTTTGGCCCCCCTCGCCTTGCGCCCCTAGGCCATGGCCTAGGTTGGCCTTCTGGGTGATCCGGGCCTGTAGGGAAGGAGGGAGCCAGGGCCGTCCAGAGAGTGGTCTGGGCACCTGCGGACGTCGCGGCCGGAATGAGAACATTAGGCAACAAGATCTGTTCCTGGTTTGAGAGTGTTATCCCTGTTGAATCGTCCCGTCCTGACTTTGAGCACTCTTGTTATGCTCCAGAAACGTTGTCTTCGTGGCACAAACTATGTTGAATTGGGTTGTGGTAGTTTTTCCGGGCTGTCTGGCCATGTTCTAGAAGCATTCTCTCCTGACGTTTCACCTGCATCTAGGGCAAGCATCCGCAGGCGAAACGTCAGGAGAGAATGCTTCTAGAACATGGCCATAGAGCTGAAAAAACCTAGAAGGATGCCACCAGAGTTTTGAAGGAAGCGTCGCACAATTTCAGAGGGATCCCCTTCCCAACCAGGAGCAGAGTCTTCCCCAAAGGTGGTTGTTTCCTTGGAGGCATGCCCGGATTACCCATAAGGCCAACGAGGCCATGGCCTAGGGGCGCAAGACGAGGGGGGGGGGCGCACGGACCAAAAAAGAAAACTGGTCCACGCACCTCTTTCCTCCTTTCTCATGCCCCTCCTCACTCCTTCTCCCCACAAAGTCTCTGCTCCGTCCCCTCCGGGAGCGCACGCCAAGCGGACATCTCTCTCGCGCTCTCTCTCTCACACTCTCTCTCTCTTACACACTTTCTCTCACGCTCTCTCTCTCGTGCGCGCACTCTCTCTCACTCTCTTTACATGCGCTCTCTCTCTCACACGCACTCTCTCTCACTCTCTTTACATGCGCTCTCTCTCTCACACGCACTCTCTCTCACTCTCTCTTGCGCTCTCTCTCGCTCTCTCAAGCGTGCTCTCTCTGTGACGCACTCTCTTGTGCGCGCTCTCTCTCGCACGTGCGCACTCTCTCTTGCTTTTTCTCGCTCTCTCATGCACGCTCTCTTTCACTCTCTCACTCACTCTCCCGTGCGCTCTCTCTCTCATGCGCTGCCTCTCTCGTGCACTCTCTCACACTCTCTCTCTCTCTTTCCTGTGCTCTCTCTCTCACACACACTCTCGCTCTCTCACGCTCTCTCTCTTACGCACTTTCTCTCACGCGCTCTCTCGTGCGCGCACTCTCTCTCACGCTCTCTCACTCTCTTTACATGCGCTCTCTCTCACACGCACTCTCACTCTCTTGCGCTCTCTCTCGCTCTCTCAAGCGTGCTCTCTCTGTGACGCACTCTCTCGTGCGCTCTCTCTCGCACGTGCGCACTCTCTCTCTTTCTCACTCTCTCACTCACTCTCCCGTGCGCTCTCTCTCTCTCATGCGCTGCCTCTCTCGTGCACTCTCTCACTCTCTCTCTCACGTGCACTCTCTCTCGCTCTCTCTTGCCCTCTCTTGCCCTCTCTCTCACTCTCTCTCTCTCGTGTGCGTTCTCTCTCCCTCCCTCCCTCCCTCTCGTGTGCACCTTTGGAGCGAGTTTGCACCCGCTGCGCTCTCCCCAAGCCTCCCGACTCCCGAGGAGACCATCAGAGCACAGCTGAGCTATCCAGCCTGTGGGAATGCCTGGGGACCTTGGAGGTGGCGGGAGGGTGCCTACTCGCCTTTCTCTTCTGCTCCGGAGGCACCATGGCCAAAGCCAGCCACGTGTGGGTCTGAGTGCTGTGGGGGGGTAGAGGTTGGCTGGGGGTATAACTCCAAAGTGTGGCCAAGGGCGCAAAAAGGTTTCAATCCGGGCCTGCTTGGAGGAGCGTGGTTCCAGGGCCGAGGGTGAGGGCCGGGCGGCCTTGAGGCCCTCGTTGTAGAAGCCAATGTGGCCCGTGGCTCCGGGGTCCTTCTGGGGGCCAACGGGAGCCGTTTCAGGCCACGCTGCAGCCGCCGCTGCTTTCACACCATTCCAAAAATAAACAAGAGCCAAACAGGTCAGCGTTCCTCTTTCGACACAAACACATGGCCAGCTCTTGAATCCTCTTCCCTTTGGTGACATGGACGCAAACCCTGGTTCCCTGCAACACCGGCAGGCGCAACCAACGGCCTGCTCTCAGGAAACCCGCACCAAGAAGGCCCCGAGCATCCGAGAAGAGTCGGAAGAGACCTGCTGGTGGGCCATCGCTCAGCCCAACCCCAGTCCCCAAGAAGCAGGGCAATCGCATTCAAAGCACTCCCGGCAGATGGCCAAACAGCCTCCATAGAAGGAGCCTCCACCACACTCCGGGGCAGAGAGTTCCACTGCTGAACACCTCTCATATAGAATCCTTGAGTTGGAAGAGGCCTGGTGGGCCATCGCTCAGCCCAACCCCAGTCCCCAAGAAGCAGGACAATCGCATTCAAAGCACCCCCGGCAGATGGCCAAACAGCCTCCATAGAAGGAGCCTCCACCACACTCCGGGCAGATGGCACAAAGAATCAGCCTCTGGGCCATCGGCTCAGCCCAAAGTCCCTAAGAAGCCAATCGCCAAAGCACTCCCTGGCCAAACAGCCTCTGGCCTCCGCCAGGGCAGAGTTCCACTGCTGAACAGCTCTCTCTCTCCCAGTTAGTAAGTTCTTCCTTGTGTTCAGGTGGAATCTCCTCTCCTGTCATGTGAAGCCATGGCTGCCTTGCGTCCAGTCTCTCTCCAGAGCAGCAGAAAGGAAGCCCCCTCCCTCCTCCTCCCCAGGCCCAGATTATCCATAAGGCCACCCTAGGCCAAGGCCTATGGGCGCAGGCCAAGGGGGGCGCAATTCACACGGACCCCCAAAATAGATAAATGTTAAAACAAAACCACAATGCTGCAACGCAACTCTCTCTCTCGGAGGGCAGGGGGAGAGCGCTGCGAGGGGGCGGGGGAGGAGGAAATGGTGCTGCCATCGCCCCCGCCCCCTTGTCAAGGAAGGAGGGCACGAGGCGCACCACGAAGAGGCCGCGGGGAGGAGGCAGAGGGAAGCCTTGCCTTCCTTCCTCCTCCTCCTCCTTGTGTGCCCACTCCCTTCCTTGACTCAAGAGAGGAGGGTAGAGGTTGGTTTGGGGGCGTAATTCCAAAGTGTGGCCTAGGGCGCCAAAAGGTGTTAATCCGGGCCTGCTCCTCCCTAGAACATATTCTCCTCCCATCTTGACCCCTAGCACTCCTCACGTCTGCTATCTGCCTTCTCTTCTTCAGGCTAAACATGACCAGCAGCTCTTTAGGCCGCTCCTCATAGGGTTTGTTCTCCAGACCCTGGGTCCTTTGAGTCTCCCTCCTCCCCTGGACCCAGTATTCCAGCTGAGAGCCAACCTCTCCCTTCTGTGGCGGTGTCCGGAGTGGGACATGGTGGGGTTCCAGGTCAAGTGACCCGGCCAAGGCAGGAGAGAAGAGAGCGTGATGGGGAGCAGGGCTTCCTTGGGTGGGCATCTCGGCACTCGGCCCCTCCCGACCAAGGCCAACTTCCCAGGGGCTTTTTTGCCGCCACATGACATCGTCCCCACTCAGGATCCTCCGAGGTCAGCATGACCCCCCATTAGAGCAGGCCTGGGCACACTTGGGCCCCCCCTCCCCCCTTCACTCAGGTGTTTTGGGCTGCCTTCAACTCCCACCCTTCCTAACAGCTCAAAACACCTGGAGGGAGGGAGTGGGGGGGGGCAAGTGTGCCCAGGCCTGGATTTGAGCCAGGCCAAAGGAGGATATATTTGGGGAAACGGCAACAGGGACCAAGAGCTGTTGTTGTGAAGTGACCCCGAAGGAGGCCTCCCTGCGCCTGGCCCCGGAAAGGCCTGCCCTCTCGCCCTCTCGCCCTCCCAAGAGGGAGATCCTCCGGCATCCCACCCCAGCCCTATGGAGGGGTCAATGGTTCTGTTTCCCTGACTGACCTCCCAAGCGGAAAGCTCCTGGGCCTCAGAGGCCGGCCGTTCTCTCCCTGGCAGCGCTTGAGGGCTTTCTTTAAAAGGAAGGAAGGAAGGAAGGAAGGAAGGAAGGAAGGAAGGAAGGAAGGAAGGAAGGGGAAAGGGAGGGCGTGAAGGGCTGCCTGAGAAAAACACTTTCCAGGAAGGCTCCCCAAGAGAGGGTCTAGCAAAGGACGGAGGGAGGGAGGGAAAAAGGAAAGAGAGAAGGAGGGAATGAGAGAGAGGAAAAAGAGAAGGAGGGAAGGAGAGAAGGAAGGAGAGAAGAGAGAGAAAAGGGAGGAAAGAACTGAGGAAGGAACGAAAGAGAGGAGTGAAGGAAAGAAGAAAGGAAGGAAGGAAGGAATGAGAGAAGAACGGGAGAAAGGGGGAAAGAACGGAGGAAGGAAGGAAAGAAAAAAGGAGAAAGGAAGGATGGAAAGAGAGAGAAAGGGAAGGAAAGAACGAAGGGAGGGAGGAAAGAGATAGAGGGAAGGAAGGAAGGAAGGAGAGAAGGACAGGAGGGAGGGAGGGAGAGAGGAAAGAATGGAGGAAGGAGACAGAGAGAAAAGAGGAAAGAATGGAAGAAGGAACGAAAGAAAAAAGGAGAAAGGAAGGAAAGAACGGAGGGAGGGAGGAAAGAGAGAAGGAGGGAAGGAAAGAAGGAAGGAAAGAGAGGAGGGAGGGAAAGAACGGAAGAAGTAAAGAGAGAAGGGAGGCAGTAAGGAAGCAGAGAAGGAAGGGGATGAGGAAGGGAGGGAGGGAGGAGTGAAGGAAGGAGAGAAGGAGGGAGGGAGGAAGCAGAGAAGGAAGGGAAAGGAAAAGGAAGGAGAGGAGGAAAGAATGGAGGAAGGGAGGGAGGAGAGAAGGAAGGAGAGAAGGGTTCCAGGTTTATATGGGTTCGATCCATTAAGCCTGGAACACACAACCACATTAAACACACAACCACCCTGGACGGCAGGGAAAGGCAGGAAGCGGGAAGGAACTCGACTTGGCTATTTCCCTGTTGTGACTGCCATTAAAATGCACAAGAGCCCTGCTTGCAAAACAGAAGCACCACCACCACCACCACCACCACCAACAACAACAAAGATGATCATTGTCATCACCATCTTTGTATAAGAAGTAACAGTTTGGATGGCCATCTGTCGGGAGGGGTCGGTTGGTGCCTTCGTGCCCGGCAGGAGGAGGTTGGACTGGATGGCCCAACCTTGGAGGGAGGTCCCTTCCAACTCTAGGATGTCATGGCGTCACCTCTTCCTCTTGTTCATCTGTATGGACATCTTTTGGTGGCTGGGTGGCCATCTGCTGGGTGCGGTCAGGTGGTGCCCTCCTTCCCGGCAGGATGGGGCTGGGCTGGATGGCCTTTCCCCTATGGATAATGACCCGCCCTGCCTCCCACCCTTTCCCACAACAGCAAGTGTCCGCATCCATCCCTCAGTCTCTCTCTCTCTCTCCATCTATCTTTCCAAACTATCTATCCCGGGAGAGATGGATGGCGCCCGTGCTGCAACAACGGCAGCGCAATGAATAAATAACGCCCAAAATGAAGACAACAAATAACAAAGAGCCGGGGGAGGGAAGAGGACTTCCAAGCCAGCCAGGCCCGGATTACCCATAAGGCCACCCTAGGCCATGGCCTAAGGGCGCAAACTGAGGGGGGGCGCAGTTCACGCGGACCAAAAAAAATATGTTGAAACAAAACTGCAATGAGCGACAGTCATCTCCTTGGCGTGCATTGCAGTTTTGTTTCAACATATTTTTTTTGGTCCTGTCGCTCTCTCTCGGGGGAAGGCGGGGGGACTGTCGCTCTCTCTCGGGGGAAGGCGGGGGGAGAGAGCTGCGAGGGAGCGGGAGAGCAGGGAATGGCACCCCCCCCTCACCATCACCCCCGCCCCCTCGTCAAGGAAGGAGGGCGTGAGGAGGAGGCGGCGGAGGCTTCCAGGTATGCGCGGCACGCAGGAACATGGCGGATGCAGAGGCGCTTGCGCCCTCCTGCTGCGCATGCATGGCAGTGGCCTCGGGGGCGGCGCTTCCCTCCGCCTCCTCCTTCTCGCGGCGCAACCTCCTTCCTTGAGTCAAGGGAGGGCGCAGCAAGGAGGTGGAGGTAAGCCTTGCCCCCAGGGCCGCTGCCGGGCATGCGCGGCACCCAGGAACATGGCAGATGCAGAGGTGCTCGCGCCCTCCTGCTGCGCATGCCCGGCAGCGGCCCCAGGGGCGGCGCTTCCCTCCGCCTCCTCCTTCTCGCGGTGCAACCTCCTTCCTTGAGTCAAGGGAAAGCGCGGCGAGGAGGGGGAGGTAAGCCCCGCCCCAAGGGCCACAGCCGGGCATGCGCGGCACCCAGGAACATGGCGGATGTGTCGGGGGGGGGTGCGGTAGAGGTTGGTTTGGGGGCGTAATTCCAAAGTGTGGCCTAGGGTGCCAAAAGGGGTTAATCCGGGCCTGAAGCTAGCGAAATGAGGGGAACCCAGAGACCCCCCAAAGGCACCCCCCCTTTGGCAGCCCCAGGAAATGCATACTTGCTCCACACTGCAATAGGCGCCCAAGCTGAAGGTGTTGGGACTACAACTCCCACAATCCCCATCCAGTGCCACAGGAAGTTTGGGAGATTCTAGTCCCAAAGAGCACAAACTTCCCAAGCTCTCAGCCCTGGTCAGAAAATGTGCTCGCCCTCTAGAGTCTGACGACAACAACAACAACACTCTTCAATTCACGGGTCCCTTCCTGGTCAGGATGGGCTTCCTTGCCGCCTGCGCTGCCAGGAAAGGCAAGTCTCAAAGAAACAGATGAGACGTAAAGTTGGAAGGGACCCCAAAGGCCATCTAGTCCAGTGTTTCCCAACCAGTGTGCCGTGGCACATTAGTGTGCCGTGAGCGATCCTCAGGTGTGCCGTGGGAAATGGGAACCTCCAATCCCCTTTCTTCCCCCTCCTGCCGAACACTTTTCCTTCTCCCCTCGGGCTCCCTTCTTCCCAGCCTCGCTCTGCTCACTTTGCCTCGCTTTGCTCTGGGGTGAGTCTGCGCAGTAGCGCCCGCACGGGTCACGTCTTCCTACCTCCCCCTCCCCCTCCCCTCACTCTGCCCCCGCGGATCAAAATGGCGGCAGAAGCGGCAGCGTAGAAGGAAAAGTAAGTGTTTGGGAGAAGGGGGAAGAAAGGGCGCGAAGGGGGAGGGGGAGGAAGAGGTCTCTGTCGAAAGCTGGCACGGGCAAACCTGGACCTTCCAGGTGTTTTGGACTCCAACTCCCACCATTCCTAGCAGCCTCTGGCCCTTTTCCTTTTCCCCCTCAGCCACTTAAGCAGGAAAGGGCCTCAGGCTGTTAGGAATGGTGGGAGTTGGAGTCCAAAGCACCCAGAGGGCCGAAGTTTCCCCATGCCTGTTTTAGGGACCTTAAAGTGGTGAGCCTCCTTCCAACATTGTGATTCTGGATGGAAAACAAACAACAACATAACATTGAGTCCACAGTGCTCTTTGGGTGTAGGTGAACTACAACTTCCAAACTCAAGGTCAATTCCCAAGCAAACCCTTGCAGTACTTTCCGTTGGTAATGAGAGTTCAATATGCCAAGTTTGGTTCAATTCCATTGTTGCAAGAGTTCAGGATGCTCTTTGATGGTGTGTTAACTATAAATCCCAGCAACTGTAACTCCCAAATGTCAAGGTCTATTTTCCCCAAGCTCCATCTGCGTTCATATTTGGGCACATTGAGTATTCATGCCAAGTTTGGTCCTGATCCAACATTGTTTTGAGTCCACAGTGCTCTCTGGATATAGGTGAACTACAACTCCAAAACGCAAGGTCAATGCCCACCAAACTCTTATAGCATTTTCTCTTGGTTATGGGAGTTCTGTGTGGGAAGTTTGTGTCTTTCTGCCATTCCTGCCAGGATATCTACGCTGTGTTCGTCGAAACAGGCCCAGGTTTCACACTGAGTGTATAAATACATTAAAAAACATATTAACTATATGTATTACTGCGTTAGAGTGTCGTTTTGTGTCATTTTGGTTGGTGGTGTGCCCCAGGATTTTGCAAATGGAAAAAATGTGCCGTGGCTCAAAAAAGGTTGAAAAACACTGCCCTAAACAGATAATACAATTATACACTAGCAACAATGCCTGGGTCCTTTTGTGAGGGCCTAGAAACAGGCTGGATGGCCATCTGTTGGGACGGCTTGGATGGTGTCTTCCTGCCAGGCAGAAGGGGGGTGGACTAGATGGCCTTTGAGGTTCCTCTGACTGTATGAGACTATCTATCTATCTCTTCTTTAAGTTCTTTGAGCAGAGGCCGGATGTCTATCTGTCGGGCGGGCTTAGATTGTGCTTTTCTGCCCAGAGAAGGGGGTTGGTCTAGATGACCTTTGGGTGCCCCTTCCGGCCCTGTGGCTCTATGGGCGCCTTTGCCCCTTGGTGACACCCTCCTTCTATCCGCCTACTTGGGCACTCCACCCGCTCCACTCTCCCGATGGTGGCCAAAGAAGCCAAAGTGGCCTCATGAGCCGGGCGCCCCGATTAGCCGCCGCCGGCAGCAGAGCCCTGGTAAGAGTTTAATGGGATCAAAGGCCTCCTGCGCGGATCAGTGGCAATCCAGGCGCAGAGAAGGAGCCAGCCGTAATCCGCTTACAGGGATGCCGCCGTCCCCGACACAGTGAGGATCCGGCCTCGGACTGGCGGCCTTTGACCCCTCTGGACACCTGTTGCAGACCCTCAAGCCGGCCCCAGCCTCTCTGGCCCAGCCGGACTCCCAGCAGGCTTCTTTCCAAGGGGAGAAAGTGCAGGCCTTGGACACCTTACAGGCCTTCCATCTCTGTGGCCTACGATGCAAGGGAACCCAAGGCCGGGGCAAATGCCATGAGTGGCAATAATGGGGCCGGGCTTCGTCGCCCCCCAGAAAAGGTGCAGAGGCTCCACGGCTGGGTCTTTTTTGGGCTTTAGAGCCCCCAAACCCCTCCCTGGGCTTCCTCTCCTGCCTCTCTCATGCCTGGTGCAGGTTGTGGGAGGAAGGTGGGGTTCAGCACCTTGGAGAGGGCCTCAGGCTCAGGAACACAATGCAAACAGGCCTGCCTTCTCTCTGTCCTTGTCCTTCCTTCTCTCTGTCCTTCCTTCCTTCCTTCCTTCCTTCCTTCCTTCCTTCCTTCCTTCCTTCCTTCCGGAACTACAAAACTCTGAAACTACAAAACAAACCATCCTTTTGTGCCACAGCCCTGAAATCTCTATCTCTATTCTCTATATATAATAAAGCGGAATGTTTGTTTGTATGTATGTTTGTATGTGGCAACATTCTAATTGGCTCCCGGCCTCTACATTCTGACAACATGATTGGTTGCCAGTGAGGGAGCATTTGCATAACGCCTCTAATTGGCCAGCCAACACGAACATTCCGACCCTCTAAACTGGCCGAGGAGGGTAAGGCAAGGGCCTGAGGCAGTCGCCAACATGAACATTCCAACGCTCTAAAGTGGCAGAGGGGGTCAGGAAAAGGCCTGAGGCAGTCAGGCCTGGTGGCAGTTTCAGGCCAAAACACTTTGCGACCCCTTACAATGAGAGAACAAGACCAAACTTGGCACACAGAACCCTCAAGACCCACTCTACATCCTGGTGCAGTTTGAGGGAGGATGGACCATGGATGACGGGACTTGCAGTACTTTAACTCACTTGCTTAGAGCACTCTGGCCCAAACCATAGAAGGATCAGGACCACACTTGGCACACAGATGCCCACTGGCCCACTTTACAACCTGGTGCAGTTTAGGGCAGGATGGGCCACAATAGATGGGATTTGCAGTACCTTCAACCGATTCATTTCCCACAGAACATTGAAGCCCCTACAAATCACAGACTAGGCCCAAACTTGCCACACAGAGTACTCATGACCCACTCTACATCCTGCTGCAGTTCTAAGGGGGATGGACCACAGATGATGGGTCTTGCAGTACCTTCACTCACTTCCTGAAACCACTGCGACCCTCATCCAATGACCAGTGCAGACCAAACTTGGCACACAGAGCCCCCATGACCCACTCTACATCCTGGTGCAGTTCGGAGGACGGAGGACCATGGATGATGGGACTTGAAGTACCTTTACTCATTTCCTGAGACTGCTGCGACCCTCCTCCAATGACTGATCAAGACCAAATTTGGCACACAGAGCCCCCATGACCCACTACCTCCTGGTGCAGTTTGGAGAAGGGGGGCCATGGATGATGGGACTTGCAGTACCTTCCCTCATTTCCCGAGACTGCTGCGACCCTCATCCAATGACTGATCAAGACCATATTTGGCACACAGGACCCCCATGACCCAATCTACATCCTGGTGCAATTTGGAGGAGGATGGACCATGGATTATGGGACTTGAAATACCTTCACTCACTTCCTGAGACCACTACAAGCCAAATAAACAACTGATAAGGACCAACCGTGGCACACAATGCCTTTCTCAAATAACCTGGGCAGGGCCGGGTCCCCAAGCGAGTGCATAAATAAAGCCAGGAATGGTGAGGGTGAGGGCCTTTGCGCAAGAGAGCAACATACAGTCCTACAGCTGGAAGGTCTTCAGCCCAACCTTCTTCTGCCAAGGCAGGAAGGCACTGCCCGATCCCTCCTGACAGATGGCCACCCAGCACCCATTTCTAAACCTGCTGAGAAGGGGGTGCCGCCAGACGCCAAGGCACTCAAAGAACTCTTACAATAAGGAAGGTTTAGATCAGGGGTGGGCAATTATTTTTTCCAAGGGGCCACACGAGAGCCAAAAAATATTATGGAGGGCTGCACCTAAAGGCTGGACTACATTCTAATCTACATTATTTATTTACTACATTTACTATATATTACACACCATTAATATTAACATATTAATATATCAAGAAATATTCATATATTATTAGTATTAATATCATAATTATTATATTATAGTATATAGATATATATATACATTACATTTTATTATTTATTATATTATTACATCTATTACATATAATAAAAGTCAGTGTTTGTGGGCGGTGGGCGGGTGGGCCGAGCGACAGGAGGAATATGTGCCAGCGTTTCGATTGGCTGCCACTCCGGGATTATTTGCATAAATGGCTCTGACTGGCCAGCATCAGAACTCCAACCCTCTAAGGCACCAGACAGAGGAGATTGGTTGCCATTGAGGGAAAATTTGCATAACGGACTCTGCACGGCCAACATTCCAACATCCAAGATCTCAAAGGTGCCAGAGAGTGCACTTTAAAAAAAAAAAGGCTTCATTCAGCTGATTTAACAAACTAGGCCTCAGCCTGATTTGGCAGTAAGGCTTCCTCTACTTGATTTCCCAGACTAGGCCACAACCTGATTTGGCAGTAAGGCTTCCTCTACTTGATTATCCTGACTAGGCCTCAGCCTGATTTGACAGTAAGGCTTCCTCTACTTGATTATCCTGACTAGGCCTCAGCCTGATTTGGCAGTAAGGCTTCCTCTACTTGATTTCCCAGACTAGGCCACAACCTGATTTGGCAGTAAGGCTTCCTCTACTTGATTATCCTGACTAGGCCTCAGCCTGATTTGGCAGTAAGGCTTCCTCTACTTGATTATCCTGACTAGGCCTCAGCCTGATTTGGCAGTAAGGCTTCCTCTACTTGATTATCCTGACTAGGCCACAACCTGATTTGGCAGTAAGGCTTCCTCTACTTGATTATCCTGACTAGGCCTCAACCTGATTTGGCAGTAAGGCTTCCTCTACTTGATTATCCTGACTAGGCCACAACCTGATTTGGCAGTAAGGCTTCCTCTACTTAATTTTCCAGACTAGGCCTCAGCCTGATTTGGCAGTAAGGCTTCCTCTACTTGATTATCCTGACTAGGCCACAACCTGATTTGGCAGTAAGGCTTCCTCTACTTGATTATCCTGACTAGGCCTCAGCCTGATTTGGCAGTAAGGCTTCCTCTACTTGATTTTCCAGACTAGGCCTCAGCCTGATTTGGCAGTAAGGCTTCCTCTACTTGATTATCCTGACTAGGCCTCAGCCTGATTTGACAGTAAGGCTTCCTCTACTTTATTTTCCAGACTAGGCCTCAGCCTGATTTGGCAGTAAGGCTTCCTCTACTTGATTATCCTGACTAGGCCACAACCTGATTTGGCAGTAAGGCTTCCTCTACTTGATTATCCTGACTAGGCCTCAGCCTGATTTGGCAGTAAGGCTTCCTCTACTTGATTATCCTGACTAGGCCTCAGCCTGATTTGACAGTAAGGCTTCCTCTACTTGATTATCCTGACTAGGCCTCAGCCTGATTTGACAGTAAGGCTTCCTCTACTTGATTATCCTGACTAGGCCACAACCTGATTTGGCAGTAAGGCTTCCTCTACTTGATTATCCTGACTAGGCCACAACCTGATTTGGCAGTAAGGCTTCCTCTACTTGATTTTCCAGACTAGGCCTCAGCCTGATTTGGCAGTAAGGCTTCCTCTACTTGATTTTCCAGACTAGGCCACAACCTGATTTGACAGTAAGGCTTCCTCAACTTCATTTTCCTGACTCCACAACAATGACAGAACAAGACCAAACTTGGCCCACAGACCCCCCAAAGATGCACTCTAAATCTTGGTGCAGTTCGAGGTAGGATGCACCATGGATGACGGGAATTGCAGTACTTTCACTCACTTGCTTAGAGCACTGTGGCCCACACCAATGACGGATTAGGACCACACTTGCCACACAGAGGCCCAATGCAAGACCAAGCTTGACACACAGTGCCCCTATGACCCACTCTACATTCTACTGCCGTATGGAGAAGAGTAGGACTTGAGGTACCTCCATGGATTATGGGATTTGTAGTACTTTCAAAGCCTCCATTTCCCACAGACCACTGCAGCCCTGAACAAAGACCTAAAAAGACTACACTTGGCACCCTGTGCCCCCAGGACCCAGTCTCCATCCTTCTACAGTTTACAGGAGGGTGGACCATGGATGATGGGACTTGAAGTACCAAAGACCAAACCTTGGCACACAATGCCTTTCTCAAGTAACCCGGGCACCGCCACGTCCCCAAGCTAGTTTACTATATATTACACATCATTAATATTAACATATTAATATATCAAGAAATATTAATATATTATTAGTATTAATATCATAATTATTATATTATAGTATGTATATATATAGACATTATAATATATTGAAATTATAATATAACATTATATTTTTATTATTTATTATATTATTATTATATTATAATAAAATTATTATAAAATAATAATAATAAAACACTAAAATAAAATGAAATTCAAGAAGACAAGGTGTGAACCAAGATGGAGGCTGACTCCCCGGGCCGGTCAGAATCGGACGGCGGGCCACATCCGGACCGCGTCCGGCCCGCGGGCCATAAGAGGCCCAGGTCTGGTTTAGATGGAATCGCTTTTCGGGGTGGGCTCGCTCCATCGCGTCCCAGTCTCCGGAGCAGCAGAAGAAGGCAAGCCTTTCCCTCCCTCCCTCCTCCCTCCTCTTCCTCTTCCTCCTCAAGGGGATTTCCTTCCAAATGTGTAAACACGGCCAGAGGCGCAACCGTGGTTCCCAGGTATGAATCCACACCTCCCAATATCCCTGGGATTCAGACTGGCACAGGAATGGCACCTGAACGGCAAAATGACGGCCGGACAGACGGAAGGAAGGGGAAGAGAGGGGAAGGGGCCTGGAGGGGGAATGGGGAGGGGGGCCATGAGGAGAAGTCAAGACTGTGGGGAGAGAGATCTGAAGGCAGGCGTTGGGGAACCTCAGGAGCCCCTCCTCCGTGGGAGAGAGGCACCAAGGCAGCCAAGTCTGGCACCTGACTCCCTCTGTCTGGCTGTGGAGAAGGAAGGAAGAGAGGAACGAAGGAGGCTGGGGAAAGAGAAGAAGGGGCCGGGGCAGAGGCTCCAGCCAAGGAGGGAAAGGAGGCCCAGGTCCACCCGCTGGCAGCAGGTCCAGATCCTACCCCCTCTCGGTACACTTTCACCCCAATTTGGGGCTTTTAAGGCAAGCCTGTCATTCATGATGTTCCTTTCCATCTTCCAAGGCGCCTTTTGGGTCAAAGGTCAGGCCCCAATAAAGCGGCCAATGGATCTTGGGAAAGTGGGCGCAGGGGGTGACCGACTGCCAGGCAGCAGGGCCACGGGTCATTTGTTTATTTCGGACATTTCTATCCCACCCTACCTCAACCTCACTACAACCAAAGCATAAGCATACGTCCGAAGTAAAAAAAACAGGACAAAACATTATAAAAACATCGCAAAAACATTAAACATTAAAACAATTGCCATGTATCTTTGGGGACTACAAATCCCAGAATCCCAGCCAACGTGCCTAAAGGTCCCCATGGTCTGGAGGACCCCAAGAGCAAGTTTTGGGAGATCTAATCGTAGGAAGTTGGAGGGAGGAAAAGAGGCGGAAGTGCTTCCTCTCGTCAAGGATTGAGGAGGAAGAAGAGGAGGAGGAGGAAGAAGGGATGGAGGCAAGGGCGGGAAAGCCTTGGAGTCCCGCTCGAAGGAAGAAGGATACGGACACCCTCAAGACGCTGCCAATTTGGGGCAAAACCCCGTGGCCCCCACGAGAGAGGCGCCCAGTGTTGACATCAGGAGAGCAAGGCCAACTGGGGGCCAAGCGCCCTTTGACCCCAGAAGAGGGTCAGGCCAGGTCAGGGCTTGATTGAGAGACCCCAAGGAAGGCCGAGGAAGGGTCTCTCTGCCCGAGAAAACCCTCCCAAGCTCAAGAGATCGCCACCAGAGGGAACCGGAAGGCCCCGCCTGAGCCCGGAAGCCAAGCAGGGACAGCCCTGGTTGGCATTTGGATGGGAGAGCGACAATGTGCCATTTCAGAGGGAGGGAGGAGGGAGGGCGGAAGGAGAGAAGGAAGGAAGACGAAGGGAGGGAGGAAGGGAGGAAGGAAGGAAGACAATGGAAGGAAGGAAAGAGAGAAGGAAGGAGAAAAGAAGGAAGGAGAGAAGGAAGGAAGGAAGGAAGAAGGAAAGAAGGAAGGAGAGAAGGAAGAAGAAAAGAAGGAAGGAGAGAAGAAAGGAAGAGAAAGGAAGGAAGGAAGGAAGGAAGGAAGGAAGAAGAAAAGAAGGTAGGAGAAAAGAAGGAAGGAGAGAAGGAAGGAAGGAAGAAGGAGAGAAGGAAGGAGAGAAGGAAGAAGAAAAGAAGGAAGAAGAAAAGAAGGAAGAAGAGAAGAAAGGAAGAGAAAGGAAGGAAGGAAGGAAGGAAAAGGAAGAAGAAAAGAAGGTAGGAGAAAAGAATGAAGGAGAGAAGGAAGGAAGACAAAGGAAGGAAGGAGAAAAGAAAGGAGAGAAGGAAGGAAGACAAAGGAGAAAGGAGAAAAGGAAGGAAGGAAGACAAATGAAGGAAGGAAAAGAGGAAGGAGAAAGGAAGGAGAGAAGGAAGGAGAGAAGGAAGGAAGGAAGGAAGAAGAAAAGAAGGTAGGAGAAAAGAAGGAAGGAGAGAAGGAAGGAAGGAAGGAAGGAGAGAAGGAAAGAGAGAAGGAAGAAGAAAAGAAGGAAGAAGAGAAGAAAGGAAGAGAAAGGAAGCAAGGAAGGAGAAAAGAAAGAAGAAAAGAAGGTAGGAGAAAAGAAGGAAGGAGAGAAGGAAGGAAGACAAATGAAGGAAGGAAAAGAGGAAGGAGAAAGGAAGGAAAGAAGGAAGGAGAGAAGGAAGGAAGGAAGGAAGGAAGGAAGGAAGGACGGAAGTAGCCAAACCATCTTTGGGGATCCCTTGCTATAAGTTGATGGGAGGCCTGGAGGAACAAATCGACCTAGATGGGCAGGTGGCCAGGACTCCAGAGGAGGACAACGGAAAGATGATGATGCTATTCTACCTTTCTGCCTGGGGGGGGGGGGGGTGGACTGGGTGGCCCTTCCTTGGGGGTCCCCAAATAGGAGAAATCTGCGAAGAAGACATTGGGGAGAACGGAAGAGGAGGCTTCCCGGGCGTTTCAAGACGATTCCGAAGCAGACGCGGAGGAGGGTTTGCGGAACCACCTGGAGGAACCGGAGGGGCCCCTTGGAGACCCCGCCCTGCTTCCCACAACAAGGGCCAAAAGAAGGGCCCAGAAGAAGGGCCCCCTCCCGGCATTCAAGGGCTTCCAATGCCGGCCGCTTTAAGTCTCCTTGCGGAGAGAAAACGTGGGCTAGACATAAATATAAACATCATCATCATCATAACAACACAGACCTCCCCCCCAACCAATATGCAAAGGGCAAAGGTCACTGGGCCAAGAGGACCCTTGTGGCCATTGTGCTTTGCAGCCTCATAAACACACGGCCCAGGCCCAGGTGTCCACCCAGGGGGATCCTTGTCTCCCACGCCTTATGGCAGGGAGTTCCCCAGGTTAGTGCTCGCCTTACAGCAGGGAGTTCCCCAGGTTAGTGCTCGCCTTACGGCAGGGAGTTCCCCAGGTTAGTGCTCACCTTACGGCAGGGAGTTCCCCAGGTTAGTGCTCGCCTTACGGCAGGGAGTTCCCCAGGTTAGTGCTTGCCTTACGGCAGGGAGTTCCCCAGGTTAGTGCTCGCCTTACGGCAGGGAGTTCCCCAGGTTAGTGCTCGCCTTACGGCAGGGAGTTCCCCAGGTTAGTGCTCGCCTTATGGCAGGGAGTTCCCCAGGTTAGTGCTCGCCTTACGGCAGGGAGTTCCCCAGGTTAGTGCTTGCCTTACGGCAGGGAGTTCCTCAGGTTAGTGCTTGCCTTACGGCAGGGAGTTCCCCAGGTTAGTGCTTGCCTTACGGCAGGGAGTTCCCCAGGTTAGCGCTCTCCTCCCACTGGCCTTGTCTCCCCTCATGCTTTAATATGAGGGGAGAGAGGGGGGGCCTCTTTCTTTCCTTCCTTCCTTCCTTCCTTCCTTCCTCTCCTTCCTTCCTTCCTTCCTTCCTTCCTGGCCTGGTTTGGGCCCCTGCCTTTCTGCCCAATCAGAGCTCAGCACCCCCCCCCCCCCCCTCCCTCTCCTCTTCTTCCTCCTACAGCTAACAGGACCCAAGGGGGAGAGCTGCTGCTCCTGGCCCTTCCCCAAGACTTTCCTCAGCACTTCCTGCAGGAAGGAAACAGGGAAGACTTGGGGGGGGGAGAGGGGTCTCTCGAAGGGAGGAATTGGGGGTCAAGGGGGGGTATGAGCCAAGGGAGAGATGGACTTGCAGTGGACGAGAAGGAGGGCTGCGGCCAGGGGTGGACTGGGCCACATCCGAGGAAGAGGAAGTCCTGCCAGACCTATCTCCCCTTCCCATCATCCTTTCCTTCTAATCTTTCCTTCCTCCTTCCCTCCCTCCCCATCCCATTTTTCCTTCATTCCTATCTTTCCTGCCTTCCTTTCCATCCATCTCTTCCTTCCCTTGTTTCCTTCCTTACCATCATCTCTTCCTTCCTTGCTTCTCAACTCCCCTTCCCAACCTTCTCTTGCTTCCTTCTCTACTTTCCTCCTTTTCCATCTTTCCATTCTTCTTCCCTTCCTTCTTTCTCATGCTTTCACCCGTTTCCTTCCTTCCCATCCTTCCTTCCCTGCTTTCCTCCTTTTCCACCTTTCTGTCCTTTTCTCCTTCCTTCTTTCCCATGCTTCTCATCTTCCCTTACTGTCCTTCCTTCCTTCTCTTCCTTCCCCTACTTTCCTTCTTTTCCATCTTTAGGTCCTTCTTCCCTTTCTTCTTTCCCATGCTTTCACCCATGTTTACTTCCTTCCTTCCCAGCTTTCCTCTTTCCTTCCTTGTTTCCCATGCTTCTCATCTTTCCTTCCCGTCCTTCTTTCCTTCCTTCCTTCTCTTCCTTCCCCTACTTTCCTTCTTTTCCATCTTTAGGTCATTTTTCCCTTCCTTCTTTCCCATGCTTTCACCCATTTTTCCTTCCTTTCTTCCTTCCCTGGTTCCCTCCTTCGTTACTTCCTTCCCATGCTTCTCGTCTTTCCTTCCCCTCCTTTTTCTTCCCCTACTTTCCTTCCTTTCCATCTTTAGGTCCTTCTTCCCTTCCTTCTTTCCCATGCTTTCACCCATGTTTCCTTGCTTCCTATCCCTCCTTCCCTGTTTTCCTCCTTCGTTACTTCCTTCCCATGCTTCTCATCTTCCCTTCTTTTGCTTCCTTCCCTACTTTCCTTCTTTTCCATTTTTCTGTCTTTCTTCCCGTCCTTCTTTCCCATGCTTCTCATCTTTCCTTCCTGTCCTTCTTTCCTTCCCCTACTTTCCTTCTTTTCCATCTTTAGGTCCTTCTTCCTTCTTTCCCATGCTTTCACCCATGTTTCCTTCCTTCCTTCCCATGCTTCTCACCTTCCCTTCTCTTGCTTCCTTCCCTACTTTCCTTCTTTTCCATCTTTAGGTCCTTCTTCCCTTCCTTCTTTCCCATGCTTCTCATCTTTCCTTCCTGTCCTTCTTTCCTTCCCCTACTTTCCTTCTTTTCCATCTTTAGGTCCTTCTTCCTTCTTTCCCATGCTTTCACCCATGTTTCCTTCCTTCCCGTGCTTCTCACCTTCCCTTCCCTTGCTTCCTTCCCTACTTTCCTTCTTTTCCATCTTTAGGTCCTTCTTCCCTTCCTTCATCCCCATGCTCTCTTCCCCTTTCCCCTTCTCATCCTTCTCTTCTTTCCCTCTCTTCTCCCCGCCACCCCCAAAAATGCCTCCCCCTGGGCCTGGGCAAGGAGGGGGCGCCCAGGGACCCCCAAGGGGCTCAAACCCCCAAAACTTATTCTCCCCATAGAGGAGCAGCAGCAGGCCCAAGGCCTTGGGGCCAAGTCGCAGCAGCCCAGGGGCCCTTCCTCCCCCCCCCCAATGCCTCCCCCTGGGCCTGGGCAAGGAGGGGGCGCCCAGGGACCCCCAAGGGGCTCAAACCCCCAAAGCTAGGCCCTTGGGGGCCCTCCTTCTTGTCCTCCCCATAGAGGAGCAGCAGCAGGTCCAAGGCCTTGGGGCCAACTTGGGCCTTCCTTCCGTCCTTCCTTCCTTCCTGGCTCCAGGTGTGCTGGGCTCCCCCCATTCCTCTCCCCCCCCCCAGCCGCTGAAGGAAGGAAAGAAGGGGCCCCAGGCTGGGAGGGAGGGAGGGAGGAGGGAGGCATGCTGGGAGTTGGAGTCCAAAGCCCCTGGAGGGAAGGCCCAAGTCGGCCCAGGCCCCCCGCCTGAAGGAAGGCCCCCCTCCTGTTGGGGATCAGCCTTCATCATGGGGGGGGGGGCACGAAGAGGAAGGCCCTGGACCACAGGGTCGGGCCCAGATTATTATTGGGGGGGGGGCGTAGGCGAGAAAGGGCCCCCCTCCCCTCCAGGCTCCAGATAATAATAATAATAATATCCGGCTCCCCCCCCCCCCCCAGCCCCAAATAAGACCCAGGCCGCCGGCCTTGCCTGGCCTCCTTTTAGGCCCCCCCCTCCCCCACTGTCCCTCCCAACACAAACAACCCCCCGCGGCATAATAATAATAATCACAACAACAACAATAGTAGCCATGATAGAGATAATGAGGGGGGGGGGCCCACTTACGGAATCCGTGAACTGCGCCCCCCGGCTTCCTTCTTTCCTTCCTTCTTCTTGCCCCCCCTTTTCGAAAAGGGGGGGTCTGTTCTTCGGGGGGTAAAAAAGGAGGAGGAGGGAGCGCCTCGCCGACAGACCCCCCCCTTTTGCTCCCTCCCTCCCTCCCTTCACCCCCCCATCGGGGAAAGCAGGAGGAGGGGGGAGTAAGGAGGAAGCCTGGGTGGGAGGAGGGGGGCTATTCCCTGGGGGGGGGGTGCGCGCCCCCTCCCATCGCCCCCTCCCTCCCTCCCCGGATGCCGCTAATGAAAGGCGGGGGAGGGGGGAAAGGGAGGGGGAGGCAGAGACGCAGAGAAGACCCCCCCCAACCCGGTCCCCTCCCTCTCTTACCCGCTCGGGCAGGGGTCCCCAAAGCCCCCCACCCTCCACGAAAGGAAAAACACCCCAAAATGGAGGGAGAGGGAGAGAGAGGAAAGGGCCCGATCCCCCCTTCTCTCTTTTCCTCCCTTCCTCTTTTCCTTCCTTCCTTCTCTCTCTCTCTTTTTCCAAGCCGGGGGGCTGGCTCCCCTCTTTTGGGGGGAGGGAGAGGGAGGGGGGGCTGTTGGGAGGGGCGTTGGTTGGAGAGAAGAGAGAGAGGGAGGGAGGGAAAGAGGGAGGGAAAAGGGGAAGGAAGGAAAGAAGGAAGGAAGGAAGGAAAGGAGGGGGCTGATGCTGGTGGTGCTGCTGCTGCGGCGCTGCTGCCTTCCTCCTCTTCCTCTTCCTCTTCCTCCTCTGCCGCGCGTGGAATCCTGATGAGGAAGGAAGGGAGGAAGGAAGGAAGCGGCGCCGCCAATACGGGTTCACTCCCGGCTTTTCCTCTTCCTCCTCCTCCTCTTCATCAGGGCCTTTTTTGGGGAGGGGGGTAAATTCCCCCCTCCCTCTCCCCCCTCCCTCCCTTTTAAAAAGGTACCTACCCTCGGCCATTTTGGGGCAAGCGGGCGAGCGTGCCTCTGAGCATGGGCAGAGCGCCTCCGTCGGAAGAAGGCAGGCAGGCAGGCAGGGAAGAGAGGGAAGGAAGGAAGGAAAAGGGGGGGAGGAAAGAGGAGGAGGGGAGGAAGGAAAGGAAGGGGGCCCTCCCCCCCGCCCCTTGCAAAAGGAAAAAGGGAACTTTTTAATATATATATATTTATTTTATATATTTTTTACAAATATTTTATATTATATATTTCCTTATTTATTTTAATATTATTATTATTAATAGTAATAATAATTGATTGATTGATTGTGTCAGAAGCGAACCGAGAGCACTGCTTTAATATATATTTTTTAAAACCACAATTTATTTATTTATAAATAATATAAATAAATAAAAATATAAATAAAATATATATAAATATAAATATATATAAATATAAATAAATATATAAATTTATTAATAGTAATAATAATAATTGATTGATTGATTGCGTCAGAAGCAAACCGAGAGCACTGCTTTAATATATTTTTTAAAACCACAATTTATTTATTTATAAATAATATAAATAAATAAAAAATATAAATAAAATATATATAAATATATATAAATATATAAATTTATTAATAGTAATAATAATAATTGATTGATTGATCGTGTCAGAAGCAAACCGAGAGCACTGCTTTAATATATTTTTTAAAACCACAATTTATTTATTTATAAATAATATAAATAAATAAAAAATATAAATAAAATATATATAAATATATATATATATAAAATTTATTAATAGTAATAATAATAATTGATTGATTGATCGTGTCAGAAGCGAACCGAGAGCACTGCTTTAATATTTTTTTTAAAACCACAATTTATTTATTTATAAATAATATAAATAAATAAAAAATATAAATAAAATATATATAAATATATATATATAAATTTATTAATAGTAATAATAATAATTGATTGATTGATCGTGTCAGAAGCGAACCGAGAGCACTGCTTTAATATTTTTTTAAAACCACAATTTATTTATTTATATATATATATATTTTTATTTATATTTTTTATTTATTTATATTATTTATTTATAAATAAATAAATAATATATTTTTTAAAAACCACAAAGTTATAACAATGTATAATATAATATTATAATAGATCATAATAATAAAGTTATTATTATATATTAATAATAATAAGACTATTAAGACACGATGGGAGGGGGATTTTGTGCTTTCATTTTATTTTATTTATTTATTTACTATCTTGGGGACCCGGCGGTGCCCGGGTTATTAGACGAAGGCCTTGTGTGCCAAGGTTGGTTCCTATTAGATGTGTATGTGGCTTGCCGTGGTCTCAGGAACTTAGTGACGGTACTGCAAGTCCCATTGGCCATGGTCCATCACCCTCCAAACAGCACCAGGATGTAGAGGGGGTCATGGGGGCTCCGTGTGTCACATTTGGTCTTGATCATTCTCTGGATGAGGGTTGCAGTGGTCTCTGGGAGTGAGGAAAGGAACTGGAAGTCCCATCATCCATGGTTCCTCGTTCTCCAAACTGCACCAGGATGTAGAGTGGGTCATGGGGGCTCCGTGTGCCAAGTGTGGTCTTGACCAGTCATTGGATGAGGGTGGCAGCGATCTCAGAAAGTGAGTGAAGGTACTTCAACTCCCATCATCCGTGGTCCGTCCCACTCAAAACTGCACCAGGACGTAGAGTGGGTCATGGGTAATCTGTGTGCCAAGAGTGGGCCTGGTCTGTGATTTGCAGGGGCTGCAATGTTATGTGGGAAATGTATTGGGTGAAGGTACTGCAAATCCCATCATTTGTGAGCCATCCTGCCGTAAGCCGCAGCAGGTTTGTAAAGTGGGCCATTGGGCCTCTGTGTGCCAAATTTGGTCCTGATTCGTCATTGGTGTGAGCCACAGTGCTCTAAGGAAGTGAATTGAAGTCCCATCATCCATGGTCCATCCTCTCTCAAACTTCACCAGGATGTAGGGTGCACCTTGACCGGGGGGTCCTGTGTGCCAAGTTTAGTCTTGTTCTGTCATTGTTGGCGCCGCAGTCAGGATAATCAAGTTGAGGAAGCCTTGCTGTCAATTTTGGGCCTGGTCTGTGATTTATAGGGGCTACAGTGTTGTTTGGGAAGTGAATGATGTGAAGGTACTGCAAATCCCATCATTTGTGGCCCCTCCTTCCCTAAACCACACCAGGTTGTGAAGTGGGCCGTTGTTCCCCTGTTCACCAAGTTTGGTCCTGATCCGTCATTGCTGTGGGCCGCAGTGGCTGACTGCCTGAGGCCTTTCCTTTTCCCTCTGAGTCGCCTTAGAATGTTGGAATGTGGATGGCCAATCGGAGTCCTTTATGCAAATTCAATTTCTGTGAGAACCAATCCCCTTTGTGTGGGGCCGTAGAATGTTGGAGTTCTGAGGCTGGCCAATCAGAGCCCTTTATGCAAATAATCTCACAGTGGCAGCCAATCGAAACACTGGCACATATTCCTCCCACCGCACCACCACGCCATCGCCCGCAAACACTGATTTTTATTAGATAGATAGATAACGCATTTTCATAAAATAATAAAGACTATTAAGCAGTCCTGGGCCAACTTCGTCCCTCCTTCCCTCTAGGTGTTTTGGACTTCAAGTCCCACCATTCCTAGGAATTATTAGGAATTGTGGGAGTTGAAGTCCAAAACACCTGGAGGGAAGGAGGGACCAAGTTGGCCCAGGACTGCTATGAAGACACGGCTTCCATTTTCCTTATTTATTTTAATATTATTAGTATTAATAATAATTGATTGATTGATTGATCGTATCAGAAGTAAACTGAGAGCACTGCTATAATATTTTTTTTTAAAAAAACACAAAGTTATAACAATATATAATGTAATATTGTAATAGATCATAACAATTAAGTTATTATTGTTATATATTATTAATAATAAGACTATTAAGACACGATGGGAGGGGGATTTTGTGCTTTTGTTTTATTTATTTTAATAATAATAATAATAATAGGATGATAGGGGTGGTTTGCTTTAATGGTGATTTTGTTTTCATTTTTTAGGGGGGGGGGTGTTTTTGTATCAAGAGGCAATTAAGGCTTGCAGGCCCGCCCTCAAAACACCCCCCCCCCCCCAAGAGGGCGCTATTATTACTATTAATATTATTCCTAGAGTCAGAAGAGACTGATTTACCAGGCCGTAAAAAAGATATCCAGGATACAGGCTGAGGAGTGAAGGAGTGCGACAGCTCCCCCTGGTGGCCAGATGTTAAATTGCCTCTGTCTGTCTTGTGTGTTTGTGTGTCTAAGAGTAATGTGTACGTTGTAATCCGCCCTGAGTCCCCTGCGGGGTGAGAAGGGCGGAATAGAAATAGAAGTAAATAAATAAATGGAGGCAAGTGTGAATGTTGTCATTGCCACAGCTCCCCCTGGTGGCCAGATATTAAATTGCCTCTGTCTGTCTTGTGTGTTTGTGTGTCTAAGTGTAATGTGTACGTTGTAATCCGCCCTGAGTCCCCTGCGGGGTGAGAAGGGCGGAATAGAAATAGAAGTAAATAAATAAATAAATAAATAACCTTCTCAGCCAGGAAGATAGATTATTATTATTATTATTATTATTATTATTAGCCGCTCTGAGTCCCTCCTCAGGGGTTGAGAAGGGCTGGGTAAAAATGCTGTAAATAAATAAATTATTATTATTATTATTCAACTCCTAGACTTGGAAGGACCCCCAACCAACCCAACCCCCTTCAGCCAGAAAGGAAGATAGAGTCATACTATGATTATTATTATTCCTAGACTTGGAAGAGACCAAACCTTCACAGCCAGGCAGATAGATTATTATTATTACTAGCTGTACCCGGCACGCGTTGCTGTGCCCTTTTTAGGAGATGCGAGAAAGTCCAATCATCCACGGTGTGCCCTCCTCTAAACTGCAGTTGGATGGAGTGTGGGTCATGGGGGGCATGGTGTGCCAAGTTGGGTCTTTATGGGTCTTGGTTCTGGGCCACAGTGGTCTGTGTGGAATGATGGGTTTTGAAGTACTACAAATCCCGTTTTCCATGGTGGTACTTCAAGTCCCATCATGCATGGTCGGGGCTCTGTGTGCCAAGGTAGGTTACTGTAAATTCAGGCCATACACAATGTCCCATGAGCTGAGGCCTAGTTAGGAACAGCAAGTTAATGAAGCCTTACTGTCAATTCAGGCCATACACAATGTCCCATGAGCTGAGGCCTAGTTAGGAACAGCAAGTTAATGAAGCCTTACTGTCAATTCAGGCCATACACAATGTCCCATGAGCTGAGGGCTAGTCGGGAGAATCAAGTTAATGAAGTCTTACTGTCAATTCAGAGCGTAAACAGCTTCCCAGTAAGCGAGGGCTAGTTAGGGAAATCAAGTTAATGAAGCCTTACTGTCAATTCAGAGCGTAAACAGCTTCCCAGTAAGCGAGGGCTAGTTAGGGAAATCAAGTTAATGAAGTCTTACTGTCAATTCAGAGCGTAAACAGCTTCCCAGTAAGCGAGGGCTAGTTAGGGAAATCAAGTTAATGAAGTCTTACTGTCAATTCAGAGCGTAAACAGCTTCCCAGTAAGCGAGGGCTAGTTAGGGAAATCAAGTTAATGAAGTCTTACTGTCAATTCAGAGCGTAAACAGCTTCCCAGTAAGCGAGGCTAGTTAGGAAATCAAGTTAATGAAGGCTTACTGTCAATTCAGAGCGTAAACAGCTTCCCAGTAAGCGAGGGCTAGTTAGGGAAATCAAGTTAATGAAGTCTTACTGTCAATTCAGAGGCGTAAACAGCTTCCCAGTAGCGAGGCTACTGTTAGGGAAATCAAGTTAATGAAGTCTTACTGTCAATTCAGAGCGTAAACAGCTTCCCAGTAAGCGAGGGCTAGTTAGGGAAATCAAGTTAATGAAGTCTTACTGTCAATTCAGAGCGTAAACAGCTTCCCAGTAAGCGAGGCCTAGTTAGGGAAATCAAGTTAATGAAGTCTTACTGTCAATTCAGAGCGTAAACAGCTTCCCAGTAAGCGAGGGCTAGTTAGGGAAATCAAGTTAATGAAGTCTTACTTAATGTCAATTCCCAGTAAGCGAGGGCTAAAAATCAAGTTAGCTTACCAATTCAGAGCGTAAACAGCTTCCCAGTAGGGCTAGTTAGGAAATCAAGTTAATGAAGTCTTACTGTCAATTCAGAGCGTAAACAGCTTCCCAGTAAGCGAGGGCTAGTTAGGGAAATCAAGTTAATGAAGTCTTACTGTCAATTCAGAGCGTAAACAGCTTCCCAGTAGCGAGGGCTAGTTAGGGAAATCAATGAAGTCTTACTGTCAATTCAGAGCGTAAAACAGCTTCCCAGTAAGCTTTACTGTTAATCAAATTCAGGCGTAAACAGCTTCCCAGTAAGCGAGGCTAGTTAGGGAAATCAAGTTAATGAAGTCTTACTGTCAATTCAGAGCGTAAACAGCTTCCCAGTAAGTGAAATCAAGGGCTAGTTAGGAAATCAAGTTAATGAAGGCTTACTGTCAATTTTGGGCGTGGTCTGTGATTTTTTAAAATTGTCGGTTGGAAGTGATTTGGGTGTTTGTGTTGGGGATTGGCTCGGGCCTTTTCCTTATTCTGTTTTGGCAGTTTATTATGGATCGGAATTTTCATGTTGGCTGGCCAGTGCAGCAGTTATGCAAATCCGCCCTTATTGGCAGCCAATCAGGTTGTCCAGAATGTAGAGGCTGGGTGAGTCTTTGGCTGCCCCGGAGGATGCTGGTAAATGTAGTTTTATTTTTACTCGTTGTTTTGGGGGCCTTTTAGGTTTTGGGGGGAAAGTTTCTTTGCTACAAACGTACCTTGCTTGAGGCCTATTTCTGTTGGCAAGTATTGTGTTTCTGCGTTGTAAGGTTTCTTTGTTTGAGGTATACATCACATGACGTGAACCCATTTATATAATAGATTATTATTATTATCCAACTCCTAGAGTTGGAAGGACCCCCAAGGGCCAACCAATTCAACCCCCTTCTGCCAGAAAGGAAGATGGACTCATACTATTACTCTTATTATTATGATTGCTACTAGCTTGCGGACCCGGTGGTGCCCGGGTTATTTGAGGAAGGCATTGTGTGCCAAGGTTGGTTCCTATTAGATGTTTATGTGGCTTGCAGTGGTCTCAGGAATTTAGTGAAGGTACTGCAAGTCCCATTGGCCATGGTCCACCCCCCTCCAAACAGCACCAGGGTGTAGAGTGGGTCAAGGGGGCTCTGTGTGTCACATTTGGTCTTGATCATTCTCTGGATGAGGGTTGCAGCGGTCTCGGAAGGTGAGTGAAGGTATTTCAAGTCCCATCATCTGGGGTCCGTCCTCCTTGAAACAGCACCAGGGTGTAGAGTGGGTCAAGGGGGGCTCTGTATTGTAATTTTTAATTGTGGCATTGGGTGAGGGTCGCGTTGTGAAGTGGGCCATTTGGCCCGTTTGCCAAGTTTGGTCCTGATCCGTCATTGCTGTGGGCCGCAGTGTCTGACTTCCTGAGGCCTTTCCTTTTCCCTCTGCGTCACCTTACAATGTTGGAATGTAGATGGCCAATCAGAGGCCATGAATGATGGGATTTGCAGTACCTTCACCTGATTCACTTCCCAAACAACACTTTAGCCCCAATAAATCACAGACCAGGCCCAAAATTGACAGCAAGGCTTCCTTAACTTGACTTTCCTGACTAGGCCTCAGCCCATGGGATATTGTTAGGCTTCCTCAACTTGATTTTCCTGACTAGGCCCCCAACAATGACAGAACAAGACCAAACTTGGCACACAGAGCCCCCATGACCCACTCTACATCCTGCTGCAGTTTGAAGGATGGACCATGGATGATGGGACTTGCAGTACCTTTACTCATTTCCTGAGCGCAACGCGACCCTCATCTAATGATCAATACAGACCAAAATTGGTACAAAGAGCCCCCTTGACCCACTCTACACCCTGGTGCTGTTTCAAGGAGGATAGACCACAGATGATGGGACTTGAAGTACCTTCACTCACCTTCCGAGACCGCTGCAACCCTCATCCAATGAATGATCAAGACCAAGCATGACACACAGAGCCCCCATGACCCACTCTATCTTCTACTGCAGTTTGGAGGAGGGTAGACTGTGGATGATGGGACTTGAAGTGTCTGCCTTGTGTGGTTTTGTTGCCTATATGCTTATAACCATGGATGTTACATTTTTTATATATATAGATGGGTTTTTGGGGCTGCATTTGCGGCGGTCAAAGAGTTGAAGCCTGGTTCTTGTCTCTGGCATTCCTGTGTTCCTGATATCGTGTGCCTTGTTCCTGTTTCCAGTTACTCGTGAGTTATGGGCTATTTCTCCACCTTGTTCTTGGGGTGAGCTGCTGTGGCAGCTCTAGCTGATGTTTGGGAAAAGGGGGTTGGGGGTTGGAATTCAATGTCTGCTTTTCTGTTTAGTTGCCTGCCGTGTAGTCCTGAGGCGGGGCTTGGTCTCCGCGAGTTCCTGCTAGAGTTCGGTATTGTATGACATGGAGGGAGGCTGACGCTGTGTTTTATGGAGACTATGGTTTGTGCTCTTCGTGTATACTCAGCTCCTGATTACCTTGTATCATCTCCTTTCATCCGCCATTCTCCTGTCCTTGACCCTCGGATCGGCTTGTGGACTACGCTTTTGGATCTTCCCACTTCGGACTTCGCAGACGGACGTCCTGTGTTTGTTTTGGGCTTTTTGCTGCATTGTTTTTGTGGGGTTTTCCCCTGGGATTTTTGAGGGTTTTTTGAGCTGAGTGGGCTACTTTTTTGCTAGTCCTTTTCCATTTATTGTTCAACTAGCTTGGGGACCCGGCCCTGCCCGGGTCATTTGAGAAGTGCAGCAGGATGTAGAGTGGGTCATGGGGGCTCTGTGTGCCAAGTTTGGTCTTGATCCATCATTCTTGGGAGTTGCAGTGGTATCATGAAAGTACTGAAGGTACTGGAAGTCCCATCATCTGTGGTCCAGCCTTCCCCAAATTGCAGTAGGATGTAGATTGGTTCATGGGGGATCTGTGTGCTAAGTTTGGTCTGTATTGGTGAATGGATGAGGGTTGTATTGTTTTTAGGGAGTGAAGGTACTTCAAGTCCCATCATCCGTGGTCCGTTTCACACAAAACTGCACCAGGATGTAGAGTGGGTAATGAGGGCTCTGTGGGCCAGGTTTGGTGTTGATCAGTCATTGGATAAGGTTTGCAGCAGTCTTGGAAAGTAAGAGGAGGTACTGCAAGTCCCATCATCCATGTTCTGCCCCCCTCCAAAGTTCAGTAGGATGTAGAGTGAGTCACTGGGGCTCTGTGTGCCAAGTGTGGTCTTTATCGGTGTTTGTTGGGGGCCGCAGTGGTCTGTGGGAACAGAAAGGTGTGAAAGTACTACAAATCCCATCATCCATTGTCAGTCCTCCCCCGAAGCTTACCAGGATGTGAAGGTAGTCATGGGGGTTATGTGTGCCAAGTTTGGTCTCGATCAGTAATTGGAAAAGGGTCGCAGCGGACTTGGGAAATGAGTAGAGGTACTTCAAGTCCCATCATCCATGGTCTGCCCTCCTCCAAACTGCAGCAGGATGTAGAGTGGGTCATGGGGGCTGTGTGTGCCAAGTGTGGTCTGTATTGGTCCTTTTTGGTGGCCTCAGTGGTCTGTGGGAACCAAAGTGTTGGAAAGTACTACAAATCCCATAATCCATGGGTCATGTCCCCCGAACCGCACCAGGACGTAAAGGGGGTTAGGGGGGTTATGTGTACCAAGTTTGGTGCAGGTCCATCACCCGCGCTGGTCGCTGTGGCCTGTGAAAGTGGCTGCCACATATCCGCCCTTCCGCCCTCCCGCCCTCCGCATACACACATACATACAAACATTCCGCTTTATAAAGGTATACAGATATACAGATAAACCTTTTTGCGATCCCCTTTTACTCCTGGGCTTGGCTTCTTGGGTCTCTGTGCCACGACATTCGCGGCATCTAATTGTTGCCAACCTGTACGGCTGAAAAGAGCGGGATAAAACCGCTGTAAATAAATAAACAGCAGTATGCATTATATTGACGTATGTGTAAATAATATCCAAGTGGGTGCCTTCGGGTGAGAGGTTTCCACACGTGGAAAAACAACCCCTGGAACTCGGCCCCGGTGTGTCTTTTGGAGCAAGAGTCAACTACACAAGGCCCACAAGGTCTCACGGGCAGGGAAATGCAGCCCACTGAGCAAATGGGAGTGGGTTGGTGAAAGCTTCACTCCTCATTCCCACTGTGCTCCGAGTTTGTACTTGGGTATACTACAAATCCCATATTCTCCAAGTATTTCTGCAGACCCCTCATTCTGTCACTTCTGCTTTTGAAGACCCGAGTTCCTAATTTAAAAATAATTTAAGCACTGGGAATGAGGCGCAGCTGGCTGGGTGTCAGCTGCATACGATCTCTACTGACCATAAGGTCATGAGTTCGAGGCCTGCCCGGGTCGAGGTGGGCTCTCGACCTATTGTGTAGCCTGTTGTCGACCTTTGCAGCCCGAACGACAGTAGGAAATTAAGTTACCACTTAGTGGGGAGGCTTAATTTAACTGATTTACGAGGCCATTAAAAAAAAGGATCTCCAGGAAACACATTGAGGAATGAAGGAGTGTGCGACAGCTCCCCCTGGTGGCCACATGTTAAATTGCCTCTGTCTGTCTTTTGTTTGTGTGTCTGAATGCAATGTGTGCATTGTAATCCGCCCGGAGTCCCCTGCGGGGTGAGAAGGGCGAATAGAAATGAAGTAAAATAAATAAATACATGATGCATTTCGGTATTGTCGGTTTTTATGGAGCTTACGTGTCTGTTTGGATAGTTATGCTAAGTCGATTATTATTTTTGTGTAGTGATCCACGAGTCTATAACGCTTACCTTGCACTGTTTTGTGTGTTGTGTATCACCAAGGCACTGAATGTTTTGCCTTTTTGCCTGGAAGCCGCCCTGGGACTCCCGGGGAGATAGGGCGGCCTATGAGTAAAGTAGGATTATACTATATTATTATTCCTGTTTGAAGGCGCTTCTCCTCTTCCGTTCGGGGAGTTTGAACAAAGGAGTTTGTTGTCATCGGTCTTGTTGCCGTTTACGCATTTTCCCGGCGTGTTGTTCTTCCTTCAGATTCACAAAGACATGCTTTGGGTGTTTCCCAACCGCTGTTCCGCGGCACACTAGTGTGCCGTGAGCGATCACCTGGTGTGCCGCGGGAAAACCTCTCTTCCCCCCTTTCTTCCCCCTCCTGCCGAACTCCTGCTTCTCCCGCTGCTTGGGGGAGGAAGAGGAAGAGAAAGGGCCGGGCGGCGGCAAAGGAGGGGCCGGGGCGCTGCCTCCTTCGGCCGTTTCCCCAGCCAGCCAGCCTCCAATCGAGGGAAACCCCACGCCTGGCTTTGGCGGGTCCCGGAAAGCGGTGCAAGCCAGGTGAGGGGCTTCCCGCGAGGCCAGGCCGCGCGGTTGTGCCTCCCTCACTGGGCTTTTGCTGCTTGCCAGAACCGACGGACGGCGCGAGCCAGGCGAGGGGCTTCCCGCAAGGTGCCCCTTCCCTGGCTCACACCATCTGTTGGTTCTGGCAAGCAGCAAAAGCCAGGGGCAAGGGAGGCTGCACCGCAACAGCCTGGCCTCGTGGGAAGCCCCTCACCTGGGTTTCGTCCCTTGCCAGTCCTGGCGGGCGGTGCAAGCCAGGCGAGGGGCTTCCCGCGAGGCCAAGACACGCGGTTGTGCCTCCCTCACCTGGCTTTTGCTGCTAGGAAGAACCAACGGATGGCGAGAGCCAGGCGAGGGGCTTCCCGCGAGGCCAAGACACGCGGTTGTGCCTCCCTCACCTGGCTTTTGCTGCTAGGAAGAACCAACGGATAGCGAGAGCCAGGCGAGGGGCTTCCCGCGAGGCCAAGACACGCGGTTGTGCCTCCCTCACCTGGCTTTTGCTGCTAGGAAGAACCAACGGATGGCGAGAGCCAGGCGAGGGGCTTCCCGCGAGGCAAGGCCGCGCAGTGGTGCCTCCCTTCCCTGGATTGCGCCACCCGCCAGGTCTGGCAATTGGCAAAAGCCAGGGGTGAGGGAGGCTGTCCCGCATGGCTTTCTCTGCTTGCCACACACGGCCAATGGCACGAGAAGGTGCGAGGGGCTTCCCGCAAGGCCAGGCCTTTCTCGCCTGGCCTTCCCCATTTGCAGGCGCCGCAAGCCAGACGAAGGGATTCCCGTGAGGTGAGGCCATGCGGTGTGGCCTCCCTCGCCTGGCGCACACCTCCCAACCAGATCCCGGCCTGGAATGCTCAGGTAAAGTATACATCCCAGCAACTCCCAAATGGCAATGTCCTTTCCCCCCAAACCCCTCTGGTATTTCCTGTTAGTCGTGGGAGTTCTGTATGCGAAGTTTGGTTCAATTCCATTGCTGTTGGGAGTTCAGTGTGTTCTTTGATGGCAGGGAACTATACATCCCAGCATCTCTCAAATGTCAAGGTCTATTTTCCCCAAACTCCATCTGTGTTCACATTTGGGCATATTGAGTATTCATGCCAAGTTTGGTCCTGATCCAACATTGTTTGAGTCCACAGTGCTCTCTGGATATAGGTGAACTACAACTCCAAAACTCAAGGTCAATGCCCACCAAACTCTTATAGCATTTTCTCTTGGTTGTGGGAGTTCCGTGTGGGAAGTTTGTGTCTTTCTGCCATTCCTGCCAGGATATCTATGTTGTGTTCATCGAAACAGGCCCAGGTTTCACACTGAGTGTATAAATACATTCAAAAACATATCAACTGTATGTATGACTGTGTTAGAGTGTCGTTTTGTGTCATTTTGGTTGGTGGTGTGTCCCAGGATTTGGTCAATGTAAGAAGTGTGCCGCGGCTCAAAAAAGGTTGGGAAACACTGGCGGAGACCGTGCAATGACTGCAGTTTGGCAGCACTTTGGGCTCCCAAGGCTCCACGCCATGCAATCCCGGGAGCAGTCCTTTTGCAAGGGAGCCCCGCTTCCCTGCCCACACACCCCAAGGCCCTGCTTGCTGCCTTGAGCCAAGTGGCACCACAGTGCACGGACTGGACTCCACAGGGCAGGTGCTCCCAGGCCTTGGAGGGCTTTCCCTCTCTCTCAGCCCCTTCCTCCTGCTTTATTTACCTTACTAGCTTGGGGACCCGGCAGTGCCCGGGTGATTTGAGAAGTGCAGCAGGATGTAGAGTGGGTCATGGGGGCTCTGTGTGCCAAGTTTGGTCTTGATCCATCATTATTGGGAGTTGCAGTGGTATCATGAAATTACTGAAGGTAGTGCAAGTCCCATCATTTCTGGTCCACCCTCCCCCAAAGTGTAGTAGGATGTAGATTGGGTCATGGGGGCTCTGTGTGCTAAGTTTGGTCTGTATTGGTGAATGGATGAGGGTTGCATTGTTTTTAGGAAGTGAGTGAAGGTACTTCAAGTCCCATCATCTGTGGTCCATCTCTCACAAAACAGCACCAGGATGTAGAGTGGGTCATGAGGGCTCTGTGTGCCAGGTTTGGTGTTGATCAGTCATTGGATTAGGTTTGTAGCAGGCTTGGAAAGTGAGTGTAAGGTACTGCAAGTCCCATCATCCATGTTCTGGCCCCCTCCAAACTTCAGTAGGATGTAGAGTGGGTCACTGGGGCTCTGTGTGCCAAGTGTGGTCTTTATCGGTGTTTGTTGGGGGCCACAGTGGTCTGTGAGAACAGAGGGGTATGAAAGTACTACAAATCCCATCATCCATTGTCAGTCCTCCCCCGAACCTCACCAGGACGTGAAGGCAGTCATGGGGGTTATGTGTGCCAAATGTGGTCTCGATCAGTAATTGGATGAGGGTTGCAGCGGACTTGGAAAGTGAGTAGAGGTACTTCAAGTCCCATCGTCCATGGTCCACCCTCCTCCAAACTGCACCAGGACGTAGAGTGGGTCATGGGGGCTGTGTGTGCTAAGTGTGGTCTGTATTGGTCCTTTGTGGTGGCCTCAGTGGTCTGTGGGAATCAGTGTTTGAAAGTACTACAAAACCTATAATCCGTGGGTCATGTCCCCCGAACCGCACCAGGACGTAAAGGGGGTTATGTGTACCAAGTTTGGTGCAGGTCCATCACCCGCGCTGGTCGCTGTGGCCTGTGAAAGTGGCTGCCACATATCCGCCCTCCCGCCCTCCGCACACATACATACAAACATTCCGCTTTATAAAGGTATACAGATTTACCTTGAAGCGGGGACATAGAAATACGACGACGCCAGTCTTTTTCTCCGTGGCTCCTTTCAGGTGCTCCATGTGCATTTAATGCAGACGAACGCACACCTCCCTCAGGTGGGCTCAAAGGGAGGGTTGGCCCTTTGCCGGGGGGAAGAAACCCTCGCTTTGCGCAACTCTCTCCAGGCTGTTTGGAAATCTCCCGCTCAACACGCACACAAATCCCGCTTGCCAATTGCACCTTTACTCTTGCCTAACACACCCTGGTTCTTTCGTCTGCTACGAAACAGGAGCTTTTTTGTTGAGTTCCAGGGCCAGAGACGCAGGTGGCGGAGGCCGAAGAACGCCCCGCCTCAGGGGAGCAAGCACGCGTGCTCCGTCACTGTTCAACATTCACACACATGATCGGCCACCGCCAGAAGGGACAGAGAGTTTCATCTACGCTGACGAGCACGCCATCACCGCCCAAGACGGGAGCTTTGAGATGGTTGAACCGAAGTTTTAGGTGCTCTTACTGCCTACTACAGGGGAAACTAGCTGGTTCCTAATCCATCTAAAACACATACGTGTGCTTCTCACCGGCCACAGGTGCAGGAAATACTTCTCAATATCCAGGTATCTCACTGACAATCTGAACTCTCGGCCAGGGCTGCAACTTCTAATGAGCAGATGAGCCAAAAGTGAGGGCACTCGGTTAGATTTTCAGTCAATTGCAACATGTATTTCCTAATTTCCTGACCGTTCGATTCTGTCACCAGAAACAAGGAAGAAGCAAGTGTTGTCCTGAGGAGGGCGAGTAGGCCGAAGCCTGTTAGTCAGGGGCCAAAGCGAGTGTTGTCCTGAGGAGAGTGAGTAGGCCGAAGCCTGTCAGAGTCAGTGGACCAAAGCTAGTGTAGTCCTGAGGAGAGTGAGCAGGCCGAAGCCTGTCAGAGTCAGTGAGCCAAAGCGAGTGTCGTCCTGAGGAGAGTGAGTAGGCCGAAGCCTGTCAGAGTCAGTGACCCAAAGCGAGTGTGAGGAGAGTGAGAGGAGAGTGAGTAGGCCGAAGCCTGTCAGAGTCAGTGGGCCAAAAGTAGTGTCATCCTAAGGAGAGTGAGTAGGCCGAAGCCTGTTAAGAGTCAGTGGGTGAAAAGCTAGTCTTGTACTGAGGAGGGTGAGTAGGCCGAAGCCTGTCAGAGTCAGTGGGCGAAAAGCTAGTACTGAGGAGAGTGAGTAGGCCGAAGCCTTTTAGAGTCAGTGAGCAAAAGCAAGTGTTGTCCTGAGGAGAGTGAGTAGGCCGAAGCCTGTCAGAGTCGGTGAGCCAAAAGTAGTGTCATCCTAGTTACTGAAATGGACATCCAAGTGCCACCTCTGTGTTGATGGAGGCAGGCAGGATTTTCCCCGGGTACTGGTTGTGGGGGGTCGGGAGCAGGTGAGGGTTTTGCCCTCCTTTCTGCTAGAGATCCCTGTGTACAACTAGTGGGCCACTGTGTGACACAGAATGCTGGACTAGATGGGCTGAGGCCCGATTCAGCATGGCTCTTCTTATGTTCTTATGTTCCTAAGGAGAGTGAGTAGGCCGAAGCCTGTTAGAGTCAGTGGACCAAAGCTACTGTCGTCCTGAGGAGAGTGAGTAGGCCAAAGCCTGTCAGAGTCAGTAGGCCAAGGCTAGTGTAGTCCTGAGGAGAGTGAGCAGGTCGAAGCCTGGCAGAGTCAGTGAGCCAAAGCGAGTGTCGTCCTGAGGAGAGTGAGTAGGCCGAAGCCTGTCAGAGTCAGTGAGCCAAAGCGAGTGTCGTCCTGAGGAGAGTGAGTAGGCCGAAGCCTGTCAGAGTCAGTGGGCCAAAAGTAGTGTCATCCTAAGGAGAGTGAGTAGGCCGAAGCCTGTTAAGAGTCAGTGGGCCAAAAGTAATGTCATCCTAAGGAGAGTGAGTAGGCCAAAACCTGTTAAGAGTCAGTGAGCAAAAGCAAGTGTTGTCCTGAGGAGAGTGAGTAGGCTGGAGCCTGTCAGAGCTTCCGTTCCGGCTTCCAGTCGGCTTCCGTTCGGGGCATGGGACGGAGACGGTGTTGGTCGCCATCACAGACAAGCTGCGTTTCCAGCTCGACCAGGGCGGGTCGGCGCTGCTCGTGTTATTGGACCTCACGGCAGCGTTTGACACTGTCGATTACAATCTATTGACCCACCGCCTGGCCGGGGCTGGAGTGAGGGGAACCGTCCTTAAATGGGTGTCCTCCTTCCTCCAGAACCGGCTTCGGCGAGTGAGGAGGGGCGAGGTTGTCTCCGGGGGCACCCCCCTTTTGTGCCCCCTTTTCTCCCCTCTGTTATTTAACATCTATTTACGACCACTTGCGTGGCTGGTACGTAGCTTCGGGCTGGAGTGTCACCAATATGCGGATGACACCCAGCTCGTTCTGGGGATGGAGGGCTGGCCCGAATCCGTACCCGATAATTTCCATCGTTGCCTAGAGGCCGTCACTGGATGGCTGTCAGCCAGTAGGTTGAAGGTGAATCCGGCTAAGACGGAGATCCTGTGGCTGGGCCGTCCGGGTACGGGCGGGGTCCAGCTTCCAACCCTGGACGGCGTGGCACTATGCCCGTCGTCAGCTGTTAAGAGCCTCGGCGTCACCCTGGACACTCAACTGACGATGGAAACACATATTTCCATCGTCAGTAGAGCAGCGTTTTTCCATCTGTGCAGGGCAAAGCTGGCCCCCTACCTGTCCCGCCACGGCCTAGCCACAGTGGTCCAAGCCATGGTCATCTCAAGACTAGACTACTGTAACGCTCTGTACATTGGCCTTCCTCTGTCCGTGATCCGGAAACTCAAGCTGGTGCAGAACGCTGCAGCGCGATTGTTGGCAGGCTCACCAACACGCTGCCACGTCGCGCCCATCCTGCGCGAACTGCACTGGCTTCCAATAGAATTCCGGATCACCCTCAAAGAGCTGGTGTTGACCTTTAAGGCCTTGAATGGTCTGGGGCCAGTGTACTTAAGGGACCGCCTCTCCCTATAATGTCCCCCCAGACCACTGTGTTCAGAGACACACAGCCTCCTTGAGATCCCGAGCTGTAGAAGTCTTTGCTTGACCGCAACGAGGAGAGCATTCCGCGTCATTGCGCCAACTCTCTGGAATGCCCTCCGCCCAAGGTTCACGCCTTACCCCATACTGTCCCATGAGATCGCTGAGATCAGAAGATCAGGATCTTCTCTTCATCCCGAGCGTTAAAGCATACCACCTTACCTCAACGAGGGGAAGGGCTTTCTCCATCATTCCCCCCACGCTTTGGAAGTCCTGACCGCCGGAGATTAGGTCTCTCCGAGACCTTCTGGCATTTCGGAAGGCCTGCAAGACCTGGTTATTCCGACAGGCTTTTGTAACTTAAGATGGTCTTAGTTTTATATTTAACTAGCTGTACCCAGCACGCAATGCTGTGCCCTATTTTGGAGATGCGAGGAAGTCTGAGTATGTAAGGGTTGGAGTTGTTGTTAGTTATGGTGTTGTTGGGGTCATGGCTGTGTTGTTGTGGGTTGTTTTGGTGGGTGGGATGTTGGAGTCCTGTGGAGTTGTCGGTGTGTGGTGTTGCTGGCGTTATGCATAGCTTGTCGATATACAATGTTTTTTGGCTTTCCGTCTGCTGTGTTGATGTAGAGGTTGATGCGTGTGTGGGTGGGGTACTTTGGAAGTGAGTGGAGGTAATTGAAATCCTCCTCTAATCTGCAGTCGGATGGAGTGTGGGTCATGGGGGGCATTGTTTGCCGAGTTTGGTCTTTATCGGTCTTGGTTCTGGGCCACAGTGGTCTGTGGGGAATGATGGGTTTTGAAGTACTACAAATCCCATTATCCATGGAGGTACTTCAAGTCCCATAATCCATGGTCCACCCTCCTCCAAACTGTAGTAGAATGTAGCGTGGGTCATAGGGGCTCTGTGTGCCAAGGTAGGTTACTGTAAATTCAGGCCATACGCAATGTCCCATGAGCTGAGGGCTAGTCGGGAGAATCAAGTTAATGAAGCCTTACTGTCAATTCAGAGCGTAAACAGCATTCCATTAAGTGAGGCCTAGTCAGGGAAATTAAGTTAATGAAGCCTTACTGTCAATTTTGGGCGTGGTCTGTGGTTTGTAGGGGTGTAAATTTTCTGTGGGAAGTGAATGGGGTGTTTGTGTTTGTGCCTCAGCCCTTTGCCTTATCCTCCTCTGACAGTTTATTATGGGTCGGAATGTTCATGTTGGCTGGCCAGTACAGGAGTTATGCAAATCCGCCCTTATTGGCAGCCAATCATGTAGTCAGAATGTAGAGGCTGGGAGAGTCGTTGGCAGCCCCGGAGGATGCTGGGAAATGTAGGTATTTTTACTCGTTGTTTTGGGGGCCTGTTAGGTTTTGGGGGGGAAAGTTTCTTTGCTACAAACGTACCTTGCTTGAGGCCTATTTCTGTTGGGAAGTTTGGTGTCTGCATTGTAAGGTTTCTCTGTTTGGGACGGTCTTTCCATGACGACTCTTTCTTTATATATATATAGATTAGCTGAGGACCCGGCGGTGCCCGGGTTATTTGAGGAAGGCATTGTGTGCCAAGGTTGGTTCCTATTAGATGTGTATGTGGCTTGCAGTGGTCTCAGGGACTTAGTAAAGGTACTGCGAGTCCCATTGGCCGTGGTCCATCCCCCTCCAAACGGCACCAGGATGTGGAGTGGGTCATGGGGGCTGTGCGTGTCACATTTGGTCTTGATCATTCTCTGGATGAGGGTTGCAGTGGTCTCTGGGAGTGAGGGAAGGAACTGGAAGTCCCATCATCCATGGTCCCCCGTTCTCCAAACTGCACCAGGATGTAGAGTGGGTCATGGGGGCTTTGGGTGCCAAGTGTGGTCTTGATCAGTGATTGGATGAGGGTGGCAGCAGTCTCAGAAAGTGAGTGAAGGTACTTCAACTCCCATCATCCGTGGTCCGTCCCACTCAAAACTGCACCAGGATGTAGAGTGGGTCATGGGTGCTCTGTGTGCCAAGTTTGGGCCTGGTCTGTGATTTGCAGGGGCTGCAATGTTATGTGGGGAATGTATTGGGTGAAGGTATTGCAAATCCCATCATTTGTGAGCCATCCTGCCATAAACCGCAGCAGGTTTGGGCCTGATTTGTCATTGGTGTGGGCCACAATGATCTAAGGAAGTGAATTAAAGTACTGCAAGTCCCATCATCCATGGTCCATCCTCCTTCAAACTGCACCAGGATGTAGGGTGCACCTTGGGGGGGTCTGTGCGCCAAGTTTGGTCTCGTTCTGTCATTGTTGGGGGCCTAGTCAGAAAAATCAAGTTGAGGAAGGCTTGCTGTCAAATTTGCGCCTGGTCTGTGATTTATAGGGGCTGCAGTGTTGTTTGGGAAGTGAATCATGTGAAGGTACTGCAAATCCCATCATTCGTGGCCCATCCTGCCCTAAACCACACCAGGTTGTGAAGTGGGCCATTGTAAGAACGCTGTAAGCGCGCGGCCGGCGAGGCCCTCCTCCTCGTCAGAGGCGCTTCTTCCTGACGTCACTTCATCGCGCCTCTGCCGAGGAGGAAGGGGGAGGAGCTGTAAGAACGCCCGGAAAAGAGGCCGGAGGAGAGGAGGAACTCTTCCTCCTTCCCTCCCTCCCTGCGGCCTCTCTTTCGGGCCTCCTTACAGCGCGCGCCCACCTCCCCTTCCTCCTCGGAAGAGGCGCATCTTCCTGACGTCATGAAGATGCGCCTCTGGCCAATTCCTCTGCTGCTGCTGCTGCGGCTGCTGCTACGGCTGCCGCTGCGTCGCCGTGGGGGCCGCCCTCGTGGCTTCCCCTCCTCCTCCTCGGGTCCGTGGCGGCGAGCCCGCCCCACGAGTCCCTCTTCCGCCCCGTTCCTCCGCGCCGCCGGCTGGCTGCAGCGACACGCGCGAGTATGGGCATGCGCAGGAGCCGCCGGAGGGGGCGCGAATATAGCGTAAGTACATCGCGAGCCCCCCCTCTGCTCCAGCGCCTCCCCCCTCCATGTTAGTGTAGCCAGCCCCCAATTTTTTCCCCAATTTTCCTCCTCAAAAATCAAGGTGCGTCTTATCAGCAGGTGCGCCTTATGGTGCGAAAAATACGGTACATAGATTTTAATGCTAAATGCTTTGTTGAATTTTAATGTTACCATGTGCTGTATTCCGCTGTGATTTGTGGCGGCCAAGAAATCGAATAATTAAATTAAATTATATTATTTTACGACAAAGAAAAGCCTCCAAAGGAAGAAGAAGAACACTGGCCGGTGTTGTTGTTGTTGTTCTTTGCGTCACTTTGGGCTCCTGGTGCCGGGCCACGCTGCTGCTGCGGCTGCCAAGTACGTTTACCAGGAGGGTCTTTGGTTACTAAGCCCACCCGCCCAACCATTCTGCCCCAACCCACCGCGGGAACAGACCACGCCTCAGACGCCCCGAGTGCTACATTTGCCTTTCGTTTAATTGTAATTACCCAGTAACAAAATCCTCCCACGGCCACGGGGACAAATCCGGTTAGCGAGAAGCCCGGTCGGGGGAAGCGGTTACGGGCCACGGGAAGGCGGTGGAGTGGGGGGGGGCGGGGACAGAGGGCAAATGGGGGTCAAGAAAGGAAGTGGAGGCTTGGCCCTGGAAGAGGAGGCCTTTGCGGTCAAGGGCAGGGAAGGAAGGGGCCAAAATAAAGCCGAATGGCGGGGAGACAGGATGGAAGCCAGAGCGAGGGGTTTGGCGACGGCGCCCAGGACGCCTGACCCCCAACGCTAAGAAGTATTGTTATGGCTGACCCCCAACAGGAAGAAGGCCTTAAGGCAGGCATGGGTAAACTTGGGCCTTCCAAGTATTCTGGACTTCAACTCCCACCGTTCCGGACAGCCTCGGGCCCTTTCCTTTTCCCCCTCCGCCGGAGGGGAAAAGGAAAGGGCCCGAGGCTGTCCGGAACGGTCGGGAGTCCAAAACAGATGGAGGGAGGGCCGCATTTGGCCCAAGCCTGCTCCAGAGCCAAGCCCCGAAGGATTTAGGAGGAAAAGGGGGAGCTGGAGAGCAGTGACCCACTGCCCCCTCGCCCCCCCCAGCCCCCCTCAAACGCCCCCAATCTGGACGTTCTCCACCTGGACGTTCTCGAAGTGGACACCCCCGTCGGTCGGGTAGATCTCGATGGTCTCCAGCACGGGGATGGTCTCCATGATGGTCACCGTGTTGCCGTAGACCTGCTCGCCCGGCCCCGAGGGGGGCGCAGTGGTGGGGGTGGCGGATGTGGCTGCGGCAGCGGCTGCCGCCGCCGCCGCCGCCATAGCCTCGGCCATGACCTCCTGCTCGTGCTGCAGGCGCTGCTGCTGGTGCAGCTTGCGGTGCTTCAGAGGTTGGAGAAGGAGCGGTAGGCCTTGCCGCAGTCGTCGCAGTTGTAGGGCCGCTCCCCGGTGTGGATGCGCTTGTGCTCGGCCAGGCGCACGGCGATGGTGAAGGCCTTGCCGCACTCCCCGCACTTGAAGGGCTTCTCCCCAGTGTGCAGGCGCTGGTGGTCCTTGAGGTGGGTGGACTGCCGGAAGGCCTTGCCGCAGTCCAGGCAGGGGTAGGGGCGCTCCCCGGTGTGGATGCGGCGGTGCACCTGCAGCGAGGTCTCCGTGCTGAAGAGCTTCTTGCAGTCGCCGCACTCGTAGGCCTTGGAAGGGGCCCGGCGGGGGCGTGGTGGGTGGGGCGGGAGCGGCGGTGCGGGCGGCTCCGGGGCCCTCCTGCCCCGGCGGGGCCGCTCCAGGGGGCACACCGAGGTCGCCGTGGAGGCGCTCGTGGGCCCACAGCAGCGCGGCGGAGCCCACCTTCTTGCTGCAGACGGAGCACTCGAAGTGGCGGCTCATCTTGCCGCACTTGTGCTCCCGCAGCTGCTCGGCGGAGACGAAGGCGGCTCCGCAGCCGGAGGTGCAGCGGTGGGGCTGCTGGCCGGTGTGGCTGAGCTGGTGGACCTCCAGCAGGCGCCGGAGCAGGAAGGAGCGGCCGCACTCCTGGCACTTGTAGGGGTACTCGCCCGTGTGGTGGTAGCGGTGCATGAGGAGGCGGTAGGGCCGGTGGAAGACGCTGCCGCACTCCTGGCACTTGTAGGGGTAGAGGCGGTTGTGCACCAGGAGGTGCTGCTGGAGGGTGGAGCTCTGGGTGAAGCACTTCTGGCAGATCTCGCAGCGGTAGGGCCGCTCGCCCGTGTGCGTCAGCCGGTGGCGCTGCAGGTTGGCCGGGGAGTTGAAGCTCTTGCTGCACTCCTTGCAGTGGAAGGGCCGCTCCCCGGTGTGGGTCAGCAGGTGGTTGCGCATGTGCGACTTCTTCTTGAACATCTTCCCGCAGGTCGGGCACTTGTGGCGCCGCTCCATCTTGTGGGCGAAGCGCTGGTGGCGCGTGAGCTGGTTCTGCTTGGGGAAGACCTTGTCGCACATCTGGCAGGGGAACTCCCCTGGGCCCTGGCCCCCGCCGCCCTTCGCAGGGAGGGCCACGTCCCTCACGGAGCAGATGAGGGCCACCGGGACCACCATGTCCTCCTGCTGCTCCGGGTCCTCCGTCGGAGACTCCTCCCCATCCCCGTGCTCCTCCCCGTGCTCTTCCTCCTCCTCCTCCAACGGCTGGCCCTCAGGAGAGCTGGGCGCGTCGGGAGCCTCGCCAGAGTTGTGGGAGCGCCGGTGGTAGAGGAACTTGGTCATGTTGATGAAGGACTTCCCGCAGGTGCAGCGGTAGAGCGGGTTGGAGGAGTGGGTGCGCCGGTGGGCGAGGAGCATGGTCTCCGTGCCAAAGCCCAGGCCGCAATCCACGCACAGGAAGTGCAGCTCCCCGCTGTGCTCCTCGCGGTGCTTCTCCAGGGCGCCCGGCGAAGGCAGGACCTTGGTGCAGAGCGGGCACTTGAAGGCGCCCTGCTGGTGGCTGCGCATGTGCAGCTGGAGCTTGTGGGCCGAGGGGCACAGCTGGTTGCACTCCACGCACAGGAGCGCCTTGGAGGCCGGCTTTGCGGCTTTGCGGAGCGGCTGCGGCAGGGGCTGCTGCCCAGGGTTGTTCTTGAGCTCGTAGCTGTGGTCCGAGGCCGTGACGCTGGAGGGGGCCGTTGACCCCGCCACCACCCCGTTGTGCCCCGCTGTCGCCGAGGCCGTGGTCTGCTTCGCCGCTGCCACGGCTGGCAAGGAGGCCAGGACCTCTCTGACCTGGGGCCCCGGGGGTGCCTGGATGACGTGGTGGGTGGCCTGGTGCTCCACGAACTCCGCGGTGGACTGGAAGAGCTGGAGGCAGTCGCCGCACTCGTAGATGAGGAGCTGCATGGTGCCCCCCAGGGCGGCGGCGGCGGCCCCCTCCTCGGGCTTCCGGTAGGAGTGCTCCAGGCTGACGAGGGCCCGGCTCTGGGGCGGGTGGGCCGGGGGCGGCGGCTCGAGGGGCTTGCGGTGGCTCTGGCGGTGGGCGAGCCAGACATCCTGGCTGGCGAAGAGGGCCTTGCACTCGGTGCACTCGTAGTGGATCTGGCTGGAGCTCACCAGCGCCTTGGCCAGGGGCTCCGACTCCTGGGCCGCCATCTTGAGGTGCATCTCCTGGTGCTCCAGCAGCTGGGCCGGGGAGAGCAGGATCTGCCCGCACTCCAGGCACTGGTACTGGCTCTCCTGGACGGCCAGGGTCTGGAACACGGCGCCCTCGGCCCCCGCCACCAGCCCGGCCTCCGCCAGGCCCACCACCTCGTACTGCTGCGGGTGCTGCTGCTGATGCTCCGAGGGGCAGAGGTGGCTCTCCTGGTGCATCAGGGCCTCCTCCAGGCTGCCAAACTGCTGGTTGCACTCCGAACAGAGGTAGTGGTGCTCCACGTACAGGAGCGCCTCCTCGGGGGGCTCCGCCATGGCAGGAAGGGGCCCCGGCTGCTGGAGACGAGAGAGAAGAGAGAGAGAAAGAGAAGCCAGTGAATTATTGTGTGTCTCTCCCTCCCTTCTCTCCTGCATTGAGGTATATATATATCTATATATGTAAAGAGAGTGCTGTCGTCCTGAGTAGCCTATAGACTGCAAAACCACACAAGGCAGGCACACCAAACCAGGCCACACACGCACACAAGCCAAAAAGGTATGTTTGCCACCCGAAAAATAAAAAGTCGGCCTCCTTCTCTCCTCCTCCTGACCCAAACGGGGTGCGTATCTGTCTGACACAAAAGGAGGAGGGGGTCCCGCCAACTTGGGCAAAGCCGGGGCCTCCATTGGTGGCGCAGCCCGGCCGCCCTCTCGCCTCCGCCGGCCTCAAAAACAGACCTGGCCGGGGGGGGGGGGTCTCTGTGGGGTGGCTCTGAGAAGGAAGGGAGGGAGGGAGAAAGGAAAGGAAGGATAGAAGGAAGGTAGGATGGATGGAAGGAAGGACGGAGGGGAGGAGAAAGGAAGGAAAAAGGAAGGATAGCAGGAAGAGGGGAGCGAGAGGATGAGAAAGGAAGGGAATGATAGAAGGAGGGAAGGAAGGTAGGAAGGAAGGAAGGAAGGAAGGGAGAAGAAGGAAAAAAGAAAGCTAGCAGGAAGGAAGGAGCTGGGCAGGACTGGATGGCCTTTGGGGGTCCCTTCTAAATCTATCTATATATTTATCATTCATATATCTACACACAAACACAGGCAGTCCCCAAGTTACAAACATCCCGCTTAGAAACGACTCACACTTAGGAACACAGCTGGATTGGATGGCTTTTAGGGGTTGCAGGTCTTTTGAGTGTGCTTTTTTAATACGCCACAGCAACGCGTGGCCGGGTCAGCTAGTTTGTGTGTGTGTGTATACACACACACACACACACACACACAATCTCTCTTTCCATGGTGGGACGGCATGCATGGGAGGCTTGCCAGGCTGCTTTCATGCTCTCTATTATTATAAAAGATAATTGGGAGGAAAATAACCTCATCTCGCTCCGGTTGCCCGCACAATTCCACCATCAGCTCCAAAAGCGAGGCAGGCCGGAAGATGGACCTGTCCTTGCAGAGACCCAGGGGGAAATGGCTTTGGGAGCAGACAGCATTCATCAGCCAGTCTTTAAATATATATATACTAGCTTGGGGACCCGGCGGTGCCCGGGTCATTTGAGAAGTGCAGCAGGATGTAGAGTGGGTCATGGGGGCTCTGTGTGGCAAGTTTGGTCTTGATCCATCATTATTGGGAGTTGCAGTGGTATCATGAAAATACTGAAGGTAGTGGAAGTCCCATCATCTCTGGTCCACCCTCCCCCAAAGTGTAGTAGGATGTACTGTAGATTGGGTCATGGGGGCTCTGTGTGCTAAGTTTGGTCTGTATTGGTGAATGGATGAGGGTTGCATTGTTTTTAGGAAGTGAGTGAAGGTACTTCAAGTCCCATCATCCGTGGTCCGTCTCACACAGAACAGCACCAGGATGTAGAGTGGGTCATGAGGGCTCTGTGTGCCAGGTTTGGTGTTGATCAGTCATTGGATTAGGTTTGTAGCAGGATTGGGAAGTGAGGGAAGGTACTACAAGTCCCATCATCCATGTTCTGGCCCCCTCCAAACTTCAGTAGGATGTAGAGTAGGTCACTGGGGCTGTGTGTGCCAAGTGTGGTCTTTCTCGGTGTTTGTTGGGGGCCGCAGTGGTCTGTGGGAACAGAGGGGTGTGAAAGTACTACAAATCCCATCATCCATTGTCAGTCCTCCCCCAAACCTCACCAGGACGTGAAGGCAGTCATGGGGGTTATGTATGCCAAGTGTGGTCTCGATCAGTAATTGGATGAGGGTTGCAGCGGACTTGGGAAGTGAGCAGAGGTACTTCAAGTCCCATCATCCATGGTCCACCCTCCTCCGATCTGCATCAGGATGTAGAGTGGGTCATGAGGGCTCTGTGTGGCAGGTTTCGAGTTGATCAGTCATAGGATTAGGTTTGTAGCAGTCTTGGAAAGTGAGGGAAGGTACTGCAAGTCCCATCATCCATGTTCTGGCCCCCTCCGAACATTGTCAGACCTCCCCCGAACCTCCCCAGGATGTGAAGGCAGTCATGGGGGTTATGTATGCCAAGTTTGGTCTTAATCAGTGATTGGATGAGGGTTGCAGCGAACTTGGGAAGTGAGTAGAGGTACTTCAAGTCCCATCATCCATGGTCCACCCTCCTCCAAACTGCACCAGGACATAGAGTGGGTCATGGGGGCTGTGTGTGCTAAGTGTGGTCTGTTTTGGTCCTTTTTGGTGGCCTCAGTGGTCTGTGGGAACCAAAGTGTTTGAAAGTACTACAAATCCCATAATCCGTGGGTCATGTCCCCCGAACCGCACCAGGACGTAAAGGAGGTTAGGGGGGTTATGTGTACCAAGTTTGGTGCAGGTCCATCACCCGCGCTGGTCGCTGTGGCCTGTGGAAGTGGCTGCCACATATCCGCCCTCCCGCCCTCCGCACACATACATACATACAAACATTCCGCTTCATAAAGGTATACAGACAGATTGAAAAGAGTTGTAATTAATCCAAGCGCTGCTGCTACACCTATGAATGGAAGCCACCCGCGTTCTAGCTTCCTCTCTATCGATGTGTATATGCGTGCCTTTGAGTTATCAGTCAACGTAGGCCAACTCAAACCATTTAAGACAGACCTAGGCATCTTGCGGCCCGCGAGCCGGAAGCAGCCTTGCTGGCCGATTCTGACCGGCCCGGGGATCTTTCAGCGTCTGGGGAGAAGGGCGTCGGGGCAGGGAGGCATTTCTACAAGAGGAAGGGCTGCTGCCGCCACCATCCCATCGCGGGCTGAGCGCCGCCGCCATTTCGTCGCAGTGGGGCCTGCGTCGGCAGACAGCTCACCGCTCCAGAGAACGATCAGAGGAGTGGCAGCTTTGGTGTGCCCGCCATCCTGGGAGGCGATCCGGGCCTGCAGTGGGAGCAGTTGGCGACCTGCAGTGGCTGATTGCCCTGGCAACCCGGAGGACGATCGAGGGAACCCCCTGACGGAACGGCTGTTGGCTGGGGCCGGGCGGAGTCTTGCAGCCTCCGATCGTCTGCTGCTCTGCGCATCCTCTGGGGCACCTTGTCTTCTTGAATTTCATTTTATTTTAGTGGTTTTTATTATTATGTCATAATAATTTTATATTAATAATATAATAAAATAATATACTGTTATATTATAATTTTAATACATTATGATGTCTATATATATACCGTGTTTCCCCGAAAGTATGACACCCCCGATTGTAAGACGTATCGGGGGTGTCAGGGGGGTCGGCTAATGTAAGCCATACCCCGAAAATAAGACGTACCCCGCCGCCGCGTCACTCAGTCCCGCCTCCTCCTCGGTCCCGCGTCCTACTGCCCATGCGCATGGGCAGTAGGACCCGAGCGCTGACGCCGGCGCCCTGGCGCAGGCGTGGGACCGGGCTGTTGGCGGAGGTAGGCGGCGGGAAACGGCGGCGCGCGGCGGAAACGGGCGGTGGCGGCAAGCGGCGGCGGCAGCAAGCGGGGAGGCGGCGGAGGGAGGCGGAGGAGGAGGCGGGACCGAGGAGGAGGCGGGACCGAGGAGGAGGCGGCCAAGGGGAAAGGGTTACTTTCGGGGTACGGCAGGTACCGTCGGCTAATGTAAGCCGTACCCCGAAAGTAAGCCATAGGGGGGATTTTGGGGGTCAAAAGAAAGTAAGATGCTGTCTTACTTTTGGGGAAACACGGTATTATATAGTATATAATTATTATATTATATATTATTATATAATTCATTTATTAGATAATTGTTATATAATTCATATATTATTAGTATTAATATCATAATTATTATATTATAGTAATAATTATGATATTAATACTAATAATACTAATAATATATGAATATTTCTTGATATATTAATATGTTAATATTAATGATGTTATTATCTTAATATATTGTTATTTTATAATAATAATAATATGAATAATAATAATAAATAAATTATGTAGATTAGAATGTAGTTCAGCCTTTAGGTGCGGCCCTCCATAATATTTTTGGGCTCTCGTGTGACCCCTTGGAAAAAATAATTGCCCACCCCTGATTTAAGAGGTATTTCCTAAACAAGCCGTTTTGCCAGCTTCGTCCTCTACAATAGCGATTCCCAGCCTTTGCTCCTCCAGCTGTTTTGGACTTCAACTCCCACAATTCCTAACAGCTGCTCAATTGTCTGAGATGTGTGGGAGTTGAAGTCCAAAAACAACAACAGAGGACTAAAGCCTGGGAATCATGGCTTTAAAACAGGGGCGGGCAACCTACGGCCCGCGGGCCGGATGCGGCCCGCCAACCAATTCTGTCCGGCCTGGGGAGAAGGGCATCAGGGGCGGGGCCAAGAGGAAGGGGTGCCGCTGCCGCCATCCCATCGCGGGCTCTGTGGGGCCTCGGCTGGAGGAGCGGCGGCTTTGGAGTGCCTGACATCCCTGGAGGCGATCCGGGCCTGCAGTGGGAGCACTTGGGGACCTGCGGGGGCTGATTGCCCTGGCGACCCGGAAGACTTGATCGTCTTCCGGGTCGCCAGGTTGAATAAGCTGCCTCAGATCGCCGACTGCTCCCCCTGCAGGCCTGGATCGCCTCCAGGGATGTCAGGCACTCACAAACACACAGGAAGGCATGTGCTCCCCAAATGGGCCTTGTACAGCAGCAACAACAGCTCTAATCTTGTATCCCACCATCACCTCCCTGAAGGGATTTCGGCCGCTTCCAGGTGGCACCAAGTGCCTGAAAACAAAACATGTGAATGAGCACAATACACAATGCGTGACGGTCACTCGTTGGCCTGAGAGGCGCCTGGTGTCCAAATTTGGTGTCCATTCACCCGGTGGTTTTTGAGTTATGTTAATCCCACCAACGAACATTACATTTTAATTTACAGTATATAGATATTATTATTAATAATAATCTAAATAAATAAAAATGTAATGTTCGTTTGTGGGATTAACATACAGCAGGTCTTATACGGCACAGCCGGATCAGATCCCTTCCAGCCCGGCTTCCGCTTGGGGCACGGGACGGAGACTGTGCTGGTCTCCATCACAAACCGGCTGCGCTGCCAGTTGGACCAAGGCGGGTCAGCGCTGCTCGTGTTATTGGACCTCACGGCAGCATTTGACACAGTTGACCATTCCCTATTGATCCACCGTTCAGCCGTGACGGGAGTGAGGGGGTCCGCCCTTAAATGGGTGGCCTCCTTCCTCCTAGATCGGGGACAACGGGTGGAGAGGGGAGGGGTGGTCTCGGAAAGGGTCCCCCTTAACTGTGGGGTCCCCCAAGGGGCCATCCTCTTATTTAACACCTATATGCGTCCACTTGCCCAACTGGTGCGTAGTTTTGGTCTGTATGCTGAGGACACCCAGCTGGTGCTGAGGATGGAAGGCCGGCCGGACTCTGTACCCGATCATTTCCGTGACTGGGTGGCTACGGGCCAGCAGGTGGAAGGGGAACCCGTCGAAAACGGAGGTCCTGTGGCTGGGTCGCCCGGGGGGGGGGGGGCGTGCTCCAGTTGCCAATACTGGACAGCGAGGTGGTTAGCCCGTCGCCGCTGGTTAAAAGCCTGGGGGTCCAATTGGACCCTCTGCTGACGATGGAGGCTCAGGTCTCTGCCGTGAGCAGAGCAGCGTTTTTCCATCTGCGCCAGGTGAGGCGGCTGGCGCCCTACCTTTCTGGTGACGACCTAGCCGCGGTAATCCAGGCCACGGTCATCTCGAGACTGGACTACTGTAACGCCCTTTACATTGGCCTTCCTCTGTCGGTAATCCTGAAGCTGAAGATGGTGCAAAACGCTGCGTCTCGACTGCTGGCTGGAGTGACACTAACATGCCACATCACGCCAGTCCTACAGCGCTTGCACTGGCTCCCCATCGAGCACCAGATTGCCTTCAAAGTGCTGGTGCTAACCTTTAAGGCCTTGCATGGCCTGGGGCCAGTGTACCTGAAGGACCGCCTCTCCCTGGACATTCTCCAGAGACCACTACGGTCCATGGACCAAAACCTACTAGAGGTTCCTTCACTCAAGACTTGCCAATTGTCATCGACTTGGCAGCGCACCTTTTCTGTAGTAGCGCCTACTACCCTTGGGAACGCCCTCCCGGAGGAGGCAGGGGCAGTAACGGAGTGACAGGCCTTTCGGATGGCCTGTAAGACCAACCTCTTCCGCCAGGTGTTTAGCCTCTAAGGTTGTGCTTTCCACTCTGGTCCTAATCTGTTTTTATTCTGTTTTTAATTACGTTGTGTTGTGTATTCATTGTTGTGAACCATCCTGAGCATTTTTGGGAAGGGAAGGGGGTATATACATCGAAATAATAAATAAATACAGTAAATAAAACACAACAGAAGGGATTTTAAAAGCCCAAAAAAAACACACAAAAATTACAATTCAAGCGCAAAACCATACACACACACACACACACACACACATATATACACATATACATATATATATACTAGCTGTACCCGGCACGCGTTGCTGTGCCCTATTTAGGAGATGCGAGATGTAAGGGCTGGGAATGATGTGACTTACGGTCTTGGTGGGGTCATGTAGGCATGAATGGCGCACTTTCTATGTGTGCTCCAAATGATGTCATCTGGGAGCATGAGTTGTATTGTCTTCTATAGCGGAGGAAGTGTTTTGATTCTGGAGTGTGTCCACTCAGCAAGGTCTGTGGTGGTTGTGGAGGAGTGGCAAGTGGTGGTAGAGAGGCTTTGCCGGCTAGGCAGCACATTCCCGGTGTTTCTGCTGGGTATTTCAGGGCTTTGCAGTGTGTGCAGATGTGCGTTAGGGTGCCAATGTCGGCCTCTGGCGCCATGCTGTAGTCTTCTGCAGCGTTGTATCTGAAGGCTAGGCGGTGGAAGTGGTTGTGGTGTTTTTGAAGTTTGTTTTCTGTGTTGCGATGTCGTGTTTCTGCGCTCCTTGCGCGCTGCTGTTGTGTTGCATTTCTGCATCTTTGTTGTTCCTGGCTGCGCGCTTCTTCTTGTCGTGCAGTTCTTTGCATTTGGTTCTCAGCTGTGCATCGTGCAGTGACCTGTTGTCTGTGTCTCTGCTGCGCAGTGTGTTTCTGTTCTGGCGTTTGTTCTGCCCTTTTTTGTTTGATGTATGTAGCGTTGTGAGTGTGTCGTCCGATGCTGTTATTTTTATAAGGCATGGCTTGTCTTTTGGGTCAGTTTATGTCTGTGTGGAAGGAAGGAATGGTTTTAGTTTGTGGTGTTTGTAGGTGTTGTGTGTACGGGGTCCCGTAAGGTTGGTGGGATGGGTTGTGATTGGAAGTTGTGTTGTGTTGTGTGGGTAGGAATTTGCTGGAGAATTGCTCCCTCAGAGTTTGGTTTTGGCAGTTTAACCCTCAAACACCAACTGAAATCTCTCAGCATTCTATCCTAGCCTTGGATGGCTCTTGCCAGCGTTGCTATGGTTACAGCAGTTATGCAAATCCGCCCTTATTGGCAGCCAATCATGTTGTTCAGAATGTAGAGGCTGGGTGAGTCATTGGCTGCCCCGGAGGATACTGGGAAATGTAGTTTTATTTTTACTTGTTGTTTTGGGGGCCTTTGAGGTTTTGGGGGGGAAAGTTTCTTTGCTACAAACGTCCCTTGCTTGAGGCCTATTTCTGTTGGCAAGTATTGTGTTTCTGCGTTGTATGGTTTCTTTGTTTGAGGTATACATCACATGACGTGAACCCATTTATATAATAGATACATACACATATACACACACACACATATACACAGACTGGGCCACAGCAATGTGTGGCAGGGGATGGCTAGAATTAATAACAACAACAACCATTTGCTCACGTACCTTCCAGGCCTGAGGAGGGAGGACGGGCGGGCTCAAGTCCTGAGGAGATGCATCCAGAAGGGTCAGGCCTTGCGGAAGAGGGTCCGCTGGGAAGGCTGGGTTCTTGAGCTGCAGACAGCAAACAGCCCGGTCACTCACCCCCTTTGAAGGCTCCCGGTCTCGACCCTCTTGTCACGTTTCCTCCCATTTCCCCTGTCAAAGAACTCCTTTGCTGCCGCATTTACTCGAATCTAACGCTCACCCTGCTTTTGGGCTAAATGGCCTTCCCAATGTCCGGGTGCGCACTGGATTTGCATAATACAATTATCTTAGGCCCTTTCTACACTGCCGTATAATCCAGATCAGGCACCCTCAAACTGCGTCATCACCCAGAACTCCTGACCATTGAACAAGCTCAACGTTAGGGCTCCTGGGAGTTGGAGGCCCAAACAGATGGAGGACCGCAGCTCGAGGGCGCCTGGTCCAGGTGATCAAAGCAGATGATCCACGTCTGAGTGCGCATTGCCATACAATCCAGTTCAAAGCAGATACCCCTGGGTTGCATATGGCAGTGTGGCAGGGGCCGTAGTGCTGACCCCCAGCTTCAGGAGCTCCTCCTTGAGGGACGTCACCCCTAACTGAGTTCTCCTGGCTCACTGACGGTGCGGTGGTGGGATTGGAAAGAGAAGCCAAAGCAAACTGAGGCCTGACCTCCTGACCTCCCTCCAGGTGGCTTGGACTCCAACTCCCACCATTCCTAACAGCCTACCGGCCGTGGTGATCCGTATAGGAAACTTGGGCCTTTCAGGTGTTTTGGACTTCAACTCCCACAATTCCTCACAGACCCAGTCCCCTTCCAAAGGCCTGGGCAAACTTGGGCCTTTCATGTGTTTGGAAGGGGCCTGGCCTGAGGCTGTGAGGAATTGTGGGAGTTGAAGTCCAAAACACATGAAAGGCCCAAGTTTGCCCAGGCCTGATGTAGGGACTGTGTTTACAGTTTGCTATGTGCCTGCTATGTGCTATGTGTGTGTGCAGGGAGCTGTCCAGCAACCATTGAGTTAATGAACCAAAGAGTTGCTATGTGTTCCTAGAAAGTCTTGCAAGGATGTCTTCCTGTTTCCTGATTAATGAGACCGGATTTCGTGTCATCACCTTTTGGAATGCTGGAGGCGTGGCTTGTGACTGGTAACAGTAGCGGCCAGCGCCACTCCTCCTTCTCACGCTGTGTGTTCGGACGTTTTACAATGTGATCTGTATATAGCTGTAAGCCATGGGCAGGCAACTCACGGCCCGTGGGCCAGATCCGGCCCGGCAGCCGATTTTGTCCGGCCCGAGGAGAATGGTGTTGGGGGCGGGGCCAAGAGGAAGGGGTGCCGCTGCCGCCATCCCATCGCGGGCTCTGTGGGGACTGTGTCGGCAGACAGGCTGGAGGAGCGGCGGCTTTGGAGTGCCTGACATCCCTGGATGATCCCTGGATGGAGTGCCTGACATCACCGGGTCGCGGGGGCTTATCGCCCTGGCGACCCGGAAGACTTGATCATCTTCCGGGTCGCCAGGTCGAATAAGCTGCCTCAGATCGCCGACTGCTCCCCCTGGCAGGCACGCCACAGCAGGGCAGTTAGCTGGGGAACGGCTGGGGGCGAGAGTGGGCGGAGGTCTGCAGCCTCCGATCGTCTGCTGCTCTGCTGCGGTGGCGGCTGGGTCTGCTTTGCCATCCTCTGGGCTGGGTCCATTGGGCCATTCCATCTTGGTTCGCACCTTGTCTTCTTGAATTTAATTTAATTTTAGTGGTTTTTATTATTTTATAATAATAATTTTATAATAATAATATAATAATATAACAAATAATATAATATGTTATATTATATTATAATTTCAATATATTATAATGTCTATATATATACTATAATACAATAATTATATTAATACTAATAATATATGAATATTTCTTGATATATTATGTTAATATTAATGATGTGCTATATATAGTAAACTAGCTGTACCCGGCACGCGTTGCTGTGCCCTATTGAGGAGATGCGAGATGTAAGGGTTGGGAATGATGTGACTTACGGTCTTGGTGGGGTCATGTAGGCATGAATGGCGCACTTTCTATGTGTAATCCAAATGATGTCACCTGGAAGCATGAGTTGTATTGTCTTCTATAGCGGAGGAAGTGTTTTGATTCTGGAGTGTCTCCACTCAGCCAAGTCTGTGGTGGTTGTGGAGGAGTGGCAAGTGGTGGTAGAGAGACCTTACCGGCTAGGCAGCACATTCCCGGTGTCTCTGCTGGGTATTTCAGGGCTTTGCCGTGTGTGCAGATGTGCGTTAGGGTGCCAATGTCGGCCTCTGGCACCATGCTGTAGTCTTCTGCAGCGTTGTATCTGAAGGCTAGGCGGTGGAATTGGTTGTGGTGTTTTTGAAGTTTGTTTTCTGTGTTGCGACGTCGTGTTTCTGCGCTCCTTCCGCGCTGCTGTTGTGTTGCATTTCTGCGTCTTTGCTGTTCCTGGCTGCGCGCTTCTTCTTGTCGTGCAGTTCTTTGCATTTGGTTCTCAGCTGTGCGTCGTGCAGTGACCTGTTGTCTGTGTCTCTGCTGCGCAGTGTGTTTCTGTTCTGGCGTTTGTTCTGCCCTTTTTTGTTTGATGTATGTAGCGTTGTGAGTGTGTCGTCCGATGCTGTTATTTTTATAAGGCATGGCTTGTCTTTTGGGTCAGTTTATGTCTGTGTGGAAGGAAGGAATGGTTTTAGTTTGTGGTGTTTGTAGGTGTTGTGTGTACGGGGTCCCGTAAGGTTGGTGGGATGGGTTGTGATTGGAAGTTGTGTTGTGTTGTGTGGGTAGGAATTTGCTGGAGAATTGCTCCCTCAGAGTTTGGTTTTGGCAGTTTAACCCTCAAACACCAACTGAAATCTCTCAGCATTCTATCCTAGCCTTGGATGGCTCTTGCCAGCGTTGCTATGGTTACAGCAGTTATGCAAATCCGCCCTTATTGGCAGCCAATCATGTTGTTCAGAATGTAGAGGCTGGGTGAGTCTTTGGCTGCCCTGGAGGATGCTGGTAAATGTAGTTTTATTTTTACTCGTTGTTTTGGGGGCCTTGTAGGTTTGGGGGGGAAAGTTTCTTTGCTACAAACGTGCCTTGCTTGAGGCCTATTTCTGTTGGCAAGTATTGTGTTTCTGCGTTGTATGGTTTCTTTGTTTGAGGTATACATCACATGACGTGAACCCATTTATATAATAGATAGAGTAAATAAATAAATAATGTAGATTAGAATGTAGTTCAGCCTTTAGGTGCGGACCTCCGTAATATTTTGTGGCTCTCGTGTGGCCCCTTGGAAAAATAATTGCCCACCCCTGCTGTAAATAAACAGTTGATTGTGTATGGCTGCAATATCGTCAGTCCTTTCATCACCAGGAGCAGACACTGTGGCAGCAGCTCCAACAGTCCACACCTGGACTGGACTACTGCAATGCGCTCTACGTGGGGCGGCCCTTGAAGACGGCCCGGAAATTGCAACTGGTCCAACGAGCGGCACCCAGACTACTAACTGGTGCGAATTACAAGGAGCGGTCAACCCCCCTGTTTAAGGAGCTCCATTGGCTGCCGTTCATCTTCCGTTCCCAATTCAAGGTGCAGGCTCTTACCTACAAAGCCCTGCACTGTTTAGGACCCGCCTACCTGCGCGACCGCATTTCTGTCTACAAAACTACGCGATCTCTTCGATCTTCCGGAGAGGCCCTGCTCTCGCTCCCGACCCCATCGCAAGCGCGACTTGTGGGGACGAGGCAGAGGGCCTTCTCTGTGGCAGCCCCTCGGCTCTGGACTTTGCTCCCCAGAGGTATCAGGCAAGCCCCCACCATGGCAGTCTGAAAACTTGGCTGTTCCAATGTGCCTTCGATGATTGAATAGATAATAATCCCTGACCAAACCCTACAAAGGACGCCCTGGGGTGCAATGAGGCCCTGCTCCATCCCCGGGACCCCCTGCCCTTGCTAGACTACACTGCTCTCTCGCCCGTAACCCTTTGTCATTGGCCCTGCCCACTGTGACCAGTTCCTGTGTGCTAATGTTCGGATTTTATATTGTTTGGTTTGTTTATTTATATTGGTTTCTGTATTTTGTTTTATTGTAAATATACATGCGCCCCTTGGCCCAGCTGGTCCGCGACTTTGGCCTGGAGTGCCACCAGTACGCTGATGACACCCAGCTGGTGCTGAGAATGGACGGCAGGCCGGACACCGTACCCGATTGTTTCCACCAATGCCTCGAAGCCATGACTGGATGGCTGCGTGCCAGCCGGATGAAGGTGAACCCGTCGAAGACAGAGATCCTGGACTGAGTGGAGGCCGGCTGCCTACCCTCGACGGCGAGCCTTTAAGCCTGTCGTCCTCAGTAAAGAGCCTGGGAGTCCGTTTGGACTCGCTGCTATCGATGGAGCTGCAAATCTCCACGGTATGCAGGACCGCATTTCTCCACCCGCGGCAGGCTAGGCGGCTGGCTCCCTACTTGTCCAGAGGCGACCTGGCTACGGTGATCCAGGCGACGGTCATCTCGAGGCTGGACTACTGTAACACCCTCTACATTGGCCTTCCCCTGTCGGCAGTCCGGAAACTCAAGCTGGTGCATAATGCTGCTGCTCGACTACTGGTGGGAGCATTGGCACGAGAGCCTATTACACCAATTTTACAGCAATTGCACTGGCTGCCAGTAGAGTACCGAACTGTCTTCAAGGTGCTGGTATTGTCCTTTAAGGCCTGTTATGGTCTAGGGCCGGCGTACCTGAGGGACCGCCTCACCCCATATACTCCCTCGAGATCACTGCATTCAGGAGAGCAGAACCTCCTGCGAGTCCCCTCGATTCACTCCTGCAGGCTGTCCACTACAAGATCCAGGGCCTTCTTCGTGGCAGCACCATTGCTATGGAACCCCATGCCGATTGAAGTCCGTACCATCAGAGAACTGGCTCCGTTCAGGAGAGCTTGTAAAACAGTTCAGCTTTTAATCTGATTGGTCCTTAAACATTGCTCTCAAGCCTAGAAGTGCAACGGCAGAGGCTCAGCAACGGCTTGCTCCTTGTGTAGTTGTGGCTTCCTATGCTTTTATGTTTTATGCTTTTAGTATTACAATGCTCTTAGTATGGTATTAAACTACGCCGTGGTTGTTTTTATGTGTTGTGTAAACCGCCCCGAGCCTGCTGGAAGGAGCGGTCTAGAAGATTGAATAGTACATAAATAAATACGTAAAATTTCCTTTATGTGCTGTTGTGGTCTTGTGTTGTATTGTGTTTACTGTATTGATGGGCGTGGCCTCGCTTCAACCGCCCCGAGACCCCTTGCGGAGGTGGAGGGCGGCGGGGTATAAGTAAAGTTTAGCATTATCATTATCATTAATGGTGGGAGTTGGAGTCCAAGCCACCTGGGGGGGGGGGGAGGGAGGGAGGGAGTCCTCCTGGGTCGATGAAGGTGCCGTGGCGGGATTAGAAAGAGAAGCCAAAGCAAACTTGGGCCCACCTTCCCTCCCTCCAGGTGGCTCGGACTCCAACTCCCACCATTAATGATATGGGCTGTGAGGAATGGTGGGAGTTGGAGTCCAAAGCGCCTGGAGGGAGGGAGGGAGGTCAGGCCTGCAAGAGTAGGAGGAGCCTCGTCCTGGTCCCTCCCCCTTCAGCAGGATTGACACACAGCAGCCCCACCCCCAGACTACAAATCCCAGCACTCCCTGGCCCCCATTTCCTCCCTTAACAGCATGTCTATCATTCAGCCCCTCCCCCCCTTCCCCCTCCTCCCTCCCCTCGTTTATTTATTTATTCAATAAATAAATAATAATGTAAATTTAATAAATGATATAAATTTAAAAAATAATATAAATTTAATAAATAAATAAATGATATAAATTTAATAAATAAATAATAATATAAATTTAATAAATAAATAATAATATCAATTTAATAAATAAATAATGATATCAATTTAATAAATAAATAATAATATAAATTTAATAAATAAATAATAATATAAATTTAATAAATAAATAATAATAAATTTAATAAATAATATAAATTTGATAAATAAATGATATAAATTTGATAAATAAATAAATGATATCAATTTAATAACTAAGTAATATAAATTTAATTAATTAATAAATGATATCAATTTAATTAATTATAAGTATTATAAATTTGATAAATAAATTATATTAATTTAATAAATAATATAAATTTGATAAATAAATGATATAAATTTGATAAATAAATAAATGATATCAATTTAATAACTAAATAATATAAATTTAATTAATTAGTAAATGATATAAATTTAATTAATTAATAAATTTAATTTGATAAATAATAACTGAATAAATAAATAAATGATATAACTTTAATAAATGATATTAATTTAATAAAATAATAATATAACTTTAATAAATGATATACATTTAATAAATAATATAACTAATACAACTTTAATAACTGATATACATTTAATATAAATAATAACTAACTAATTTGATATAACTTTAATAAATGATATAAATTTAATAAATTAATAATATAACTTTAATAAATGATATAAATTTAATATAAATAATAACTGATATAAATTTGATATAAATTAAATAAATGATATAAATTTAATATAAATAATAACTGATATAAATTTGATATAACTTTAATAAATGATATAAATTTAATAAATTAATAATATAACTTTAATAAATGATATACATTTAATGTAAATAATAACTGATATAAATTTGATATAAATTAAATAACTGAATAAATGATATTAATTTAATAAAATAATAATATAACTTTTAATAAATGATATAAATTTAATAAATAAGTGATATACATTTAATAAATAATATAACTAATATAACTTTAATAAATGATATAAATTTAATATAAATAATATAAATTTAATAAATAAATAATATAAATGTAATAAATGATATAAATTTAATATAAATAATAAATGATATAAATTTAGCATAAATAATAAAAATTTGATATGCATTTGATGAATAAATAAATAAGACAAATTTAATAAATGATATAAAATTGATGAATAAATTTAATAACTAAATGATATCAATTTAATAAATAAATAAATGATATAAATTTAATGAATGAATAATAATATAAATTTAATAAATGATACAAATTTAATAAATAATATAAATTTAATAAATAAATAATATAAATTTAATAAATAAATAATATAATTTTGATAAATAAATGATATAAACTTAATTAATATAAATAAATGAGATGAATTTGATAAATCAATAAATATTAGTAAATGATATATATATATAAATATAATAATAAATATAATATAATATAAGTGAGCCCTCCCTCCCCTCCCCCCGTCACGCCCCTTTGGGGGTTCCCCTCTTTTGGGGCCCTCCTCCCCTCCCCCTCCCTGACTTCCGGGGTTGCCCCCCCACTGCGCCCCTCCCCTCCTTGCCTCCGTGCGGCCAGGCCTCCTCCTCCTCCTCCTCTTCTCCTCTCTCTCTCCTCTTCTTCCTCTCGTTTCCGCTCAGCAAGCCTCCTCCCCATTGGATGGCAGCCCTCCGCCAATCAGCGCCCGCCTGTCCTCAAGCGCGGCGACCAATCCGCGCCCTCGCCTGGGACGCCGGATGAGGCGGGGCCTCTCCCTCTCGCTGTCCCTCTCTGCCGGGAGGGAGAGGCCGCGAAAAAGAGCGTGTGGGGGCGGGGGAAGGAGCACGTGGTGACGTCAGCACCGCTCTTGCGTGGGCCGTACCATTAGGAGGCCTCAAAGGGGGGGGGGAGGAGAGGAGAAAAGAGAGCCATTGGGCCAAACCAAGTGAAGGAAACCTCCCTCTCTGCCTCCCAGTGCTTTGGACTCCAACTCCCACAATTCCTCACGGCCTCAGGCCCCTTCCTTTGGAAGGGGCCTGAGGCTGTGAGGAATTGTGGGAGTTGGAGTCCAAAGCACCTGAAAGGCCCCACTTGGTCCTCCCAGGCCTAGGATCAGGCCCAGGCCAAAGCCTTGCCAGGGGGAGGCAGCTCCCACCCTCACTCCCCTGGGGAAAGGAAGGAGAGGAGGGTGGCTGGGGGGAAGGAAGGCGAAGGGACACGAAGGGAAGGGGGAGAGGAAAGGAAGGGGAGAAGGAACACATGGAAGAAGAGAAAAAGGGAGGAAGTGAAGGAGAGAAGGGAAAGGGAAGGAGAAAAGGACAGGTGGGAGGAAGGTGAAGGAAAACGAAGGGGAGAACGATAGAAGGAAGGGATGAAGGGAAACATGGAAGGAAGGAGGGAAGTGGGAAAGGGAGAAGGGGAAGGAAGAGAGGGAGGGAGGCAAAAGAGAAGGGAAAGGAAAAGAAGGAGGGAAGGATGGGTGGGAGGAAGGTGAAGGAGAGAAGGAAGGAAAGGGAAGGAGAAAAGGATGATGAAGGGAAAGGAAGGAGAGAAGGACCGGTGGGAGGAAAATGAAGGGAAGGGGACAGAGAAAAAGGAAGGAGAGAAGGAAGAATGATAGATGGAAGGAAGGAAGGAGAGAATGAAGTCGAGCCCCTGTTTCATTGACCTGCAGCAGGGAGTTCCAAAGTTCCTGCATATGTGGTCTGGCATCTCTAGCACCAAAGGCTGGGATTTGGCATCAAAAGACCTTCAGCCATTTCTACCTCTTTGTTTTCTTGCCTCACTTGACCTGAAGCCATGGACTCTTTGCGTACGGAGTTGCATGCGGACAGGCCAACAGGGGCAAGCCCTGAGAGGTTTGGGAGACATAGTTTTCCAAGGACTTCCGTGTGTTTGGACTCTCCTCTGGCTATTAGCAAAAAGGACTTTTCTCTTATAGTTTTTCCCAAGGACACAGATGGACTTTCTTTCTACTCCCTGAATATGAAATGATTGTTTCCCTGGACTCTCTCGCTATGAAATTGTATGAAATGCCAAAGCTGTATGAAAGCCAAGCAGGATATTTTCCTGTATTTTCCCAAACTTCTGTGTAAGTTCTCCCTTTGCGTGCCCTAACCCCCATGAAATGCCTAGAAACTGTATAAGAGTATTATTATTATTTCCTTTTCCTTCTATCCTTGTATTTTAAATTGTAACTTCTGAACGTTTTGTCTTGACGAAATGTACTTTGTAACAAAGATGAGTCATCCTGCCTGTAAGGAGCCCCAAACATTTAGGAAGAATCCGGCAAAAGCCTTGGCAAGACTGAAGAGTGCTAGTAATTAGGTCTCAATGGTTATTTCCAAAGACAGGGAAAGCCACCTGGCCACACCCTTTGTATAACATGGAGGGTCGTTTCACAAGACTCAAACCCAGGACATAGCCAAATTGCTACACATATTTACTTAAGAAAGATCCTACAAATAGAACACGCCACTTAGGAAATGACAGACGGCCAGACCCATGACCCAAAACCATGAAAACCATGTATTCCAAGGACCCAAACAATCGGTGGTAAGATTGCAGGACTGCAAGGGGTCTTCCCTTGCCAACCAGACATGCTGTAATCTCAAAACTTCATTAACACGTCTATTAATTGATCAGGGATTCCTCTGTGACCCAGGAAGAGCCCTGTCTGTTTAGCCTCACATGGAAAATCCCACAATCTCTCACACATTTACTAAACAAAGAAAAACCACCACAAGTGCATGCTACTGCCAGGAAATGTCATTAATGTTTCATCACCACACAAAGATAGCCAAACATCACCAGATTTAGGATTTCCTCCTTATCAATGAAACTTCATTAACACATCTTAATCTTCAAAACCATGACTCATTATTCCATCCATCCCCCCCCCTTTCCTCCCACTGGCTTAGACCCACAGCCAATTGAGGCAAGCGGGCAGTTTGAAAACTGTTCTGTTTTGGAAAAAGTATAAAAACGTATGTATTACATGTATGCTTGGTACTAGCATGGCCGAAGGATCGCGGTTAGTACCTCATTTCCAGCTGGATGAATAAACTCAGTGGCCTTCTCTTCAACCTGGTGAGGTCTTTATTGGGAAATTTAGGGGAAAGGGGATTGATTGGTTGGCTTCCTTCCTCACCAGGCCATTTTAGACCCTCTTTGTGAGTCTAACTGGTCTGCCTTCAAGGCAAGACCCCCAAATTTCTGTTCGCTATCAAGAAGAGAAAAGGGGAAAGGGAGGGAGGCGAAAGAAGTTGAGAAAGTGAAGGAAAGGAAGGAGAGAAGGATGGGTGGAAGGAAGGTGAAGGAGAGAAGGAAGGAAAGGGAAGGAGAAAAGGATGATGAAGGGAAAGGAAGGAGAGAAGGACCGGTGGGAGGAAAATGAAGGGAAGGGGACAGAGAAAAAGGAAGGAGAGAAGGAAGAATGATGGATGGAAGGAAGGAAGGAGAGAAGAGAAAAAGGGAGAAGGGAGGTGAAGGAAAGAAGGGAGGCAAAAGGAGAGAAGGTAAAGGAAAGGAAGGAGAGAAGGATGGCTGGAAGGAAGGTGAAGGAGAAGGAAAACGAAGGGAGGGAAGGGAGGAGAGAAGCAAGGTGGAGAAAGGGAAGGATTAAAGGACGGGTGGGAGGAAGATGAAGGAAAATGAAAGGGGAGAGAAAAAAGGAAGGAAGAATGATAGATGGAAGAAGGAAAACAAGGAAGGAAGGGGAGTAGGGAAGGGAAAGGGAGAAGGAAGGTGAAGGAAAGAAGGGAGGCAAAGGAAGGAGAGAAGGTAAAGGAAAAGAAGGAGAGAGGGATGGCTGGAAGAAAGGAAACGGAAGGAGAAAAGGACAGGTGGAAGGAAGGTGAAGGAAAACGATGGGAAGAGAAAAAAAGGAAGGGGAGAAGGAAGAATGATAGACGGAAGAAGGAAAACATGGAAGGAAGGAAGGAGAGAAGAGAAAAAGGGAGAAGGTGAAGGAAAGAAGGGAGGCGAAAGGAGAGAAGGTAAAGGAAAGGAAGGAGAGAAGGACAGATGGAAGGAAGGTGAAGGAGAGAAGGATGGAAAGAGAAAGAAAAGGACAGGTGGGAGGAAGGTGAAGGAAAAGGAAGGGAAGGGGAGAAGGAAGAATGATAGATGGAAGGAAAGAAGGGAAACATGGAAGGAAGGAAAGGGAGAAGGAAAGTGAAGGAGAGAAGGAAAACGAAAGGAAGGAAGGTGAAGGAAAATGAAGGGAAGGAGAAAAGGGAGAAGAACGATAGATGAAGAAGGAAAACATGGAAGGAAGGAAGAAGAGAAAAGGGAAAGGGAGAAGGAAGGTGAAGGAAAGAAGGGAGGCGAAAGAAGTTGAGAAGGTGAAGGAAAGGAAGGAGAGAAGGACGGGTGGAAGGAAGGTGAAAGAAGGAAAACGAAGGGAAGGAAGGAAGGAGAGAAGGAAGGTGAAATAAAGGATGGAAAAGGAAAGAGAAAAGGACGGATGGGAGGAAGGTGAAGGAAAAGGAAGGGAAGAGAAAAAAGGAAGGGAGAAGGAAGAATGATAGATGGAAGAAGGAAAACATGGAAGGAGAGAAGAAAAAGGGAAAGGGAGAAGGAAGATGAAGGAAAGAAGGGAGGCAAAAGGAGGAGAGAAGGTAAAGGAAAGGAAGAAGGACAGGTGGAAGGAAAGTGAAGGAAAATGAAGGGAAGAGAAAAAAGGGAGAAGGAAGAATGATAGATGGAAGAAGGAAAACATGGAAGGAAGGAGAGAAGAGAAAAAGGGAAAGGGAGAAGGAAGTTGAAGGAAAGAAGGGAGGCAAAAGGAGGAGAGAAGGTAAAGGAAAGGAAGAAGGACAGGTGGAAGGAAGGTGAAGGAAAACGAAGGGAAGAGAAAAAAGGGAGAAGGAAGAATGATAGATGGAAGAAGGAAAACATGGAAGGAAGGAGAGAAGAGAAAAAGGGAAAGGGAGAAGGAAGTTGAAGGAAAGAAGGGAGGCAAAAGGAGGAGAGAAGGACAGGCGGAAGGAAGGAAGGGATGTATTTCTGGGCTTGGCCTCATGTAAGCAGCCCCGAGTCCCTTTCGGGGAGATGGTGCCGGGAGACAAATAAAGTTAGTTATTGTTATTAGGAGAGGGAAAGGAGAGATGGTGAAGGGAGGAATGAAGTAGAGAAGGTGGGAAAGGGAGCGAAAGAAGGGAGGCCAAGGAATGAAAAGGAAAAAGAGCAAAGGAGAGAAGGAAGGAAGGAAGGAAAGTTGCAATCCAATCCCGGCTTTGCCTCGAGGGAGCGGCCGCCCTCCCTGGAAGGGGAGCCCGTGGCCCCGTGCCTTCCCCCAAGGGGAGCGCGAAGGCTCTTTGGGGGCCCGGCCCTGGGACGCCCTCCTGCAGGGACCCCGCTTGCTTGGCCCCCTTTCCTGAACCCACAGGCACCAGCGGCCTCCAGGGCTTCCTTCCCACAGAGAGGCTCCTGCCGGCTGGGAGGTTTCCAAGAGAAGAAGCCCAGTGCATGGTTTTCCCTACAGGCAGAGCAGAACGGGCTGGCTGGGGCCTGGGAAGGGGCTTCTTTGGCCAGAGGACGGCCTGGTGGCCACAGAGCCTTGCCCTCCCCAAGGAACGGGATCCTTCCCAAGCCCGGAGGAACGCCAGGCCAACGAACCCAGGGAGGGAGTCCAGTGACCCCTTGGCCTGGAAATCCAACCCGCCAGTAGGCCAGGGGTGCTCATTAGGTAGATCGCGATCAACGAGTCGATCCCGAGTCCATATGAGGTCGATCCCAGATGGGGTGCTTCTGCCCTGCACCCCCCCCCGGGAGTGTGTGTGTGAGAGAGAAGTCCTCGCTGAAGGAGGTTGGTCACCGCGGTGGGGCTGCAGCTGACGAGCGTGCCCTCGACGCCGGTGAGTGAAGCCTGGACGGGGGCCCGCCTCACACTCTGCCCTGTCTCTCGCCTCGGCCTTTGGCGGCACTGGGTTCACTCACCGGCACCGAGGGCGCGCTCGTCAGCTGCAGCCCCACCGTGGGCACCATCCTGGGGGATTGTATTGGGAGAGGCGGTCCCTTAGGTACACTGGCCCCAGACCATTCAAGGCCTTGAAGGTCAGAACCAGCACCTTGAAGGTGATCCGGTGCTCTATTGGAAGCCCGTGCAGTCCGCGCAGGACAGGCGTGACGTGGCAGCGAGAGGGAAGGCCTGCCACCAGCCTGGCTGCAGCGTTCTGCACCAGCTTCAGCTTCCGGATCACCGACAAGGGAAGGCCGATGTAGAGGGCATTACAGTAGTCCAATCTGGAGAGGACCGTGGCTTGGACCACTGTGGCTAGGTCAGGACGGGACAGGTAGGGAGCCAGCTTCCTCGCCTGCCGGAGGTGGTGGAAAGCCACTCCGCTGACGGTGGATATGTGCTTCTCCATCGACAGCTGGGAGCCAAGGGTGACTCCCAGACTTTTTACAGATGGTGATGGGCGAAGTGTTGCCCCGTCCAGGGTTGGGAGCTGGATCCCTCCCGTACCCGGACGACCCAGCCACAGGATCTCCGTCTTAGCCGGATCCACCTTCAACCTGCTGGCTCGCAGCCATCCAGTGACGGCTTCAAGGCAACGATGGAAATTATCGGGTGCGGAGTTGGGCCGGCCCTCCATCCCCAGAACGAGCTGGGTGTCATCCACAGACAGTGGCACTCCAGCCCAAAGCTGCGTGCCAACCGAGCAAGTGGTCGGACGTAGATGTTAAATAATAAAGGGGAGAGAATTGCCCCCCGAGGCACCCCACAAGGAAGACAACCTCGCCCCTTCTCACTCGCTGTGACCGGAAGGACAGCCAGTTAAGGACTGCCCCCCTCACCCCGGCAAGACGGTGGGTCAAAAGATCATGATCGACAGTATCGACCGCTGCCGTAAGGTCCAATAGCACGAGCAGCGCCGATCCACCCCGGTCGAGTTGGCAACGCAGCTTATCTGTGATGGCGACCAGCACCGTCTCCGTCCCATGCCCTGAACGGAAGCCGGACTGGAAGGGGTCAAGCCAAGTTGCATCATCTAGGCAGGACTGCAGCTGCTCCATTGCTGCCCTCTCAACCACCTTGCCCAGGGACGATAAGATTCGACACCGGGCGGTAGTTGGAAGGGACTGACGGATCTAAACTCGGCTTCTTCAGCAATGGAGTGACCACCGCCTCTTTCAATCCCCCTGGAAACACTCCCTGCTGAAGGGAGGTGTTGACTAACTTCAACAGGGGGTCACGTAACCCCTCCAGGCAAGCTTTCACCAGCCAGGAGGGGCACGGATCGAGGGAGCAAGTGGTCGGTCTAGCTGCAGTAACTATCCTATCAACAGCTTCTGCGTCCAGTGGCCGAAACCGGTCGAAGGTGGGCCCGGCAAGAGGCCACGGAGTCTCAAGTTCACTCACTGTATCAAGAGTGGCAGGAAGGTCCCGGCGGAAGGCAGAAATCTTGTCTGCAAAGTAGCTCTGGAAAACCTCGGCAGAAAGGGCCTGATCAGTTTTGTTATGACTTAAACTGTTGTAAACCGCTCCGAGCCTTCGGGGAGCGGCGGTACATAAGTTTGAAACATAAATAAATAAAATATGTGTGTGCGCGTGGCCTGTTCATGATCCACAACACCCCCCCCCCCCGAGAGGCTTCCGGTTCCCTTCCGACTCGTCGTCTTTGGTTGCAAGTAGGCGGAAGGTGGGCGTCGGGAGCGCGTGGGTATAGGGAGCGCGCACGCAGCGGAGGAGCATGCGCGGCGGTAGGAGCATGCGCGTGCCAGGTAGATCTTTGCGACTTGGTTGTTATAAATGTAGCTTGCATGCTGAAAAAGTGTGGGTACCCCTGCAGTAGGCTTTCTTTCCGGCAAAGGCCAGGCTAGCCATGGGCGCAAAAGGGGCCTCCTCGGTCCTTCTCACTTGAGGCCAGGGTGTGTGTGCGTGGCCTGTTCACCTCCCGTCCCCCCCCCCCCCCCAGAGAGGCTTCCGGTTCCTTCCGACTCGTCGTCTTTGGTTGCAAGATTTTTATTTTGTTTTTGCTTTTTTTTACTTAATTAAAAAAAGACAGGGAAAAAAACACAAAACCACGACAGAACCAAATGAAAGAACAAATAAAAAAAATCACTCGGAATATTTGTTACATCATCATCATCATCATCATCAATTTTTTTTTCAAGTCACTTCTAAGCCCCACAAGTTACAAATAAATTAACAAGACAAGGATCGTCGGACCCCGGAAGAGTCGAAATCTTTTTCTCTTAAAAAAAGAAGAGTCAAAATGAATAAGTACTAGGAACTAACTACCTTTGGCAAAGTTATCACACGATTTCCCCCACGGCTCCGGGTGGGGCTCCGCAACGGGTTTGGCTGGAGGAGGGGAGGGGAGCGGGTCAGGCCCCCCGGCAGCATCCCTCAGGCCGGGCCAACTTCTGGCCCCCAAGGGCTCCGGCCAGGCGGGCCTTTGGGTCGCACAGCTGTGCTCTCCTGCCCTTTACGCAAGGGTCCCGGGCACCCACGGCTGGAAGGGGGTCTCCCTCCCTCTATGTAAACAAGGCCCTTTCGGGAGGAGGGAGACCCCCCATTTGGGGCCATGAATGATGGGCCCGAGCCCTTGCCTGGTTCCCTTCCAAGAGAGAAAGAGGTGCTGCTGCTGCTGCTGCCGCGCCTGACCCGGCCCCCTTCCCGTTCCCCAAAGCCACCCCAAGACAGACCCGTCCGGCACACACACCCTTCATAAAGCTTTTCTATTTGGTTCATCATTAAAGTATATGAGGTATATGGCAGGCTATCTCCAAAGAGCCTTGTGGTGGGGGCCTTGGCGCGCGGAGGGCCCGGAGGAGGAAGAGGAGGAGGAGGCAGGTCGGCCCCGTTGGGTTTGGCAGCTGGTCTTGGGACCGTCTTGTTTACCTGGGAGGAGGCCACCAGGGGGCACTAGGAAGAAGGTGGCCCGTGTGACTGGAGTGGGCGGTGGGTCGGAGGAGAAACACCATTTCCCCCTTTCCCTGTCATTGCCCCCCACCCATGTCCCCGTCATCACCCTCCAACAACATCAGGGGAAAAGGTTTTCCTCCTTCAACGTCTCCCTCGAAAAGGGACCGTCCTCTCCAGCACACCCCAGTGGACTCGGCCCGGGGAATGCAACAGTGCCCTTGCCTTTAAAGCTTGAGGGGGGGCACTCTCCCTCTGGATCCAAGGGACCTGAAGGCAGGGATCCCCCTCCCCAAAAGGCAACCCCTGGAAGAGGGCCGAGCGAGGACTGGCCACCGATCTGAAGAAGGATCCCTGCACGTGGCCGGCCGCTCTTTCGTTTGGCACAAAGCTGCCCCCGGCCCAGCTTCCACTCCAGGGCCCATTGTCCTGTTCCGGGCCTTCCTCCTCCTCGGGGCCTCCGCCGCCACCGTTGGCCCACCGCTCCGCTCCACGCATGGAGATAGGGTCATTTTTTGGTCTAGAATCGGTTTTTTTAATATAAAAAAAACACATTTTGGTTTTTTGTTTTCTTTTTTCCCCCCTTGGTATTCTTTTTGTTGTTGTTGTCGTTCAGGTTTTTTTTTTCCTTCCCTTTTTTCTCTATTTTTTTTTTGTGTCGCAAACCTTTTTAGCGTTCGGTTTGTCTTTTTTCGTTTAATACAGTCAGAAGCGATAAAGCGGAACATAGACTTTTCTCTATTAAAAAAAAATATAGAAGGAAACCCCCCCTCCCCAAAGTTTTTTTTTCCAAAACAGAAAAGAAAATAAAGGCAAGAAAAAAGAAAAGAAACAAAGATCACTAAAACAGTTACATTCCACCTAGTAACACGTTCAGTAGCACATGAGAGAGAGAGAGAGAGAGAGAAGTCGAGAGAGAAAGAGAGAAGCCGGGCACCCCAAATGTTCTTCTTCCGTCTCCCCCCAATCAATGTCCACTGATAATCCATATTAACCGCGTCTGGAAAGAGACCGGTCAAGCTCTGCCGGTTGGTTGGTTCTCTCTCTCTCGCGCACAGGATGGGATGAACAACACCTTCTCTTTCTTTTTCCTGTTTTCCAAGTCAAGTCTTTTTTAACAACTAGGTGTTTCCTGTTTATTTCGGTTTTTTGGAAAGTTTCACAGTATTTTTTAGTTTTTTCCGCTTGTTCTCTCAAACCCACCCGAACGCTATTATTATAGCACAGCAAAAGCAGGAGATACTTAAAATGAGGTCGAGGTTTGTTTTGTTTTTGTGTTTGTTTTGGTTTTTTTCGGCTTCGAGAAAGGTTTCGACGTCCTTCCCTTTTGTTTGTTCCGTAGTTTTTTTCTTCTTTTTTTTTGTCGCTCTGTCCTTTTGGTTTTTGGTTTTGGTGTTTTTTTTTCTACCAGATCGCAAGTAATGCCATGGCTAACTTCCTTCTCTGCAACAGCAAGACTTTGGTTCGCAGGAGTTGAAAAGAAAAGGCAAACATTCAAAGAACCCCGAAACACGGACCGGCACCCCCCTCCCGCCCCCCAAAGAAATGCACCGGATAAGAAGCCCAAACTGAGCAGGACTCGGAAAGAGGGGGAAAGAGAAGGAGAAGAAAGAAAGGGAAGGAAGAAAAAGAAAGAAAAGAAAGACACCCACCAAGAATGTACCAACAAAGCAAAAGGCTGCAAGAGCCAAACAGGAAGGAAGGAAGGAAGGAAAAAAAGAAAGAAGGAAAGGAAGGAAGGAAGGAAGGAAAAGAAAGAAAGGAAAGAAAGAAAGAAGGAAGGAAAAGAAAGAAAGAAGGAAGGAAAGGAGGGAAGGAAGGAAGGGAAAGACACCCACCAAGAATGTACCAACAAAGCAAAAGGCTGCAAGAGCCAAACAGGAAGGAAGGAAGGAAAAAAAGAAAGGAAGGAAGGAAAGGAAGGAAGGAAAAGAAAGAAAGAAAGGAAAGAAAGAAAGAAGGAAGGAAGGAAAAGAAAGAAGGAAGGAAGGAAAGGAGGGAAGGAAGGAAGGGAAAGACACCCACCAAGAGTGTACCAACAAAGCAAAAGGCTGCAAGAGCCAAACAGGAAGGAAGGAAGGAAAAAAGGAAAGGAAAGAAAGAAGGAAGGAAAGGAAGGAAGAAAAAGAAAGGAAAGAAGGGAAGGAAGGAAGGGAAAGACACCCACCAAGAATGTACCAACAAAGCAAAAGGCTGCAAGAGCCAAACAGGAAGGAAGGAAGGAAGGAAGGAAGGAAGGAAGGAAGGAAGGAAGGAAAAAAAGGAAAGGAAAGAAGGAAAGGAAGGAAGGAAAAGAAAGAAAGGAAAGAAGGAAGGGACACCCACCAAGAATGTACCAACAAAGCAAAAGGCTGCAAGAGCCAAACAGGAAGGAAGGAAGGAAGGAAGGAAGGAAGGAAGGAAGGAAGGAAGGAAGGAGAAAAAGAAAGAAAAGGGAAGGAAGGAAAAGAAAGAAAGGAAAGAAAGAAGGAAAGGAAGGAAGGAAAAGAAAGGAAAGGAAGAAAGAAGGGAAGGAAGGAAGGAGAAAAAGAAAGAAAAGGGAAGGAAGGGAAAGAAAGAAAGGAAAGAAAGAAGGGAAGGAAGGAAGGGATAGACACCCACCAAGAATGTACCAACAAAGCAAAAGGCTGCAAGAGCAAAACAAGAAAGAAAGGAAGGAAGGAAAGAAAGAAAGGAAGTGAAGGAAGGAAGGGAAAGAAAGGAAAGAAAGAAGGAAAGGAAGGAAAGACACCCACCAAGAATGCACCGACAAAGCAAAAGGCTGCAAGAGCCAAAAAAGAAAGAAAAAAAGGAAAGGAAGAAGGAAAGGAAGGAAGGGAAAGGAAGGAAAGAAAGAAGGAAAGGAAGGAAGGAAAGGAAAGAAAGACACCCATCAAGAATGTACCGACAAAGCAAAAGGCTGCAAGAGCCAAACAAGAAAGAAAGGAAAGAAAGGAAAAGAAGGAAGGAAGGAAAGAAAGAAAGCATTTTGAGGAGCCATTTTTAAAGCTTTCCAGTCTTCGGGGAGGAAGGGTCGGGACCCCCCCCCCCCTTCTCTCCCTCCCTCCCAAGTCCTTTGATTTGGTTTATTATTATTATTGTTACTATTATTATTAGTTTGCGCTTGTCTCTTTGCCAGTTACAAAATCCTGGCCTCTCAACACAGCTTTCCATGAGGTATTTTTTTTTTCAGGACAGAGAAAGACGGTTGAGCCGTTGTCTCACCAGAGAAAGCCACGGCCTCCCTTGAGTCTCTCGCTCCTTCTTTCCTTCCTTCCTTCCTTCTTCGGTCAACCCTCCCTCTGTTTGCTTGGCGTGTTCTTTTTGGTTAAAGGTTTCCCTCTCGCCGCCTCCGAGTCTCTGCGGATCCACGCCCGAGGGGGCCCTTGCCCCTCTTTTCCGTGGCCTCATTCCCTTGGTTCCCCCGTGATCTTCATGTCGTCGTTTGTAGTGATATCAATTTTTTGGTTTTGTATTTTGTTTCCTGGAAAATGTAAAAGTAGAGATTCCCGTTTTGTTTTGGTTGTTTTTGGTTGGTTTGGTTTTTGTCAGGCACTGGAATATGAGCATTTCTCATTTTTCAGAACACAGATATAAAAATAATAACAATTAAAAATTACACATCCCCTGTTTTCAGAAAAATAACCCCTGATCGGTAAGTAAGCCCAGGCAGAAAATCATCATTGGTTTAGGAAATGTTTTCAAAAAGGCAAAAATCAATAACAGGGCATCTAGGCCAGGGGTGCTCATAAGGTAGCTCAGGAGCTACTAGTAGATCTTCGGCCCCCTTCCAGGTGATCTTCGGGACTCACCAGCTGGATGGGGCGCTCCTGCCATGCGCGCGCACCTTGCGTGCAAGCGCGCTCCTGCTGCTGGCTTCCGCTCTTGCGGTGCTTCTTTTGCCTGCGGGGCATTGCAGGAGGAAGGAAGCATGAGGCGGGGCCTCTGGAGGGAGCGCCCTGCCCCTCTCTCGTCCAGAAGCAGCTGTGCAGCCTCCGTTGCTGGTGAGACAGGCAGGGCGGTGCGCTCCCTCTGGATGCCCCGCCTCCTGCTTTCTCCTTCCTGCAATGTCCCGCAGGCGGAAGAAGCGCTGCGCGGGCGGAAAACAGCAGGAGCATGCACGGTGGCAAAAGCGCGCTGTGGCGGGAGCGCATGGTGGCGGGGGCAGGTAGATCTTTTGGACTTGGTTGCTTTAAAAGTAGCTCACATGCTGAAAAAGTGTGAGCAGCCCTGATCTAGACGGTAGAATTGATGCAGTTTCGTCCCACTTGCACTGCCACCCACTCAAGGCGAGGGAGCCCCAGGAGTTGCACTTTGGCACTCTGGCTGGGAAGGCTTTGCGAGACTACGGCTCCCAGGACCCCACGGCTTTGAGCCGCGGCCGTCAAAGTGGTGTCAAACTGCATTCGTTCCAGAGTGTAGACGCACCCTACGACGACAAGCGAGGGGCGGCCCGCTTCGAGCCACCGGCCGAGGCTGTCAAGTGGCACAGAGGGGTTTCTCCCGATGACCCCAACTCCAAGTTGGAAAAGGGCCTGCAGAGTGACCATCACCCGCACAGGGGTCACAGGGGTCAAGGTGGGAGCTTGGCGCCCAGGCACCACCGCCTTTGAAAACCCGAACCTTTGTGGTCAAAGCAGGCGTACAAAACCCCTTGCTTGTCCCTTTTGGGTTTGAAAGGGGAAAACCGAGGGAAGGGAGAGTTCATAAACAATTATCCATAGTAAAAACGTGGCGCTAAGAAGCCGCCCCCCCCCCCCCCGCCCCTGGAACCCAAAGAACACCGAGAATAATAATAAATAAGAATAAATAAAAGAGTATTTGAAAGACATTCGACCAGACACAGAAGTTAGAAAAGTCTGTAAAAAGCTTTGGGTGAAGCTAGAACTGGTGATTTTTGGTGTGAGATTCGTTTCCCCCTTTAAAGGTCTTAAAGGAGTTTTTTTCTTCTTATTATTTTTTGTCTTTTTCTCTCTTTTTTTTTGCTTGTATTTTTTTTTATGAAAAAAATTAAAAGAAAACACTCCTCTCCCCGTTTCCTGTGTGTTTCCTTCCTGGCGCTGTCCAAGGAAACCCGCAGGTGGAAAACAAAGAGACGCCGTCGCTTTAAGAAAGCGTTTCAAGGAGTTCACCTTTGGCAAGGCGTTTTGGTTCTTTTGCTGGGGGAGGTAGGGGGAGGAAATAAAACACCTGGAAAAGAAAAGCACGGGTTTGGGGAATTCTTTTTGGTTTCTTCTTCCTTTGTCCCTTTTTGCTTGGCTTGGTTTTGGCTACTTTGGGTTATTTTCTATTTTTTGGTTGGGTTTTTTTTTTCGTTTGGCTGTTGCTGACAATTCTTTGTTTGGTTTTGGTTCATACACTTTTTTTTTTGGTTTCGCTCGTTGGTTTGTAGGTCCAACGCTCTGCCGCCGCCGCCACCACAATCCTCTGCCGCCAAGGCGCTGCGTGCGGGGTCTCCTCCTCCTCCGGCTCCCCTCTTTTTCCCCGGCGGCGGCCCTCATTCCGTCTTGGCGTCCGGCTCGGCGGTGGCGGACCCCGGAGCGGCCTGGGCCAGAGTCTGTGCCACGTCGCTGACAGCCGAGCTGCACGAGGAGCAGGAGGAAGAGGAGGAGGAGGAAGAAGAGGAAGAGGTCAGGCCGGGAGACTTGCTGGGCATGGAGGCCGCCGCCGCCGCCGCCGCTACCGCTGCCGAAACCAGGCCCCCCACGCTGCCTCCTGTGGCGGCGCTCAGCAAGGGCAATCCGGCGTGGTTCAGGAAGAGCGGAGAGGTCACGATGCTCTGGCTGCCGGCCCCGGTGACACTGGCGCTGGTGGCCAGGAGCAGGTTGCCGCTGGCATCAAGGCTGGTAATTGGCAGGCTTCCACCACTGGCCAAGGCTGAGGAGGGAGAGGGACAGGGAAAGAGAGGGGGTTGTTGTTACTATTGTTATTAGGAAGGGCCACACATGGGCTCCCCTCCCACTTCACCATCCCAAGGGTCCCAGGGGCCGTGAGGGATGAGAGCGAAGTGAGAAGGCCTCTGCCCAGGTTGGCTCCTCAGGGGGTAAGGGGAGTCATGCCTTCGCCGCTTGGAGTCTCCTTGTCGGAGAGAAAAGTGGGATCTAAGTAATACAATAATAATAGTGCTAATAATATATGGATTCCCACAGACACTTCACAAATGTCTGACTGCGAGGGGCCCTCTGGGCCATCAAGGGATGCTAAGAATGGCACCCAGCCCCATCTGGAGGCCCCACGGCCCCCTCCCCCTCCACATTACAGCCTTTGAGCATGGCAGCATGGCCTCTCCCCACCCACAGGCCATAAAAACACACGACGGGCAGAGAGATGAGAGCACACACACATGTGGAGGATTAGCAAGGCACGGCGTGGAGGATGGGAGTTATAGTGATGATGGTGATGATGATGCCGCCTGGCTCAAGGGGGGCGCTGCAGGAGGAAGGCAGGGGAAGGAGGGTTGGTGCTGGGCTCCACTGCCTGGCCGTGCTCTCGCACACTCAGCCCTCCCACAGCCGCTCATGCGCACACCATGCAAACACATTGATGCCAATCATGCTGTTTGTAGAGGCGAGGCCTGGGTAATCCCAAAAAAATGGTTCAAAACTCTTTCTGGATGTAGGGGGGGCGGTGGTGCTTCGAATCTGATTGATTTCCGAAATTTTCTGGAAAATTTTTAAAATTTATTCAGAAAAAAATTCAAAATTTATTCAGAAAAATTTTCAAAATTTATTCAGAAAAAAAATCAAAATTTATTCAGAAAAAAATTCAAAATTTATTCAGAAAAAATTCAAAATTTATTCAGAAAAAATTCAAAATTTCTGAATGGCTTCGTTAATGGACACACGTGTTTAACCCAGTTTGGATGCGGATGCCTTCCCTCCGCATGAGAACTGGGGCGACAGCCGGACCTTTGCAAAGCGTGCCTTCTCTGGTGGCCAAGGGGGCACTGCAAGGAGGCACTGCCGCCCCTCCCCCGTGGAAAACGTGGCCCCAGATGCCACGGAAGAGTGCCTTGGGCACCTGGGGTCAAAGCACCATGCAGGAGTAGAAGCAGACCCACCTGGACGTGCTCCCTCCCTTGGATACTCGCTCCCTACGCTCTACAAAACACTGTCGTGTCACAGTGGGGGGGGGGGGGGGGGGGGGGCAACAGGAGCCAGGACGCCTTCTGCAAATGCCACGAGGAAAACCCCGACTCTGCTGGAGATCGGGGCGCTGTGTTTGGCTTCACCAGCCACTTGCTCCGGAGGAAAAGCAAGGTGAAAACTGGGAAGAGCGGAGCTCGTGAAAGGTAATCCCTTTTTTCCCAGGAGCGAAGCCTATCTGAGCATCTCCTATGAGGGTCTGCTGCCCAGTCAGGTGGCAGCCATGTGTTGGTGGGCAAGAGAGCGCTCACGGAGCACCATCCCCCCCAAGTGGGTTCCTTCAGACGCTCCGTCAGCGCGCCCACGTCGTGCCCTTCGCACCGCACAGAAGCACCCCCCTCCCCGCCACAGCACGCAAAGGCACCCTCCCCTCCCCCCTCGCTCTCTCTCAGGCACAGACAGTGGAGCCGTGGATGGGATGATGACATCATGTCTGGGTCTTGGTTCCACAAACCTTGTATGGTGGCCAGCGGGTTGGTGGCCATGAGCGCGGGGTTTAACCCTGCATTCACCCCCAGCACTGTGCTTCTGAAAGCAAACCAGAGGCGGCAGGTTAACTTTTGGGGTGGGCGGAGGATGGGAGGGAGGCGTATTGGGGGGAAACATTAGCCCAAAGGCTTCTTCTAAAACACCAGGCATCCCTCTGCTGCGCAGGACACCAAGGAGGCAGCGTGTTGACCCGTGACCCTATGACCTCTGCTCTTCTTCTGTATGATTTCTTTAACACCTCGGCCATTGGAGAGGCCGTGGAGCCTGAATCTGGACATTTGGAAAGAGCAGCCCCAGAAACCTTTTGACAAGGGGAACGGCCCTTCCTTCAGCAGCCTTCCGACCCCTCCTGGGCCTCGTCCGGGATTCCTGTGCCGCCGGCCTCTTGCTCCCGCTTGCCTTGAACCGGCCTGGGCCAGCCTCCCTCCCTCCCTCCTTCCCCGGCAGCGGCCCCTCCCGTACCCCGGGCTGGGATTCAGGCCGTGCAGGCTGATGGCTGGGTGGAGGCCTCCTCCTCCGCTGCCGCCGCCTCCTCCTGCTCCACTGCTGCCGGCGCTCAGGGGACTGGGGTTTGTGCTGTTGCTGGGGGGTGGAGTGGCCGAATTGAGGGCGGTGGCCCCCACTCCCATCGCTGTCCGGCTCGGGGTCAGGGAGCAGATCGCTGGGGACAAGGTAGTCACTGCCCAGGAGGAAGCGCAGGGAGGTTAGAGCTGGGCCCCTTTGGCCGGCAGAACACTCCTCCCACCCCCACCATGCCATGGCCACCCTCTCCAGGTGCCACCAAGGGCCAGGGATGGGCCCTCAGGGCCTGTGGCTTTTCTGCAGCCCCCCAAGATGGTGCCCAGGCTGCGAGAGGCTCCCTGAGTGCCCTGCTTGACCAGAGAGGGACACTTTCGGGGCGCTCCCTCGGGGACCTCGGCCAGCCCACTTGGCACTCCCCCTCCCACAGGCCCTGAGGAGGGGAGGAGGATGGGCCCCTCCCCAGAAGAGCAAAGGGAAAGAGCTACCTGTTGTGCTCAAACTGCTGGAAGCCTGGGAGAGAGTCAGACTTGTGCCGGGGCTGGTCACCTGCGGAGAAGAGCGAGCGGAGGGTCACGAGGGCAAGGCAAGGAGTGGGGCCGGCACGGGGATCCCACCCCGGAAGAGCCAGCACAGGGCGCCCCGCCCCAAACTGGCCCTGGAGAAGCACTGGCAGTGTGTGGTTGTCATTCACGATTTAATGTTTGAGGTTTTGATTGTTTTGGACAATTATGGAAGGCCATAAGGAAGAAGAGATGGGAAGGAAGGAGGGAGGGAGGGAGGGAAGGAAGGAGAGAAGGAAGGAAGGAAGGAAGGAAGGAGAGGAAGGAAGGAAAGGAAGGAAGGAAGGAAGGAGAGAAAGGGAAGGAAGGAAGGAGAGAAGGAAGGAAGGAAGGAGAGAAGGAAGGAAGGAAGGAGAGAAGGAAGGAGAGAAGGAAGAAGGAGAGAAGGAAGGAAGGAGGGAAGGAAGGAGAGAAGGAGGGAAGGAGAGAAGGAAGGAAGGAGAGAAGGAAGAAAGGAAGGAGAGAAAGAAGGAAGGAGGGAGAGAGAAGGAAGGAGAGAAGGGAAGAAGGAAGGAAGGAAGGAAGGAAGGAAGGAGAGAAGGAAAAAGAAGGAAGGACGGAGAGAAGGAAGGAGAGAAGGGAAGAAGGAGAGAAGGAAGGAAGGAAGGAAGGAGAGAAGAAGGAAGGAGAGAAGGAAGGAAGGAAGGAGAGAAGAAAGAAGGAAGGAGGGAGGGAAGGAAGGAGAGAAGGAAGGAAGGAGAGAAGGAAAAAGGAAGGAAGGAAGGACAGAGAGAAGGAAGGAGAGAAGGAAGAAGGAGAGAAGGAAGGAAGGAAGGAAGGAAGGAAGGAAGGCTGCAGCAAGAGAAAACAGTCACCCGGGCAAGTCTCTGGAGGGAAGGAGTTTGCCAAATGCCAAGACGGGAGGGAGGGCGGGAGGGAGGAGGTGTGGCAGTCAAGAGGGGCAGCCTGCTGTCAAACTGACCGAATGGGAATAGATGGGAAGGCAAGGCAGGATGGGAACCTGGTGGCCCTTCTCGAGATGTTTCCGGAAGCAACTGCCCCTCCCAGCACTCCCAGCCATTGGCTATGCCGGGAGGTGAGATGCCGCAAGGAGGGGGGCGGCCTGGAGGACGGGCCCGGGGAATGGGGGTGGGGGAGCGTACCAAGAGCGGGCTGTATCCCGGGGGCTTGCCCTGGGCAGGCAACATGGGGGCAGAGCTGCAGGGGTTGATCCGCTTCTCCTTCTGTCGGCGGTTGCAGAACCAGACGCGGATCACCTCCTTCTCCATGTTGAGCTGCTCTGCGATGAGCAGGATCTCCTCTGAGGTAGGCTTCTGGTTCTGCAGGGCGAGCGAGGGAGGGAGGGAGGAGGGCAGTGTGACAACGTCCACGCCTTGAGCAAGGGGGCAAAGAGGGGCCCGGCATGACTGTGGGGTGACCAGCTGCCCCACGTGGAGGCCAGGGGTCTCACCGCAAGAAAGCTTTTCTCCAAAGCGAAGCGGACGTTGGTCTCGATGCTGGTCCGCTTCTTTCGGCGCCGGCCGGGCAGCCCGTCAAAGCCCATGTTGGGGCTGGACAGCTGGTTGGGGCTGGGAAGTGTGGAGTCCACCGACATGGTCTCTGCAAGACAGGAACTCTGGTCCCCAAAGTGCCGGCTGTGTCCACGCCAGGCATGGGCCTACTTCGCACACCCCCCCCTTTCCCTCCCTCCAGCTGTTTTGGACTTCAACTCCCACAATTCCTAACAGCCGGCTCCTAGGAATTGTGGAAGCCCAAAACACCTGGAGGGGGGAAGGAAGGGGGGCCCAAACCTTCTATGAGACCTAGGCAACCCTGCCCCCCCCCCCAAAGTCGCTTGCGCCTCCTCACTTCCCCCCTCCCTCGCTCACCAGCATCATTCAGCCATTTCTCCAGCAAAGGCTTGAGCTTGCACATGTTCTTGAAGCTGAGGTTGAGAGCCTCGAAGCGCGAGATGGTGGTCTGGCTGAAGTCGTTCCCGTAAAGCTTCCCCATGGCCAGCCCCACATCACCCTGCGTGAGCACACAACAACAACAACAAGAACAGCATCACGTTGCCGCTCTTTAGAACGGCCACCTGTCCTGGGGGGAGCAGGTAGGCAGCACTTTCTCCCCCCAAGAGAACAAACAGGCAGGCAACTTGGGGATTTGGCAGGTAGAGAGGCCCTTGTGGAGTAGGGCAGACCCTTGGAAAGGGGCCCAAGATGGCTTTTCCTCTCCTCCCACCATCCCTGGTGACGTCCGTGTGATCTCGGTCTACCTCCCACCCACATGCCTTGTCCTGGCAATGCTTAGCAACGCCACCTTTCCCCACATTCCTTCACTCTTTCTCCTCCTTGCTCCCTTGGACCCAGGCATGGGCAAGCTGTGGTCTCCCTCCAGATGAATTGGACTTCAACTCCCGGTACCGCTTGTAAGGAATGGTGGGAGCTGAAGTCCAAATCCCCTGGAGGGAGGGAGAAAGGGAGGGAGGGCCAAAGTTGGCCTGTCACTGTTTGAAGAGAAAAAACAAAGGAGGTCGTTCCTCAAACTGTAGAACGCTCAAAGCGGGAACAAAGAAAGGCACAAAAAAGCCAAACGTTGTAATCCAATGATCTATATTTTTTGTATAATATCTTCAATAATTCAGGTTAAACGGATGATGGAATTCTTTGAAATTCTTTGAAATGGGCATAAAGCAAGGATGTGTCATTCTTAGTCTTAAATCTGTTCCTGAACACGGGTGCGTAACTCACGACTCGTTTCTCCAACGTAATATTTAGGACAATTGCATGTGACACAGTAAATGACGTTCTTAGTACCGCATGTAGCCCAGGATTTAAATTGGAAGGTCCTTTTGTTAACTAAGTTGGTAATGGATGGCTGTGAATTAATGTATTTACAAACGGAGCAGTGCCCGCATGGGCTGGTGTGGAGAATAGAAGAGTCCATCATTTTTTGAATTCGATGATCAGCATGTATTAATAATTGTTTAAGATTTTGTGTTTTCTTGAATGCGATCATGGGTGGTTGTTCAAGCCCAGGAATAGGGCTCACAAACGGTCAGAACTTGCGGACAATCTTATTGATCTGATTCGAGTGGGGAGTGTGTGTTAAGGGCCAAAGGATCCCCCGTGCCCAACTCTTGACTACCCATTCTAAAATGGCTCCTGACCGTATGATATGGCCCTAATTGAAGCCATTCCTCAACTTCTTCTCTGTGAAAGGCCCTTGGCGTTTCCTGGTCCCAGACCCGTAGTGGGGCCAGGCCCTCGCCTCCTCTGCCCCCAGCCTACCTGCGTGAAGCCCAGCTTAATCCGCCGCTGCTTGAAGGTGCGGGCAAACTGCTCCAGCTCCTCCAGGTCGCTGGGCTCCTCGGGGTGGGAGGGAGGCTCCAGGCATTTGGGCGGAGGCGGCGGCTGCGCCTGATGCTGCGCCGCCTGCTGCGAGAGAGACAGGTGCGACTCGGGGAGGCCAGGCCGAGTCACTTGCTGCAGAGCAGGGAAGGAGAGGAGGAGGAGGAGGAGGAAGAAGAAGAGTCAGGTGCAACACAGAGAGGGAGGACCCAACAGGAGCCACCCCGTCCTCCGCCCTTCAGATCTCTCTGCCTCTCACGGAGGCCAGAACAGGTGCGTTCGGAAGTCTCCTCCCGGCTGGAGGAGGGAGGGGCGCAACTCTCCTCAAAGCTCTGCCCACAGATGTTCTGCAAGTGGAGCTGCCACAGAGAGCTACAGTGTACAACCAGTTGCAATTTGCCAACATACAAAGTGTCATTTGTAACTTGCGTTCATAGTGTATCTAAGGCAGTGTTTCCCAACCAGTGTGCCGTGGCACACTAGTGTGCTGTGAGCGATCCTCAGGTGTGCCGTGGGAAACTGGAACCGCCAATCCCCTTTCTTCCCCCTCCTGCCGAACACTTTTCCTTCTCCACTCGGGCTCCTTCTTCCCAGCCACGCTCTGCTCGCTTTGCCTCGCTTTGCTCTGGGGTGAGTCTGCGAAGTGGCGCCCGCACGGGTCACGTCTTCCTCCCTCCCTCCCCCCTCCCCTCCTGAACACGCTCACGCTGCCCCCTCGGATCAAAATGGCGGCAGAAGCAGCAGTGGGGAAGAAAAAGTAAGTGTTGGGCAGGAGGGGGAAGAAAGGGCCCGAAGGGGGAGGAAAGAGGTCTCTGTCGAAAGCTGGCATGGGCAAACTTGGACCTTCCAGGTGTTTTGGACTCCAACTCCCACCATTCCTAGCAGCCTCAGGCCCTTTTCCTTTTTTCCCCTCAGCCATTTAAGCAGGAAAGGGCCTCAGACTGTGAGGAATGGTGGGAGTTGGAGTCCAAAGCACCCAGAGGGCCGAAGTTTTCCCATGCCTGTTTTAAAGACCTGAAAGTGGTGAGCCTCCTTCCAACATTGTGATTCTGGATAGAAAACAAACAACAACATAACATTGCTTGAGTCCACAGTGCTCTTTGGGTGTAGGTGAACTACAACTTCCAAACGCAAGGTCAATTCCCAAGCAAACCCTTTCAGTACTTTCTGTTGGTAATGAGAGTTCAATAGGCCAAGTTTGATTAAATTCCATTGTTGCAAGAGTTCAGGATGCTTTTTGATTGTGTGTTAACTATACATCCCAGAAACTGTAACTCCCAAATGTCAAGGTCTATTTTCCCCAAACTCCATCTGTGTTCACATTTGGGCATATTGAGTATTCATGCCAAATTTTGGTCCTGAACCAACATTGTTTCAGTCCACAGTGCTCTCTGGATATAGGTGAACTACAACTCCAAAACTCAAGGTCAATGCCCACCAAACTCTTATAGTATTTTCTGTTGGTCTATTTTGACATTGCTCCTGTTTTCAACCACATGTCTGTGTGAGATGAGCATCTCTAGCTTGACTGCGATAAAAACGAAACACAGAGAGAGACTGACAGCTGTTGAGCAAGGCCTTCGTGTGTGCCTTTCCGCCATTCCTGCCAGGATATCTATGTTGTGTTCATCGAAACAGGCCCAGGTTTCACACTGAGTGTATAAATACATTCAAAAACATATTAACTATATGTATGACTGTGATAGTGTTATTTTGCGTCATTTTGGTTGGTGGTGTGCCCCAGGATTTGGTAAATGTAAAAAATGGGCCGCAGCTCAAAAAAGGTTGAAAAACCCTGATCTAAGGGGTGATCTTCCAACCAAGCCCAGTGTCAAGAGATGTGCACCTCTGTGTCTCTTCAGTTCTGGAAAGGTCCTTTTGCTTTCTCTGGATCCCAGGCTATTCTCCTGCTCCTCCTCCTCCTCCCTGCTCCCACCTTGCCAAGTCAACGTGGTCTCTTCCTCCCTTTGACACAGACCTGCCACCCCCTTGGCCTTAGCGACGACCACCTCCTCTCTCCCACATTCCTTCCTGGCTCCCTCTTCCTTTCTCTTTAACTGGTTCTAACTTTGTGACATTCCATTTACACATTTTCCGGCCCCAACGCTAACCATAAAACAATCTCGGATGGTTGACAAATCCAATCTGAATGCACGCAACCGGTGGCGGCTGTGAAGAGAGAGATGCGCTGCCTTTGATTGTTGTATGTTAAGGAATTTTATGGATGATACTGTTTTAATTCAGCCAATTGTTTTAATTGTATGTATATTGTTGAAAGTATGATTGATGCATATGTGAGGCCGCCCTGAGTCCCCTCGTGCGAAGGGTGGGAGGGAACGAGTTGCGCGGAAGGGCCCAAGTGAAGGCAGGTGTGCCTGCCGTGCTCCGTGTCCCTCCCTTCCCTGGCCTGGCCCTTTGGCCTGTGCTCACCTGTGCTGGGAGTCCTGCGCGAGGCTGATTCGGCAGGAGGCTCCCGGGGTTTTGCTGAGGTAGCTGAAAAAGATTTGGTGTGGAGAGCAGCCCTGCAGAGGAAGAGGAGGAGGAGGAGAGGCTCAGCGCTCCGGCAGCGGGGGGTGCCCAGCCCACAACTTTCCTCCCAGGCCAGCCTGCCCGACTCAGGGCTTCCCAGGCGGGCTGGGCACCCCTCCTCCCCTCAGCCTGCAGCCTGACCTTGATGCCGGCCCCCGCCCTTCCCCACCCTGGGGTATTATTACCTTGTTGCCCAGGCTGGGCCTGCGGCAACAGGAACTGCGCAGGAGGCTGGAGGTGGTGCCCTGGGACCAGGACTAACTGCTGGAGCTGGAGCAGCTGCTGGATGTCCTGCGGAGGGCGCAAAGGGAGGGAAGGAACGGGTGAGAAAAGGGAACGGGTCAGTGCATGCGAGGGAAGGGAGGAAGGGAGAGGGGCAGGAGGAGGAGCAGACCTTGCCCCAGAGGAGCCTGGGTATCGCAGAATCATCGTTGGAAGAGACCACATGGGCCATCTAGTCCAACCCCTTCGTTTCTTCCTTCCAGGTGAAGCACAATCAAAGCATCCCTGACAGATGGCCACCCAGCCTCTGTTGAAAAGCCTCCAAGGAAAGAGCTTCCAGTCCACCACACCCTGAGGCAGAGAGTTCCACTGCTGAACAGCTCTCCTTACAGCCAGGAAGTTCTTCCTCACGTTCAGGTGGAATCTCCTTCCCTGTCACTTGAATCCACAGCTCCCTCTGGTGCCACAAGCAAGCACAGAGCTGCTTCCCTGGTCTCGGCCAGGCCGGGGCCCTGCCTGCTTACCTGTGCCGTGAGCTGGATGGGCTGCGAGAGGGCCAGCTGGGGCGCCTGGGGCTGGTTCTGCGGGGCCACCAGGTCAGCGCCCGGCTGCTGGGAGGCGGCGGCGGCAGCGGCGGCATTGGACTGCTGCACGGCAGCCGCCAGGAGCTGGGCCTGGGCTTGCTGCAGGAGCAGCTGCTGTTGCGCGGGCATCAGGGCCGTCAGCTGGGGCAGCAAGGGGCGCCGGGGGGAGGAGGCGGGCAGGGGCAAGAGGAAGCAGCAGCGGAAGGGCAAGGGGAGGGCGCAAGGAAGGAAGGAAGGAGAGGAAGGAGAGGCATAGAACAGGCAGATGAGAGAAGGAAGAAGCAGGTGAGCTGGTGCTGCAGCCCACTTCGCCCCCAGCAAGCACAGAGGGAGCCAAGCAAGCCCACTCCCCGCCCTGAGGGGGGACCCTTGTCATTCATTCACATGCAACCAACATAATTTCACCCACGTTATTCAAAGCAATCCCTGTGTGCTTGTGAGAAAGACTTAAAATCAGGGGCTTGAAGAAGAATCAGGGCCCTGCCTTTCTCATCTTCTCTCAGGGTCGGGTCGGATCACATTAGCCCCTGACCTAGCCACCCAAGCCGCCCGGTTTATGGAATCGAGAGGCTTCCCCTGAATGACGAAGAACACCATGGTGCCTCCGCCACACAACCTTGCGCAAGTCACCTTGGGATCACAAGCCTTGGCCCTTGTCACCAAAGCAGGTGTTTCTGGGAATTCCTGCTGGCCAAGCTGGGCAGGGCTCCTGGGGGAGGGGGGAAGCCCAAAGCCCCCCGGAGGACTAACAGCTGGGAGCCTTTGCTCAGGAGCTAAGCCTCACTGCTGCTGCTGCTGTGCTGTGTGGGGACCCGCTTACCCCCGCAAGCTGGCTGCCGGCTAACATCAGCTGGGCCTGGGGCAGGTGGGGCGGCTGGACTGGGGCCGGGGCCGGGACCGGGGCTGGAGCTGGAGGCACCTCTGTGGGCTCTTCGGCTTTGATCTGCAGGAAGAGAAGGAAGAAGGGAGTCGTGAGAGCCGCCTCTCCTGCTCCGTCACCCGGGATGCCCAGCATCGCTGCCTGCCTGTGTCGGAACATTCCAAGTTTCCTCGACACCAGGCATGGACAAACTCTGGCCCTCCTCCCAGGTGTTTTGGACTTCAACTCCCATGATTCCCAACATCCTTTCTGGTGCCCTGATTTCCAGTGATCCTTGTTTGTTTTCTCCTAAAGCTCTTGGGGGTCCATTGCATGATGGGCGTTTGGGAGGAGGTGTCCTGCCTGGGCTGGCCCCTGCCCGTTCCATAGAGCAAGTGCCTCTCCTTGGGATCTTGTTCCTACTCTCTGCTGATTCTAAAGACAACTTACTAGACTTCTGCCGCCCTTCTGCGGCCACAAAGAGCCCCGCCAGGCAGACAGGAGCACCCCACCCCTGACCCCTGACCCCTGGAAGTTCTGACACATTGCTGCTCCGTTTCCTGTTTTGCTGCTGGTCCCCAGAGGCAGGGAATTTCCCCCCAAAACCAATCTTGATTCATGGGTTCCTACCCGGCTGATAACAGAAGTGCGAGACACTGCTGCGCCCGCCCCTGCGCTGCCACACACCTCTCCTTTTGCGCTGACACACAGAGACAAGGACAACAACGTGAGCCTATCCTATTCTGATTCGCCCCCTGCTCCGCTGCAGGGAGAAAGGAGGCAGGTGTTTGGGCAACCCTAAGCCCCTTTGTCGCCTCGCGGGGAGACCCGCAACACTCCCGGCTCACGTCAAGGGCAAAAGGCCTTATCTGAGACATCCTCTCTCCTCCGAAGAAAAGGCAGATTGCCGTGGTTTGCCTATTATGCAAATTTCCTTCGGTTTCTCTATTCATCATCAGAAGGCAGGTAATAATCAGCCCCAAACATCTTTAATAACTTTGCACGCTCCAGTTTCTGAACAGAGGCAGCTCTTTGCAGGCTCCCTTCTGCTCCAAAGCCTACGATAGAGCAGGCACGGGCCAACGTTGGCCCTCCGGCCAGGCGTTTTGGGCTGTGGAAGTCCAAAATACCTGGATGGAGGGCCAAAGTTGGCCCATGCTTGCTTGACTTTTCTTTCTCTGAAATTGACATGTTGAAGGATGGGCTGGAGCTCTCCCTTCGCTGCCCCCAGAAAGAAGTGCTTCCAGGCAGACGCAGGCCCGGATTATCCACAAGGCCACACTAGGCCATGGCCTATGGGCGCAGGCCTAGGGGGGGGCGCCAGATCAAGGACCCCCCCAAAAATTCAAACAAAACCGCAACGTGCGGCATGATGACTCTCTCTCTCTCGGGGGAGGGCGGGGGGATAGTGCTGCGAGGGGGCAGGGGAGGGAATGGGGCCCCCCCTCGCCATCGCCCCCGCCCCCTTGTCAAGGAAGGCGGGCGCGAGGATGAGGCAGAGGGAAGCCCTGACCCGGGGCCGCTGGCAGGCATGCGCGCGCGGCAGGAGGGCGCCTCTGCCTCCTCCGCCATCTTCCTGGGTGCCGCGCATGGCCAACAGTGGCCCCAGGGGCTTCCCTTCTTTCCTCCTTCTCAGGCCGGCCCCTCCTTCCTTGATTCAAGGAAGGAGGGGCCGGTGCGAGGAGGAAGAGGCGGAGGGAAGCCCCACCCCCGGGGTGATGCAGTGCATGCCCAGCATCAGCCCGGGGGTGGGGCTTCCAAAGTGTGGCCTAGGGCGCCAAAAGGGCTTAATCCGGGCCTGGGCAGACGCCTCCCAGCACTGCCAAAAATCACGAAAGGACTGAGGCCGGTTTCTAATTGGAAGAGCAGGAAAGCCAAAGAAGTATTGGGGGCCGGCCAGAGAGACTGACCGGAGCCTCTTTCCAAAGGATGAGCGATACATGCAATTTTTAAAAAGGAAACACACTTCTTCCCTGCACATACTGAGCTCTTCCTTCCAGACAGAACAGCTGGACATTCGGCCTTGTCTGCAGCCCCGGGGGCAACGTTTGGGTGAATGGTGGCAAGCAACACACAGAGAAATCTCAGTGTCGATGTGGGTCTGAGGGGCGCAAAAGCTTGTTCTGGCTTCATGGGTGGGTGTCCTCAGAGAGAATCGCACCACGTTTTTTGTTCCTGGGTTATAAATGTCACTTCTTAATTGGTTTGATCATTAAAAACATAGAAAAGGTTTATTAAACTGCCAACATTTTGTTTTTGCGGGAGGGGAGGGAGGGACGGAGGGAGAGAGGGAAGGAGAGAGGGCGGGACGGAGGGAGGGACGGAGAGAGGGACATCATCCCGCAGCACATTTTGCTCCGGTTTTTTCAATGAACATCTCATCATTGAGTCTCAACCAATTCAACCTAGTTTGGGTCAGCCACAAAAACAACAAAGTAGACCCAACACTTTCAAAGTAAGGGCAGCACAATTCAACAGGAATAACACTTTAAAACCAAGAACAGATATTTTTTTCCAAATTTTGTTACATCTTGTTATTGTTGTCACTATCGTTGTTGTTAATGCTTGCTACAAATGCAGCAGGTCGTGTCCAAAGAAGCCTTGATTTGTGGTGCTGTTCAGCCCTGGGCTACCTCCAAGGTTGCAATGACGAAAGACATGGCTTCCTGCTGGCTAGAAGACCCTTCCAAGCCATCCTTTCCTAACATGTGGGCCACCAGTCCCCCTGATTCCTCACAACTGGCCACATCGATTGGGGCCTGGTGGCGCAGGGAGGCGGGCCTTACCTTGGTGCCGGTGCTGGTGGGGGAGGCAGAGAACGGAGAAGGCTTGCTCTGCTGGGTCTGGAGGATCAAAGAGGGGAAGGGAGTGAGCAGCCGGGCAAGCAGAGGCTCTGCCACCATTGCCCCCCTCGCCCCCGGCCCACTTTGCCGTTCCAAATTCCTGCCCCACGTTCCTCACCTGGTGGTTTGTGTCAGGTCCATTTCTTTCTGTATCTATAAGCAAAGAAGAGAAGCTCATCACAAAAGCAACCTGGAGCCCTCGCTCACTTGCAGCTGCCCTGAGCCTTCCTTCCTAGACCCACATCCCTCGCCCCACAGAGCCCCCACGGAGCCTGCTGGGCCGCTCTGGTTTTTCTCCAGGACTGCCTGCAGAGTGCTCATCTCCTCTCCAGCCTTGATCCATCCAGCCCCCAAAAGTAACTTCCCTAACTCTGGACACGGTAATTCCTGCTTGTGGAATGATACCCCAATTCTGGGCTTTCTGGGCCAAAACCCTTGCTATGGGGCAGGTCCTGGGGGAGAAGGGGGGCCCTTGTTCCTACATCCCCTGAAGCAATGGGGCCCAGGGGCCTTGCTACCTGTGTGCTCTTCTTGCAGCTCCAGCCGTGCCTTCTCCAGCTCCAGGGGCTTAGACATTCTTACTTCTGGAAGAGCGGAGGAGACAAATGGGGAGGGGGGAGAGAGGGGCGGCCATTGAGACGACGGGAAAGGCCTGGGACAGGCTTCACGGAACAGAGCGCAGAGCAAGGCCTGGCCATCAGGACACAACTCTGCTGAATCACCAAGACCACCTCTTCTGCCTCCAGGGTCAAAAAGGGCTTTAAAAGGATGGACGGTGCAAGCTATGACCCTGAAGGTAGAGTTTAGAGCAGGGGTGGGTATCATGCAGCCCGTGGGCCGGGGCCGGCCCCCTGGGCGATGCCAACCGGCCCGCGGAGCCGTGGGCAGCACGGCTTCACTGGTGAAGAGAGGGAGCCATTCGCGGCGAGGCTTCCCTGGCGAAGAGAGGGAGCCGTGGTCATCGCGGGTTCCCTGGCGCCACGGCTCCCTCTCTTCACCCAGGAAGCTGCGCTGACCACGCCTCCCTCTCTTTGCCCAGGAAGCTGGACTGACCACACCTTCCTCTCTTCGCCCAGGAAGCCGCGCTGACCACGCCTCCCTCTGTTCGCCCAGAAAGCCACGCTGACCACACCTCCCTCTGTTCGCCCAGGAAGCCGCGCTGACCACGCCTCCCTCTGTTCGCCCAGGAAGCCGCGCTGACCACGCCTCCCTCTGTTCGCCCAGGAAGCCGCGCTGACCACGCCTCCCTCTTTTCGCCCAGGAAGCCGAGGGTGGGAAAGAAGAGGAAGAGTAGAGGTAAAGGCGGGTTGGGTTTCTAGATGGCGTGTGTAAACACAAGGGGACTAAAAGGCCAAACAAAGCATGCATTTGAACTGGTGGGTTGGCAGAAGCTGGGGCTAACAGTGGGAGCTCCCCTCACTCCCCAGATTTGAACTGGCAATCTTTCGATGTATATATTGTGTTTAATTCACTGGTTTATGTATGGATGTACTGTGGAAGATATCATGTTTAATTCACTGGTTTTTATTATTATTTTATAATTATTTTATAATAATAATATAATTAATAAATATGTTATATTATAATTTCAATATATTATAATGTATATAATATAATAATTATGATATTAATACTAACAATGTATGAATATTTCTTGATATATTAATATGTTAATATTAATGATGTGTAATATATAGTAAATATAGTAAGTAAATAAATAAATAATGTAGATTAGAATGTAGCTCCGTCTTTAGGTGCGGCCCTCCATCATATTTTTTGGCTCTCGTGTGGCCCCTTGGGAAAAAAATAACTGCCCACCCCTGGTTTAGAGCCTTCCCACATGCAGGGAGACCCGGGATCTCTATAATAATGAGTGCTAGACTCAGAAATAGTGAACCAAAACAGGATTTATTGGATAACAACCAGTAGAAAATGCTGGTGGCCCAAAATGCTTGGCTTGGGGCCTTGCCTGAGTGTAGGCCTCAAGAGTCCTTTGTTTCCTCTTCATTTACTATCTTTACTTTCAAGAACTCTGCTTTGGAACTCAAAGCTAGCCAAAGCGATATGGAAATCGCCAGCTCTTAGTTCACTCTTCTGCTTTCGGGGTCATAGCTTGCAACGTCCATCCTTTTAAAGCCCTTTTTGGCCCTGGAGGCAGAAGACCACCGCCACGGCCCCGAAAGCCTCTCTTCGTTTTGGGCTCCCAGAATGGCCCGGCCAAAAGGAGCCTTTCTAAGCTCCGGACTGTTTGCTTTTTTATGACATGCTCAGAAATCTGCACCCTTAACACTTCCCCAGCATTTTTAGCACTGGGATTGGGGAAGGTTTCCTGTCACTTGGCTTTGCTGTTAACCAAAACAGAGACTGTGGTCAAGAAATGAGAAGAAGACTGAGACGGCGAAGGAACCAGCGAGAGGCACCAAAGCCAGGCTGGCTGCAGCAGGTTTCTGCTCTCTGGTTGCGAAAGCTGGGTGGCAAAGGGAGCGGGCAGGAGCAGAGCCAACACGACTGAAGCTGGAGTTTGGACCCCAAAGGACAGAGGAAGGGGCCTCGGAGCAGGCCCGGATTAAGCCCTTTTGACGCCCTAGGCCACACTGGAATTACGCCCCCAAACCAACCTCTACCACACCCCCCCTCCTCGTGGCTCCGTGCGCCCTCCTTCCTTGAGTCAAGGAAGTTGGGCGCAAGGAGGAGGAGGGAGAAAGGGAAGGCGCGCCGCGAGGAGGAAGGAAGGGAAGCCCCGCCTCCTCCACGCGGCGGGGGTGGGGCTTCTCTCCGCCTCCTCCTCGTGGCAGGGGCGGGGCTTCTCTCCTCCTCCTCCTGGCGGCTTGCCCTCCTTCCTTGAGTCAAGGAAACCAGGCGTGAGGAGGAGGAGGAAGGAAGGGAAGCCCCCGGGCCCTCGCAGCACGCCCGCCTTCCTTGACAAGGGGGCGGGGCGATGGCAAGAGGGGGCACCATTCCCTCCTCCCCTGCCCCCTCGCAGCGCTCTCCCTCCGCCCTCCCCCGAGAGAGAGAGAGAGTCATCTGATCTCCATGCCGCGTGTTGCGGTTTTTTTGGTCCGTGTGAACTGTGCCCCCCTTGGCTTGCGCCTCTAGGCCATGGCCTAGTGTGGCCTTATGGATAATCCGGACCTGCCTCGGAGCAGTGACTGAACTGCGGCTGTCCTACTGTGGCCATATCATGAGTAGAAGGGAGCAAGGAAAGAAGGTGACCAGACAACAGCTGGGCAGGCGTTATCCAGGACTGCCCTGACCTTCCCGTGAGTGATGGGAGCCCTTGGGGGCCTCTGGGGCTTCTCTGGCAGGGTCTGCAACCTGCTGCTGCTGCGGCGTTGGCGTTCTCCGCTTCCCCCTCCCTTCCTCCAAACTGCTGGCCACCCTCCTCTTCTTCTGGCTGGCTTTCACTTCTGCTTCCCTTTCACATTTTTAGATGCTTTAAAACCAGCCTCTCGTTTACTGAAAGCCCAGCTAAAAAGAGATGCCCAGGAACCACGTGGCTGCCCCCTCCCTCCCTCCCTCCCTCTGCTCCAGGGCCCGGGCACTCTGCCTTTTCCTCCTCTGCCGTGGGGCAGCTACAAGGAGGGCCTCCTAGCGGGATGCTTTCACAGAAGCCAGCCCTGCCCACAGAAGACCGTGGGGGAGAGATTTCTAGCCGGCCCCATTGATCAGGCAGGTCTCATCAACGCTTGGCCTGCCACCACCAGATCCTGAAATCAGTGACCGAAGTGGGGCAGTGGCTCCTTGCAGATGCTTCCAGTCTTCCCTAGATGTGTCCACTCATTCATCCGTTTGTGCAGATCCACAAACCCACTCAACGTTTTCCTTTGGTCCCAACATTTCGAACATTGCAGTTAGAAATCAAGAGCTTGGGCATGGCAAGAGAAGGATGCGGGCAAAGTGAGCAAGGAAAGAAAAGTTAAGCGTCCTTGGCATGGGCGCTTTTGCAACAGCTCAGGCGGTGCCGTGTTAGAAATGGAAGGGTTGAAGGGAAAGGTCAGAATGGCCTGACCAGTAGGAACCTCCCTGGCCAGGCACAAGCCAAGGCTGGGCTCCTGTGCTCCTTGGCCAGTTCAAAGGTCAAAGATACCATGATTGCAATTGAAGCTGAGCCTTCAAAAGACTCACTTCCTCAGGTTTATTATTAAAAGAAGGTGGTCAGTGAAAGGGGCCTTGGGGGACGTTCCAGGAACTGCATAGTCAGCCCAGAAGGGCCCCAACGGAGGCAGGACTAGTGGTTGCCGGACTGCAGCTCCCACCCTGGCCAGAAGGAAGGGCTGCTGCTGGGAATGGAGCACATCTGCAACACCTGGACAGGAAGGAAGGAAGTAAACAAGCACCGCTCGAAAGCATTGGAGCTGAAAAGCCGGCGGCCTAGCAGCCCTCCCGACAAAGCAAGCAGGATTGCTTGCCTATGCCCCACCAAGGACCATCTGTCTGCCTCCAGTCAACAGAGATGCAAAATGACCGCTGGCAAGGAGGGCTCCCCTGGCACAGAAGAGGGCAGGCGGGAAGCAGGGAGGCGAGTGCGGAAGGGAACATGGCAACAGAAGCAAGGCAAGCGCACAAAGCCATGGCTACTTACCTGTTGCCCACAGGCCCCAGTTCACCATGGCTAGGATCTGCCTGGCACGAGGAAAGGAGGAGGAGGAGGGGTGGTGGTGGCCGGTGCCAGCGGCGCAGATGGCAGACGGCGTGTGTGTTCCCCAGCCAGCAAGCAAGCAAGAGGGGAAGGGCGGCAGGCGGGCGAGGAAGGGCCTCTCCTCTTCTGTCTTCGGGGCAAGTCTGGGGGAGTCCCCATGCGCCTCAGAAGCCAGAGCAGCAAATGTGGCAGGAAGCAGCTGGGAGGAAGGAACCATAGCAGGCCTTGCGTGTGAGAGAGTGAGTGAGTGAGTGAGTGAGAGACGGAGTACGTGAGTACACGCAGGCGGGGAGCGTGGCCCAGGGCACACAACAAAGGCAGCAGTGCCACGGTGTCCCCTTGCTCTTCGGACTCCTGCTGGAGTTTTTGAAAGGCAGGCCTGGGCAAACTTTGGCCCTCCCTCCTTCCAGGTGCTTTGGACTTCAACTCCCACAATTCCCAAGTGTGTCCATTCCTGTACACAAACATTAGGTGTAGCCTTTCTGAACTTTTCTCATAATGGCATAGAACAGTGTTTCCCAACCAGTGTGCCATGGCACACTAGTGTGCCGTGAGCGATCCTCAGGTGTGCCATGGGAAATGGGAACCTCCAATACCCTTTCTTCCCTCTCCTGCGGAAAGCTTTTTCTTCTCCACTCGGGCTCCCTTTTTACCAGCCTCGCTCTGCTCGCTTTGCTCTGGGGCGAGTCTGCGCAGTAGCGCCCGCACGGGTCACGCCTTCCACCCTCCTCCCTCCCCTCCTGAACACGCTCACGCTGCCCCCTCGGATCAAAATGGCGGCAGAAGCGGCAGTGTAGAAGAAAAAGTAAGTGTTTGGGAGAAGGGGGAAGAAAGGGGCGAAGGGGGAGGGGGAGGAAGAGGTCTCTGTCGAAAGCTGGCATGGGCAAACTTGGACATTCCAGGTGTTTTGGACTCCAACTCCCACCATTCCTAGCAGCCTCAGGCCCTTTTTCTTTCCCCACCCTCAGCCACTTAAGCAGGAAAGGGCCTCAGGCTGATAGGAATGGTGGGAGTTGGAGTCCAAAAAGCACCCAGAGGGCCGAAGTTTTCCCATGCCTGTTTCAGGGACCTTAAAGTGGTGAGCCTCCTCCCAACATGGTGATTCTGGATAGAAAACAAACAACAACATAACATGACATTGTTTCAGTCCACAGTGCTCTCTGGGTGTAGGTGAACTACAACTTCCAAACTCAAGGACAATTCCCAAGCAAACCCTTTCAGTACTGTCTGTTGGTAATGAGGAGAGTTCAATGTGCCAAGTTTGGTTCAATTCCATTGTTGCAAGAGTTCAGGATGCTCTTTGATTGTGTGTTAACTATAAATCCCAGAAACTGTAACTCCAAAATGTCAAGGTCTATTTTCCCCAAACTCCATCTGCGTTCATATTTGGGCATATTGAGTATTCATGCCAAGTTTGGTCCAGATCCAACATTGTTTGAGTCCACAGTGCTCTCTGGATGTAGGCGAACTACAACTCCAAAACCCAAGGTCAATGCCCACCAAACTCTTATAGTATTTTCTCTTGGTTATGGGAGTTCTGTGTGGGAGGTTTGTGTCTTTCTTTCTGCCATTCCTGCCAGGGTATCTATGTTGTGTTCATCGAAACAGGCCCAGGTTTCACACTGAGTGTATAAATACATTTAAAAACATATTAACTATATGTATTACTGTGTTAGAGTGTCATTTTGTGTAGTTTTGGTTGGTGGTGTGCCCCAGGATTTTGTAAAGGTAAAATATGTGCCGCGGCTCAAAAAAGGTTGAAAAACACTGGCACAGAGGCTTTGGTGTCCTTGCAGAGCAGGGAGCCAACTTCCTTGGATGTGTCTCTAGCATAAAGGGGCAAAATAGGCCAAGGTGTGTCTCCCTGCTCATCACCAAGACAGACACAAATGCTTTCTGCTCATGCTCAGAAACACCTGGGTATGACCTCAGTTGTATAGTGGCTGGGCACGAGCATCCAAAACATCCCGCTAGACTACTTCTCCACGAAGCCCAAGGCCTTGAAGGCACCCAGCAAGAAGAGTCGCTTCCGGACCACCAGTCCAAAGACACGTTTTGCCTCCCTCTGTCTTTCTCTCCCCTTTATGGCAAAGAAAGAAGGCGCAAGAAGCAAACAGAGAGCCATTAGTGGGAAAGGAGTTGTGTGCATCCCCATACAATGCGGCAAATGAATCTAGGCACCAGCCCTATCCTCACAATTGAGTTGCACCAGTCTGACCACCCATGACCAGGACCTGTGTATTATTGCAGGTTCGTTGTTTGTTGTTTTGATGGTTGCTTTTATATACAATGTTATTTTTCAATCTGTTTTGTGTTGTTGTATTTTGTATCCGAGTGTGTATTTTATCCATGTCTGTTCGGGCACGTCCCTATGTGAGCCACCCCGAGTCCCTTTGGGGAGACTGCAGAGCTGTTTGGGCTGAAAGTCAGCCTGAAGAAAAGGGAAGTCCTCTACCAGCCCGCATCACAGGAAGAACACCATCATCCCCACGTCAGCATAGGCGAATCTGTGCTTAAGTCCGTCCAGCAGTTCACCTCCCTGGGAAGCATCATCTCTTCAGGCGCCAAGATTGATCAAGAGATAGATCACAGATTAGCAAAGGCATAGGGTGCATTCGGAAGGCTTCACAAATGAGTCTGGAGTAACAAGCACCTGAGGCAAAGCACCAAAATCAGTGTGTACAGAGCTATCGTACAGTCTATTCTCTTCTATGGGTCTGAAACATGGGTCACCTATCGCCAACACCTACGACTCCTTGAACGTTTTCATCAGCGCTGTCTTCGCACAATCCTAAATATACACTGGACTGACTATGTGACTAATGTTGCTGTCCTTGAGCAAGCAGGGATCACCAGCATTGAGGCCACGCTATTGAGAACACAGCTGCGCTGGGCAGGGCACGTCTCTAGGATGGAGGACCACCGCCTCCCAAAGATACTACTCTAGGGTGAACTCGCCACGGGTCAGCGCAAGAGAGGCGCCCCCAAAAGAGGTACAAGGACTCCCTGAAACAACATCTCAGGTTCGGCCAGATTGATCACCAACAATGGTCCACCCTGGCCTCACATCGGGAGGCATGGAGACACACTATCCACAATGCTGCGGCCTCTTTCGAGAAGGCATGCCGAACGGGTCCCGAAGAGAAACGACAATGCAGAAAGAACTGCAACTTGGAAACATCATCATCCAGAGACTTTCTGCTGTGCTTTCTGCAACCGGACTTGCCTATCTCAGATTGGCCTTTTAAGTCATCAACGCGCTTGTAAAAAGCGTGGGATGAGTCCTTCCTAAGAATCTTCGTTTGCGAAGTAATGCCGAGAGATATTTTAACCATGTCTGTTCAGGCACGTCCCTATGTGAGCCACCCCGAGTCCCTTTGGGGAGATGGGGGGGGGGGGTATAAAAATAAAGAAGTTGTTATTATTGTTATTATTATTATGGAGCACCTTGCCCAGCAGTCCCCAGCAACGGTCAAGCGCCTGGGTGGACCTTAGTGACTGGACCAGCATTCCCAGACTCTGGCCACTGGGGGGCAGCAGGGCACCACAAATGCCACCCTCACCTGGCGCCGCCCAGAAGCACATTCACTCCCTCCCTTCAGAGGAGAGGAGTCCGGCCTGAGATTGGCTTCCAACAGGCCACAGGGGCCCAAGAAGTGCCCCAGAGGAGGCCACTCAACGTGGCCACATCCTTCTGTCAGAGAGACCACATTACTCTCAGAGGCTCCTACGACTGGACTCAGGACCATTCCTTCGCCAAATCCCAAGAGTGGAGGCCACGAACTGCCACGAAAGCCCCGAGTGTTTAGAGAGTGGATGCTCACCCTGGGTCGGCCACCCCAGCACTTCTGCCAAGGTCCACTTGAAACAAGCAAATCAAGCATATGCTCACACAACCCCTGCACAACTAACACTCAGGCGCCAAGGAGGTACGCAGCCCCTTGTGCACGCTGCGTTGCGTGGCTTTGCTCTTGGCTGTGCCGGGTGTCACAGAGGCAGAGAAAGGGGACGAAAGGGGACACAAGGGCCATCGGGTCCAGCCTCCGCTTTGCATGAACGGCCTGGAACTGCGAGGCCTCCTGAACGTAATGGGCTGACACCTCCAAGGAGCCAGGGAGGGGCAGCTCCCACATTAATTCCCACACTCTGCTTTCGTAGCAAAGGCTGCCGCTGTGCTCAGAACAGGATTCCTGTATCTTTACCCGAAGGATGTCGGAACAAGATCCGTAACTGCTGGGCAGCGTCGAATGTCAGCCACGGCCATGAGAGTTAAAGGCCCAATCCGTGAGGCAAGGACCAGTATGGGGACGCGACACCCAGCAGACAGGCTTTCCCTTCAACACAAAGCTGGGCTCGGGGTGCACATGTGCAAAGTACACCTCATACTGTGCCATTGCAGCCGGCCATTTGGTCTCCAGGCATCCAGACCAAAGGCCACTCTGAGGCTGCCATCTTGTTCTGCTGCTTCAGAGGCAACCGAAGGGGAGCGACAGGTGGCCAGGCATGAGCGGAGCCGGGTCTGTTGGATCAGTGCTGGTGTGGCAACAGCCCTGCCCCATCTCCCCCCCCCCCCCACACACACACACACACTTGCTCCCCGCTGCAAGGAGAGCCTTGTGGGCATCATCCAGAGTAGCCAAAGCTCCAGCATCGAGGGGCAGGGACCCCTCCATTGCCCAGCCCCTGCCTCTCCCCCCCCCCATTGTGGCTGCCGTGGCCGGCTTCAGCGGGCGGTAATGAGAGGAGACGGCCGGTGTCGCGGGCGCTCCCCCGGGGCTGCGGTTATTGTATGTGACGCGCCGGCTCCATCGCGCTGCTCATATTTCTCCCCCGATCAATACTTTTGACTCCCTACAAGACAATAATCGCTTGTCCGCGGCCGCCAGTCGATCAAATACATTATTAGAGTGTGCTCCCAGGGGAGCAGGCGAAGGGGGAGGCAGGGAGGGCAGCGGCATTGGGGGGCAGCCCAGGACCAGCGCGGGACAACGGGGGGCAGGGGCACGGCTGGTTTGGGGGTCCACGGCTGGCTACAAACCCCTTCCTCAGGAGGCTTCCTTCCACAAACACACGCCTCCACAGGTGCATGCTACCACTCCCAGAACCCCCCAAACAGCAGACCCACAGAGAGACCTGGGAGTTGGGGGACAAAAAAGTAACTTTTAACCCAAACCTGTCCTATACCCTCATTCTTCACCCAAAAGACAGGAAAGGCTGGTCAAGGAAAAGATGGTCAATGAAGGCTGACGATCATTGATTCGTCAAGAACCCCTCTTGGCGTCGCAGTCTGTCAATCAGAACATGGAATTCTTGTTTTGTTTTCCTTTGACTCTGGCTCCCAGGACGTCCCAGAACCTGGCTTGTATCAGGTCAACGCAGGCCCAGATTAACACCTTTTTGCACCCTAGGCCACACTTTGGAATTACGCCCCCTTTAAGCCAACCTTATTATGAGCCAGAATGAAAGCAGACAGACCTTTCTGCTGTAAGGCCATTCAATGCTTGGCAATATGGACAATAAAACATTTAGAAACAGTTATTTCTCCCACCCTGACATAATTCCACAAATATTATGAGCCAGAATGAAAGCAGACAGACCTTTGAGCTGCAAGGTCATTAATTGCTGGGCAATGTGGACAATAAAACATGCAGAAATGCACCCAAACAGTTATTTCTCCCACCCTGACATAATACCACAGATACTATCAGGCAGAATGAAAGCAGACAGAACTTTGAGCAGCAAGGCTGTTTGTCCTCCCTCGTGGCTCGTCTTTGTGCGCCGCTGCACGCTCCATCCACACAGCGCACCTTCCGCTGCCTCTGAAGCCAGAGGAGGGGCGCGGGGCGAGCGAAAAAGGCCCCCCGGATGGCCTTAGCCATTCGGGAACCTGTTCGCTCCCCCTTCGCCCCCTCTGAACCCGGAGGAGGCGCGGGGCGAGCAAAAAAGGCCCCCGGATGGCCTCGGCCATGCGGGCAGCCAGTTCACTCCCCCTTCGCCCCCTCTGAACCCGGAGGAAGAGTGGGGCGAGCGAAAAAGCCCCCTGGACGGCCTCCCTTTTGCGTTTTGGGCTTGGCAGGGCCCGCCATGTGCTGTTTTCTGTGGCCTGAAGATCCGACTTATTTTTTTCCGACTTTTGGGGGGCGGGTGCCTGATCTGCGCCCCCCCGGCTTGCACCCCTAGGCCATGGCTTAAGTTGGCAACGGCATTTTGCACTCTAAAGTTATAGACAAAATTATACATTCTTTTTTAAAAAAAACTCCAAGGTGTATACAAATTTCAAGAGTCTTTTCTTCCCCATTCATTTCCCTGAAAATCTGAGGCCCCTCCATTGAATTTTCCTCAGACTTCCAATGATCTTGCATACATAGATCTTTCTGTTGAATTGCTATTAAATTTTTTTAAAAAATAATTTCTAGGGGGGTGGTGAGTATTTTTTTTTTCTGGAAAGGGGGCGGTAGGCCAAAAAAGTTTGGGAACCACTGTCTTGCATGAAACAGGCTGGCAAGAGACCATAGAGAGGACAGAATTTTAAAAAAATATTCCTAGTGAACCTCAACAAGAAGATTCCTAGACTGGTGATAATCTGCACAATTCAGGACTGATTCTGCATGGAATTCAGAAGTGGGCTTAATGCAGAAATTTTCTGCGCAGAAATAACATCTGTGGTCAGAAGTAGAAATTTCCGCAAGGAATGTTTTCTGTGCCAAAATAGGCCCGATGTGAATTTTGCACGGAGAAAGTTCCACGCTGCAAAGTCTTTGGAACCGGTGCCGCCGAGCCTTGCCCTCATCGATGCGCGTCCAAAGCCTGCTTGGGATCCGAAGGCAAAAGAGCCGGTGCCCCAGAGGCGCTCCTCTCCGTCGTCCCTGGGTGCCTTTTCCTCTCCCTTTCTCTTCCTTAATATCTTTCTCTTCTGGTTCTTTTTAAAGTATTGTTTAAATAGATTATGAGCAGAAGGGGCTGCCGATTTGCCGCCTATTTATTTGCTGCTTTTGTATAAACGGCACATCCCGTGTATCCATACCTCCCTCTCGGCACCTTTTCCCTTCGGTCGCTTCTCCATAATTACCCCGTAAGCGTTTGGAGGCGGACGTGGCTCTATTTCAATTTCTGCAAAGCGTCGTGTTTATTTTAAGCACTATAGGGATAATAAATAATCGCAGCTGGGTCCGGGGGGGAAACCCATGGGACCCCATCACGGAGGTGGTTTCCTTGGCAGGGGGGGGGGAGGCGGCCAAGGCTCCCCTGGCCCTCCCTGTCTCACTGGCCAAGTCTAGGAGTGTCTCTGAGCACGAGCAAAGTGCCCTTTTTGGTACTGCCAAAGGAACCACAACACCTCCTCCCGACACCTGGGGCATGAGAGCGATCCTTAAAGGAGATTCAAAACGTAATTCACTTATGCGCCTCACGGCAACGCCGGATAAGCAGCCTGCTGTCTCCGTCACTACATTTATTTTTAATTTTTGTCCTCTTCCTTTTGAAAAATAAATATTTAGGATTCGGAAAAGAGGTGCGGAAAACCCCAAGGAAGATATTGGGAACCATGAGGTGCACGATGCGCACGCACACACTGCTTTAGTCCCACTTGTTTACATTACTTTAGGCCAGGCCTGGGCAAACTTCGGCCCTCCAGGTGTTTTGGACTTCCACTCCCACAATTCATAACAGAATTGTGGGAGTTGAAGTCCAAAACACCTGGAGGGCCGAAGTTTGCCCAGGCCTGCTTTCGGCCCATGCTCCCGCTGCCAGCTCCTTCTCTAATTCGTAATTAAGCTCCAGTGTTGAGGCTCCCTTCGCGGCTGTTTTAGCACTGTGGCAAGAACGGTGGGCTCAACACCTGAGGCAAACGCCACACAGCCTTTTTTGGGGGGGGGAGGGAGATACTCCTTGAGAAAGCCCAATTGGGGGAAGGGTCTCCAGGATCTTAGGGTGCCAAGAGCCCCCTCTGAACACGGGCTACGAAGAAGATAAGCACTTGTAAAATGGCCACAAAAGTCGGTGCGGCAAAAGTCCGTCGGCATGTGTGAACGCATGAAGGAGGCATGGATCTTCCACACTTGCAGCCGGGGAACGAAGCCAATTGGAAATTTGCCATTGTCACTTCTGTCATTAAGGAGCCATCAAACGGAACGGACGTGAGCGAGCGAGAAAGAAAGAGGGAGAAACGAGAGGCATGAGCTCACGGCCGTGCTTTACACAACCACGAGAGCTTTGCCCGGTAGTACACAAGTGCAAAATAAAGCATTGCACAACCACGAGTGCTTTCCCCGGTAGTACACAAGTGCAAAAGCACAAGGGGAAAGCATTGCACAACCACGAGAGCTTTGCCCGGGAGTACACAAGGGGAAAGCATTGCACAACCACGAGAGCTTTCCCCAGTAGTACACAAGTGCAAAAGCACAAGGGGAAAGCATTGCACAACCACGAGAGCTTTCCCCAGTAGTACACAAGTGCAAAAGCACAAGGGGAAAGCATTGCACAACCACGAGTGCTTTCCCCAGTAGTCCACAAGTGCAAAAGCACAAGGGAAGGCATTGCACAACCACAAGAGCTTTGCCCGGTAGTCCACAAGTGCAAAAGCACAAGGGGAAAGCATTGCACAACCACGAGTGCTTTGCCCGGGAGTACACAAGTGCAAAAGCACAAGGGGAAAGCATTGCACAACCACGAGTGCTTTGCCCGGGAGTACACAAGTGCAAAAGCACAAGGGGAAAGCATTGCACAACCACGAGTGCTTTCCCCGGTAGTACACAAGTGCAAAAGCACAAGGGGAAAGCATTGCACAACCACGAGAGCTTTGCCCGGTAGTCCACAAGTGCAAAAGCACAAGGGAAGGCATTGCACAACCACGAGTGCTTTGCCCGGTAGTCCACAAGTGCGAAAGCACAAGGGAAAGCATTGCACAACCACAAGTGCTTTGCCCGGGAGTACACAAGTGAAAAAGCACAAGGGGAAAGCATTGCACAACCACGAGTGCTTTGCCTGGGAATACACAAGTGCAAAAGCACAAGGGGAAAGCAAAGGCACAAATCCAATTCTCAAAAGGAAGGAATACGTTGCAAGGCACGACGTGAACTGCAAGGACCCCAAAAGCATGTGTTGTTCTGTGAGGCCGAGAGAGCGCAGAAGCAAATGGGTGGGTGCAGAAAGGATGAGGACCTGCCACAGAGAAGCAGGAGATCATGGAGCGAGAGTTGGGGGTCCTGCCTCCCTGTGGAAAGGAACCACGCATTGGAAAGCACCCCCACAACCGTGCTCCCGTTCTCTGCCATGTGAGAAGCCGAGCGGAGCCAACTCTCCCGCCACCGCACAGCGATGAGGGAGAGCATGGAATCATTTCAATGCGCGCTGGAGTTGTTTTGCGGACGGGCAAACGGGTGGCTGGATGGGCAGGGGGGGGGATCTCTTTGGAGGCACCACCACTTCCCGACCTGCCCAGGTGTCCCTTTCTTGAGAGAGAAGTGGTGGTTATCAGCCCCCATTTTCCCTCGAGAAGGGCCTCCTGCTGCTGCTGCTGCCGGCGGCGCCTGATGGACCATTCTGTGCCGGTGGAGTGTTTCCATTTCCATCCCTCTCTGCTCCCAAATGGCTTCACCTCTAATGCCTCCCAAAACCTTTCCCCAAAGGCGACAACATCTCTCTTGTCTACCTGAGTCCAACTCGAGGCACACGGCCCCCTGGCCCCTCCATTTGGCCACCCCTTAAACCACATCTAATTCCGCTGCCAGGATGTGGCCAGCGCCAAGTGGCCCCTTGGCTCCCCAGTGGTGGATGAATGCCACTCGGCCCGTTACCTCATTTCCCCCCTCAGCCTTGACTTCAGGCTCATCCATTGGGAATTATGTTCCCAAGTCTTGGTTCGGACTTCCCCAAAAATGGGAAAGTATCTCATCCAATTCGGAAGGCAGTGCAGATGGATCAGAGGAAGGGAAAGGAAGGGAACGGAGGGGAGCGCAAGTGCGTCTGTGTGCATTGAAATCCCATCCTCCTTGCGGCTTTATCAGAGCCCTGGTTGCAAGTAGGGGAAGGTGCTTAATGTGTGCTAAGGGGTAACTAATCCACGTTGCGGGGTCTGAAGCATGCCCCCGATGATAAGGGGAAGCCGCGGAGGAGCGCGAGGGTGGGCCGGGGGGCTTGCAGGGTGTCTATCTATCTATATATGAGTGTGTGTGTGTTATTGGTGAGGGGGGGGAGCTTCCGATGAACAATGGACCTCCTGAAGGAACAGAAAGGGATGGAGGCAGGGGGCCAGGAAGGAAGGACGGAAGGAAGGAAGGCAGGCGGGTGAATAGGAAGGGAGGGAGGGAGGGGGAGAGGGACACTGGAATTTGTAGCAAGGTGTTATGATTATTTTGGAGCAGGGATAAAACTGAGGCAGGGATGATAAATAGGATTAATATGGCGGGGCGTGGGGAATCGGCCCCCAAGCCGCCGCCGCCGCCGCCGCAGCAGCATCCCTCTCCCATCCCCCAGCGGTGGCTGCGCTTGCTTTGAGGGGGGGGGGCAGCATCCGTCAGCCCAAGCGCCTGACAATGAAAATGGTTTCGAGCCACGGCTGCCGATCGATACTGAGCAGGGAGGAGGGAGGGAGGGAGGCAGGGAGGGGGCTCCGGGCGATGGCAGGGCCAGGCCTCTCTCTCTTGCTCGCTCGCTCTGCCTGTTCTCTCCTTCACTCTCTTTCGCTCTGGCGCCCCCTCCCTCCCTCCCTCTCCCCCCCCCCACCTCTTCCACGACCATTTCTCCTTCTCCTCGCTTCAGACGCATTTCATTTTCTTTCCTATTCCATTCCCTGGTTTCTGCGTCGCAGCAGACTTTGTGTGTATGGGGGAGGCTGGATGTGGATGGGGGGGGGGCAGGTGACATCCCCTCCCTGTCTGGTCTCTCTCTCTCTCTGTCATGATTTCGCAGTTCTCAGCAGGCCCTGCCAGAGCTATAATAGTAATAATAATTTTTTTTAAAGCAATAACGGCAGCAAAACCTGGGGGAACAGCTGGGCTGCTTTCCCCTCTGCCCACCGACCCACCCACCCCCCAGCATTAAATTAACACCCAGAAGTCGAGGAAAGAGCAGGAAAGAGCCCAGGCCGCTCGCCCACCCGCCCCAGTCCCCAAGAACAGGCAGGAAGCACAGGCATGGGAACAGTGGAGGAAGGAGTCCCCCAAATCATGCCAGACCGGACAGCTCCAGGCCCGCCGTTGTATTTGCTCTTCAGCACCACACAGAAAGGGAAAACAAGGGCCGGCCTGTGTTGGAGAGAACAGGCAGGTCTCCTGTTCGCCCAAATACAGGGGGCCTGGGGCTGAGCCTGAGGGAGGCCTGGCGGGCCGCCCCATTTGGGGTCAAGCTCAAGGAGAGGGAGGCAGAGGCCGCCTGCTCCACCGAGGCCCAGCCCCCCATTTGTTGGGTTTCAGGGTATCATTACAGGGCAGCAAATAGCGGGTTGCTTAATGGATAATGGCCCCTTCCTCCCTCCCTCCTTCCCTCCCTGCCTCCTTCCCTTCTTTCCTTCCACAAGGCCTCCTCGGCCAGTGGCATCCAGGCATCTGGTCCCTGCCACAGAGGTTCCTCTTCTGGGGGAAAAAAGAGGGGTTGCAATGCCAAAGAGGAAGGGGAGCAGCCCCTGGTGAGAAAGGACAGGCCACAGCCTTCACAAACCACATTACCTAAAACAGAGGGAAATGAGATCAGAACCTGAAAGGTGGCGTTCATTTGACTTCCAACTGTGTCTATATGATGTACAGCCAAAAATAGGGTTGTCGTGTTTGACTGGCCCTTGGGAGAGCCGCCTTCAAAACACCACAGAGCACCAGGAAACCTTGGTCCCTCCACCTTTCTCTCCAAGTCGTCATCATCACCATCACCACCATCACCATCATCACCACCACCATCATCACCATCACCACCACCACCATCACCATCACCACCACCATCATCACCATCATCACCATCACCACCACCACCACCATCACCATCATCACCACCATCATCATCATCACCACCATCACCACCACCACCATCACCACCATCATCACCACCATCATCACCATCACCACCATCATCACCATCACCATCATCATCATCATCAGCCCTATTCCCATGGATCACTTCCTCCTGTGGGAAAGTGGGTCCCACAGGCAGAGGCCATTCCAGTACATTGGAGGTTTGGAGGTGCCAGGTCTTTCAATGGCAACCGAGGGCCATTCACTTGCTGCATCTGCTGCTGAGGAAGTCGGAGGCTGTCCTCAGTGCAGCCCCTTGGGAGCAGGCCCAGAGTTTGTGCCAGCTGTCGGTCTTGCCCTGCTTTTGATCCCTCCCCCCACTCGGTGTGCCCATGCGCGCGCACACACACCCACACACCTGGCTTTGCACTGCCCTCCAAAGAGCTTTGCACTCAAAATGGCCCTGCTGCTCACAGCAAGAGCGCCTGCGGCAGACCCTGAAGCGGGAGCACCTGCAGCCCCCTCCCTCTTGAGGGACGAGGGATCGGGGCCCCGGCAGCCTCCCTCTTGGGGTCACGGCCGCCCTTCTCCCTTTGGCTACTTGCCCTGCCTCCAAAATGGGAAGAGGAGGGACGTGTTTCACGGGGCTCTTCTTGGGGGGCGGCAAAGCATGTTCCCATATGTGCATGCAACATGCGAGAGGTGCTACTTGGTATGAACTGCTTTGAACTGCCCTGTTCCATAGGTTACATGGTTTAACATGCTGCTGCTGGTCTTTATGTTATGATTCTGAGTTATTCCAAATGGTTCCCATTGTTTTTATTGTATGCCAGGCCCAGATTACCCATAAGGCCACCCTAGGCCATGGCCTAGGGGCGCAAGCCAAGGGGGGGACACAGTTTACACGGACCAAAAAAATTGTTGAAACAAAACCGCAATGCACGGCATGAATATGACTGTCTCTCTCTCTGGGGGGGGGGGGGGGGGGAGAGCCCTGCGAAGGGGTGGGGGAGAAGGGAATGGCGCCCCCTCGCCATCGCCCCCACCCCCTTGTCAAGGAAGGAGGGTGCGAGGAGGAGGAGGTGGAGGGAAGCCCCCGGGGCCGCTGCCGGGCATGCGCAGCACCCAGGAACATGGCGGAGGAGGAAGAGGCGCTTGCGCCCTCCTGCTGCACATGCCTGGCAGCGGCCCCGAGAGCAGGGCTTCCCTCCGCCTCCTCTTCCTCGCGCCCTCCTTCCTTGAGTCAAGGAAGGAGGGCACGCGGCGCCGCGAGGAGGAGGAGGGGGGGTGTGGTAGAGGTTGATTTGGGGGCGTAATTCCAAAGTGTGGCCTAGGGCGCCAAAATCCGGGCCTGTGCCAGGCTAGGGTGTTGGTGGCTGTTTTTTAACATCCGGCGGCCCAAAGGTGAACCGAGGACGGGGCCGGCGGGATTCGCCTTGGCCTCCTTCTGGAGGGAGAAGAGCGCCATGGCCCAAAGAGGCCCTAGGAGACCACAGGGTCCGACGCTTCTGACATTCCTGGGCAGGCTCTGAATTACAGATGGTCCCAAACCGAAAGACATTGGAGGCTATGAGACCAAGAGTGTCAGAATTTCTAACTGGTCCCAAAGCTGCTGACCAGTGAATCCCATCTAACACAATCTGACCAAACAATGCCTTCCAATTCAAGTCATCGCCATACCACACTCAACTTCAGGCCTGGGCAAACTTCGGCCCTCCAGGTGTTTTGGACTCCAACTCCCACAATTCCTAACAGCCTACCGGCTGTTAGGAATTCTGGGAGTCCAAAACACCTGAGGGCCGAAGTTTGCCCAGGCCTGCTCAACTTCCTTCCCTCTTCTAAAAGACCCCTTCATTTTCTCAAGTGAGGGAGGTATGGGGCAAAACAAGAAACTGGTGGAGGGGGGCCTTTGGGATCACCCTCGTGGAGGGCAAGGGGTCTCCGTAGCTGCCATTATCCCCCATGGGGTCCTGTTCCCCCTTTACTGAGCCCCAGACGTGGGGAAACCACACGCCTCCCTTGGTGACGCTGGGAAGGGGCCACTAACGTCTCGTTCCATCTGCATGGGGCAGAGGAGAGCCTATGGCCCCAAACCCTTGGTTTCCATGCCCTCAATGCCACCTCCTTGCCCTGCGGGAGGGGCTGAGAGCCCACCAAATACGTGCATGGCCATGATCCTCTGTGCAAAGGCAGAGGAGCCCACAAGAGAGTGGCCGAGGTTCCAGCCCTCCCAGGCCCCTGCCAAGGGGGCCTCCTGCTCCCCCAATACACACACACATGCGCACACACACACCCTATTTGCCCGATTGCCAGAGCTGTCTGTCAGGCCCGCGTCAGCTGCCAGGAGCCATGCTGCGAGGTGGGGACGCTGCGCCCTCAGGGGGCCGGGAGTCGGGTCGGGGGGGTCACGGCGAGGCCCCCTCCGCTAACAAAGGGGCAGCACTACCTCTGCCCCCTTACTTCCCTCCCTCCCCAAACCCCTGCTTCTGGGTCAGGGGAGGAAGAGGGCTCCAGCAGGGATGCCCACGTTCCCTGGAGCAAAGTGGGGCCCACTGCCCACACCAAAGGCCTGGTATTTGGGCCTCCTCTGTGAAGACAAAAGCCCTTTGCACCTGTGGCCCCTGCTCATGCCCAGGCTGCCTCCTTTCCTGCCTTTACAAGAGGGCTGGGCACAGACAGAGACTCGGAGGGCCAGTTGCCGCTCCCTCCGGCCCTCGGCAGGCCACAGTGAAAAGAAAGGTATCTGGGAGGCCCCCCCCCCCTCTCAAACAGCAGGGCAGCATGGGACCTCCATGGCAGGGAAAGAGCTTCCTGCTCTCTCTCTCTCAGAATCATAGAACTAGGAGAGATGACACTGGCCACCGAGTCCCAGGGGCGGTCTAAGGAAATTTTATATGGTAAGCGACCGTTATTTTGGCGCCCCCCCAACATTATTTTGGCGGCCCCCCATGTAAAACAAATATACAATTATAATATCACAATACCATTAGTAGTATTATATTGTATCAATGTATATACAATATATTATAGTACATACTCATACTATATTATATCATAATTATATTATACTACATTACAATATAATTATATTATAATATACTGACATTATAATATAATATAACATTCTATTATATTATTATTATAAAATAATAAATAAAATTATTTATTTAAATAAAATTATCCTCTACTAAATATTTTCATTACTCCTATAAAACTCAAATAACCCAAAATAAAGTAAAATAAAATATTATATATTACTATTTGCCTGCGCAGTTGCGCCTGTCTCTCCTTGATGCTCCCGGCCGGCGCGCGCGCGGGGAGGTGGGCGTTCGTGGTAGGGTTCACACGTGATAGGGCCTGGCGAGGGAGTTTGCCTCAGCGCGCGGCGGCTACTTCCGCTCAACTTCAGCTCCGGAGCAACTGCGCCTACGCGAAAACCTCCGCGTATGCCCAGAAGCGGCGTCAGAGCGCACAAGGCCAGGGCCCAAAAGCAGGCAGCTGCAGCACTACCTGAGGAACATTGGCAGGGCCAGGATGCTGTCTGGTGCCGGCACCCGGCGGGGGAATTCGCTCCTTCCCAGATGGCACCCCACGCGGCCGCATCCTTGGCCTACCTGTAGGACAGCCCCTGCCAAGTCCTTCCCCCTACCATGCAGGAAAAGCACCATCAAAATACTCCTGACAGATGGCCATCCGGCCTCTGTTTCAAAGCCTCCAAGGAAGTAGGTCCCCTACACTGAGGCAGAGAGTTCCACTGCTAAACCGCTCTAAGAAGTTCTTCCCAATATTCAGGTGGACTCTCCTTGCCTGTCATTGGAACACACTGGAGCCCATTCCCTGCCCGAGGAGGTGTCCCTCCCCTCCCCTGAGCGCACCTTCTCTCTCAGGCGGTGTTGTTCCCAGGCCTTCTGGCCAGGAGGGAGAAGGGGGCAGGAAGAGGGGCGCTGTGGGGCAGGCGGAGGACCCCCGTCCCTGCCTCCGTAGCTCTTGCCAGCCTTTCCCTGGAGGCTCTTTCGTTCCCAAGGCAGTGGCACCCCCATCGCTCTGGTGGCAGCTGCCTCTCCTCCTTGCAGAGCGGGTTCTGCGCTCTGCGCTGCCAGTAATTAAAACCCCGTTAAAGTTCATTAAGCAGCTCCGCTTCCGACCTCATTAAATGGTGATAAGGGGGAGGAGAGAGAGAGAGAGAGCAAGTGCCTATGAAGTGATCGCTCACTAAACCTCCACTCAGGCATTCCCTGCTCTGTGCCACTTCTCCTCCTCCTCTCTTTTTATCACTTTCCCCTCTTCTTTCTTTCTTTCTTTCTTTCTTTCTTTCTTTCTTTCTTTCTTTCTTTCTGTCTTTCCTTTTCTCTTCTTTCCAAATGGGGAATGTGGGGCTGGCTGGGGGTGTTGTCCTTGCAACTATTACGCCAAGAAATCAAACCTCTTTGTGGACTTAGAACCAATGCCTCATGGACGTAGGGTTACTCAGAGGTCGGTCCCTGGTTCCATCCCACCTCTTCCTGGAAAGGGAAGGAAGGGAGACCCTTTTCAAACTATTCTCCTCCCCTCCCCAATTTTGTCTGAAAGTTGTCCCAGACCCAACCCTCTTTTGGGCTGCAGCTCCCAGAATCCTCCCACTCCCCACCCTCCCCCAAGCAGTGGGGTGGCCTTTGAGGCGCTTCAGGCCAAGCCCAGACGCTGAGCCCTGAGCAAAGAGGAAACCAAGAGGTGACCCGGAAGCTTAATCTGACCCCTGGCGCTTCCCGCTCGACCCCCTGCCGACATCAAAAGAGCTTAGCCCCAAACCTGACCCCGAATATTGTTTTGAAATGTCAGCTGCTCGGTGTGGGGGGTTTTGAGCATTTCACAAATGCTCCTGTGAAAAGAAACGGTGGCACCGGCACCACCAGGGCCAGAGCCTTTCGGCAGGCAGGCAGCGGCTCCCGTGGAAGCCCTCGTGCCGCCCCTCCATCTGCCGCCCCTTTGGCACCCAGCCCCTTCCCATTTCAAGCCTCAGTTGCTTTGGAGTGAAACATTAGGCGCAAGGACAGCGCTGTGCGCAAAATAAAATTGGGAAAACTTAAACATGACAAGAGTCTTCCAGCCTTTCGCACAGGCATGCGCAAACTTCAGCCTACCAACTGTTAGGAATTGTGGGAGTTGAAGTCCAAAACACCAAAGTTTGCCCATGCCGGCAAGTTTAGCATAAACTCAGCCAGGTGTGTCTCCTCCTGACCATGTTTCCAGTGTTTTTAGCTCAGAAGCCTCCCCACAAGCAGGCCCGGATTAACCCCTTTTGGCGCCCTAGGCCACACTTTGGAATTACGCCCCCAAACCAACCTCTACCGCACCCACCACCACCACCACCACCACATTCCTTCTTTCCACTGCCCGGCAGCGGCCCCGGGGGCTTACTTTCCTTTCTTGACGCAAGGAAGGAGGGCGGGAGGAGGAGGCGGAGGAAAGCCCCGCCCCCGGGGCCGCCCCCGGGGCCGCGAGCACCTCTGCCTCCTCTGCCATGTTTCTGGCACGTGCATGCCCGGCAGCGGCCCCGGGGGCTTCCCTCCGCCTCCTCCTCCTCGCGCCCTCCTTCGTTGACAAGGGGGCGGGGCGATGGCGGGGGTGCCATTCCCTCCTCCCCCGCCCCCTCTCCCACTGCCCTCCCCCGAGACAGAGAGAGAGAGTCATCTCCATGCCGTGCGTTGCGGTTTTGTTTCAACTTTTTTTTTGGTCCCCGAACTGCACCCCCCTCAGCTTTGCGCCCCTAGGCCATGGCCTAGGGTGGCCTTATGGGTAATCCGGGCCTGCGTACAAGATTGGCTCCGAAAGCCCTGCTCTGGCTTGCATATGCCCTTTGGTGCAAAGTGGAGGATAGGGCTTGGAATACGTTGCCTTTTTGGACTACGATTCCCAACGTCCCCAAGCAGCGCAGCCAATGGGGATACAGCCTTAACTACTGTGCGGTGCCTCCCTGCCCCTCCGAAACATCTATCTAGGTAGGAATTAGAAACAAGCTTTTGTTTTTATTTTTTTTGCCCAGAGTTTTGATAAATGATGTTTCTCCTCTGGTGACAAATTGTTCGTTTTAGTTGTGCTTTTATGGGATTTCACAGCAGACTGCCTCAAGGGCCTGGTCATGATGGAAGGGCCCGGGGTACAAGTGTTTTAATTGGGTGACTAAATAACTAAACCAAGCCTTGCTTATCTTGGGCTAATGGTTGAGAAGTGTGTCTGTCTGCCCAAGCTCAGGAAGGTTCCCTTTTTGGATGGTAGTCCCAGGGATCCCTCCCGGCCTCTCTGCTGTGGGAAGCGGAGAGAGAGAGTCAGGTAGTCGTCTATCCCAGTGTTTCCCAACCAGTGTGCAGTGGCACACTAGTGTGCCGTGAGCGATCATCAGGTGTGCCGTGGGAAATTGGAACCTCCAATCCCCTTTCTTCCCCCTCCTGCCGAACACTTTTTCTTCTCCACTCGGGCTCCCTTTTTACCAGCCTTGCTCTGCTCGCTTTGCTCTGGGGCGAGTCTGCGCAGTAGCGCCCGCACGGGTCACGTCCTCCTCCCTCCCCCCTCCCCTCCTGAACACGCTCACGCTGCCCCCTCGGATCAAAATGGCGGCAGAAGCGGCAGTGGAGAAGGAAAAGTGTTCGGCAGGAGGGGGGAAAGGGCGCAGGGGAAGGGGAGGAAGAGGTCTCTGTCGAAAGCTGGCACGGGTAAACTTGGACCTTCCATGTGTTTTGGACTCCGACTCCCACCATTCCTAGCAGCCTCAGGCCCTTTTCCTTTCCCCCCTCAGCCACTTAAGCAGGAAAGGGCCTCAGGCTGTTAGGAATGGTGGGAGTTGGAGTCCAAAGCACCCAGAGGGCCGAAGTTTTCCCATGCCTGTTTTAGGGACCTTAAAGTGGTGAGCCTCCTTCCAACATTGTGGCTCTGGATAGAAAACAAACAACAACGTAACATAGCATAGTTTGAGACCACAGTGCTCTCTGGTTGTAGGTGAACGACAACTCCCAAACTCAAGGTCAATTCCCAAGCAAACCCTTTCAGTACTTTCTGTTGGTAATGAGAGTTCAATGTGGCAAGTTTGGTTCAATTCCATTGTTGCAAGAGTTCAGGATGCTCTTTGATTGTGTGTTAACTATAAATACCAGAAACTGTAACTCCCAAATGTCAAGGTCTATTTTCCCCAAACTCCATCTGTGTTCACATTTGGGCATATTGAGTATTCATGCCAAGTTTGGTCCTGATCCAACATTGTTTGAGTCCACAGTGCTCTCTGGATATAGGTGAACTACAACTCCAAAACCCAAGGTCAATGCCCACCAAACTCTTATAGCATTTTCTCTTGGTTATGGGAGTTCTGTGTGGGAAGTTTGTGTCTTTCTGCCATTCCTGCCAGGATATCTATGTTGTGTTCATCGAAACAGGCCCAGGTTTCACACTGAGTGTATAAATATATTTAAAAACATATTAACTATATGTATTACTGTGTTAGAGTGTCATTTTGTGTCATGTTGGTTGGTGGTGTGCCCCAGGATTTTGCAAATGTATAAAGTGTGCCGTGGCTCAAAAAAGGTTGAAAAACACTGGTCTATGCACTGTTTTGTATCATTTCTTTCGCCTCACCTTGGGGGTCTTTGTGGGCTGGGAGGTGCTACACACATATTCCAAACAAAAGGGTAAGTAAATAAATAAAGGGAAACCCCAACACTCCTCCACCCTTTGAAATGCTCTTTTTGGAGATCCATATCTAAAGCAGGATTAGATATAAATGCAAACAAGTAGAGGAGAGGAATACAGTTGGTGACGACAACAACAACAACAACAATGGAAGGTGGGCTTTTGGCAGAATGACCAAAGACCATGTTATCAACCGCTTAAATTCCCAGTAACATGAACACACTGCAGTGTTCCCAGTACCACAATCCTCATGCAGACCCCACAAAGAAACCCTTAATGTTGCTTCTGCTGTTGTTTATTTATTTATTTATGCTTCACATTTATACACCGCCACTCCCCGGAGGCTCGGAGCGATTTACAATAGTATGCATAAATCCAAAAATACAAATACAGTATTGACAAAACTAACTAATAAATTCTAAAAGTAGAGTATAACATACTAACTAACAGTAAATATATTCATTCTAGCACTAGTAACCTAACTAGGGTCCATAGCTTTCCCAGGAAGAGAGGCTCGTATCCAAGGATCAGGTAAGACCCAAGGATGCTTGAGGCACTCTAGGTGAAGTCAGTCTCACAAAGGGCCGCTGGTTCGGGTTGACTGGTATCCTCTGGGTTCCAGGAAGGGGGGGTACACCACCCGAAGATGGAAAGTAGACTCCAGATTGGGAGGACAAGGACCTCGCTAGTTTTTCTCCAGGTGTTGCTGCTCGGCTCCAGCACCCAGAGCTCACACCCCAGAAGATCCTGGTGCCAAAGCGTCGGTGGCGGGCATCACCTCACTGAAGTCTATATCTGGGAGGAAGCCACGTCTTGGTTTCCGAAGTCCTTGCCATGTTGCACCATCAAATGCATATGGCCAAATGTGGCTGGCAAGGGTCTGTACATAGGGCACCAACCTGTCGAAACCTAGAACTCTCTGCCATCCGTGCCAATGACCAACTATCAGGAAGCCACAAGAAAGATGCATTCACTCAGCCTTTTCCTATGCTGACTGTGTCCACAGTCAGTGTGCCAGCTGCATACACTGTTCACCACCTGCTTGCAAAGCGGCATGGAAACCCACACACCTCACCACACAACACGCACTGGCAGCCTGTGCCCGTGACAGATGACTCACATGCAACTCACATGAACCACACACACAAACATACGCAAGATATAGTTGCCAAAAGGGGCAAGTCCTATTCTCCTTGCCCATGCTGATCCGTAAGAATATCAGCCCAAATTTCCAAAGCCTCCTTATGCCGGTATTATGCAGGAGTTCTGGACTTCCATAATTCCAAATAGCCACTAGGAATGTGGGAGTTGAAGCCCAAAACACCTAGAGGAGGGCTCAAGCTTGCCCATGCCTAGTATAAACCCACGCAACATGAAGCATAGCTTTTCTGTACATTTCTCAGGTTTTGTGCCGGAATCCATGCCCAGGTTTCCTCCCAGAGGCCCAACCTAGTATTTGAGGGGAGAACGGCAGCACCCGGCACCTTGGACAGCTCCTGCAAAATCCCAATCTTCTCCACTGCCCCTCTGACTCGGACACTGCCTTCAGCCACCACCTCCCCTTCTTCCCTCCTCTGCCGCCTGAGGCAGCCACTTCCCCGTACTCATTAACAGGCCTTCCTGCCTTGCATCTGGGGCTAATTCTGGGACATTTCTCTTCATATGCCCTTGGAAGACCGACAGGCAGGGTTGTTTCGTTCTCTGACCGCCTGCCTCCATTATCCGGAGCCAAGAAGCAAGGGCTGAAGCCACCCAGTGGGTCCGGAGCCATCGGGGACATGCCTGCGGCCATGGCTCATAGCCCAATGGCTCATCCACCGTGCTCTCCTCGTTCTCCTCCGTAGGCCGCCCTCCCTCCCCACCATGCTCCCCATTAATACACAGGCCGGCCTCCTGACAGCTCTCATGGCCACCGTTCACATTAGTGCAGCAGCCATTTTATTACCTTCGCTATCAGAACTCGCTGGCCCCGAGTCCAGCCTGAGGAAGAACAGAAGGAAGAGGGAAAGGAGGACCCATTGGGAATTTGAAGGCACCCCCAATGCGGCGAAGGAAGAACAGAGCGGCAGGGAAGATGGAGGCTGGACGGAGGAATTGGGGGCAAGGTGTGGGTGGGACAGAGGGGTGGCCAGCAAAGAGGGTTGTGGCTTTGGGAGCTTCAAAGTAGAGGGTGACACAGGTGCACGGGATTGCACATGCAGCAAACACATGCAGGCACACCATTGCACTGCAACTGCTCAGGGATGACCCATCAGCAGATGTGTACGCAAAGGTGACACCTTGCTTGGCCAGCTTGGAGACTCTCCTCGGGCATTTTGGCCAAGAGAGCTTGGTCTGAGGGAGGAACAAAAGGAGGAAAGCTTCCTTTCGGGGGCCACAGAAGATGTAGGATGGTTGGAGTTGGGGGGGGGGGGTCACAGCAGAGTGTGTGTGTGTGTCTAGGAGCAATGGTTGGGCTACACGTCCAGGAGTTGCAAGAGGCTGGCAGGGCTGGAGGCACAAACAGGTTGTGGAAAGAGGTGCCACTGAGCCTGTGCCTGCATGTGTGTGTGGCCACTTCAAGGCAAATCTGCCTCGTCCAGGGACCAGAGAGAGGGTTGGAGGAAGGCAGTCAAGGCGATGGAGGGAGGGAGGGAGGGAAGGCCTCTCTCTCTCTCTCTCTCTCTCTCTCTCTCTCTCTGTGCAAGACATGGCTCAACCCCCTGCCCTCCTCATCCCCCTATCCTTCCTAGACACAGGCTCCAGCACTGAGCCTCTCCCCCCCCCCCCACTTGCCCCTGGCCAGTCCCTTGGGAGGCCTTCCCCCGCCTCTCCCCCTCCTGCCCCCCATCCGCTGACCCCGGCGCGTGGCTCTGCCCGGAGGCTCGGCTGGAACAAAGGGCCCAGAGCTCGGCCAATCAGGGTGTGCGGCTCTCCTGCCGCTGACCTTTTTATGATTATTATTTAAGGGAAAAAGCAGAGGCTGTGAGGAGAGGGGAGGGGGAGGGAGGGAGGCAAGAGGGAAGGAGCGCTGCAAGGAGAGAGAGAGGCAGGCGGCCTTCCTTCCTTCCTTCTCACAGCCCTCAATGGAAATGCCCCACATCTTCTTCTCCTCACACAATCTCCAGCCTAGGTCTCCTTCCAAAGAGTCTGGGTCACTTCACCCACACACACCAAAGAGCCATCTTGCTTCCACCCCAAACACATGTCTCCACACTCAGGGAAGTGTGGAAAGGGTATGCACATCCTTCACTTTGCCCTCACCTACGCTATGTGCGGGCCTTCAAACCCCCACCCCAGGTATACAATCACTATTTGGCCAAATTACCAATCATATCAGGGAAAACTCCCTGCACCCCACCCCAGTTTGCCACGAATGGGAGACAAACCCAAGGTGTTTCATAGGGTTGCCTTAGGCAATAACCAGGCCGCCTTCCTTTGCCTCCATGTTGGTTCTAACCCGTTGGAATGGCTGGTCCTCGTGCGCCTCTTCAGACTGCGCCTTTGGAGGCCTGGCTATTGTGGCCTTTGGGGTTGGGCAGGCATTCCTCCATGCACACCTTCTTGCACAGAAGGACCTGCACGGACAGCATAAAGTTGCATGCCACAAATCAGGAGCATGGCTGTGAAGGAAGTGTAAGGACCCAGAGAGTCCAGAACTATGTCCCAAGCCGACCTAGCCAACCTTCTGGGCCAAGTGAAAGTTAAGAGTTGCCACCCAAGAGGCACCAAACGGAGCCAAGATTCAGCCCAATGAGCAGGCCCGGATTAACCCCTTTTGGTGCCCTAGGCCACACTTTGGAATTACGCCCCCAAACCAACCTCTACTGCACCCCCCCCACCTCCTCCTCCTCGTGGCGCGCCCTCCTTCCTTGAGTCAAGGGAGGGCGCGATGAGGCGGAGGGAAGCCCCGCCCCCGGGGCCACTGCCGAGCATGCGCAGCAGGAGGGCGCCTCCTCCGCCATGTTCCTGGGTGCTGTGCATACTCGGCAGCAGCCTCGGGGGCGGGGCTTCCCTCCGCCTCCTCGCACCCTCCTTCCTTGAGTCAAGGGAGGGCGCAAGGAGGAGGTGGAGGGAAGCCCTGCCCCCCGGGGCCACTGCCGAGTATGCGCAGCAGGAGGGCACCTCCTCCGCCATGTTCCTGGGTGCCGCGCATGCCCGGCAGCGGCCCCGAGGGCTTCCCTCCGCCTCCTCTTCGCGCCCTCCTTCCTTGACAAGGGGGCAGGGGCGATGGCGAAGGGGGCCCCCATTCCCTCGCCCCCTTGCAGCACTCTCCCCCCACCCTCCCCGAGAGAGAGAGAGAGAGTAACCTCCATGCCGCGCGTTGCGGTTTTGTTTCAACGTTTTATTTTATTTTTGGTCCAGTGTGAACTGCGCCCCCTCCCCCGGCTTGCACCCCTAGGCCATGGCCTAGGATGGCCTTATGGGTAATCCGGTCCTGCCAATGAGCCACTTGCCAGCCAAGAAGCACAACCGCCTGCTCTAAGCCACTTCTGATTTGGCTCCACACACATCCGGTTGGAGAATTAACAACCTTGCATGCTAATAATAATAACAACAACAACAACTTTATTTTTACACCCCGCCTCCATCTCCCCGAAGGGACTCAGGGTGGCTTACAAAAGGGACAAGCCCAAAAAAACGTAAATTAAAACATAGAACAATAAAATGAAACCAAAGAACAAACACATCAAGGTGAAAACATATCACAGTCACAGAGCTTCTTCCTGCCCTACGCATAAATTAACTCAATTAACCCCAACCAAACGTGTCTCCGGGCCTGTGAGACGTAAGCCAAGCCTTCCGTGGCTTCGTGGAACCGGTGGCATGAGTCAACCACCCCTGGCACAGCTTGGCATCAGCCTTTGTCCAGCTGCTTTCAGGTATAGAGCCCACGTAGCAAACAGAAAGGAAAGGGACTTCTCCATGGACGCTTGAGTTAAAGCCAAGTGCTGTGCTGTAACGTAACGGGTTTGATTCCAAAACCAGTCCCATCCGCTCCCTCCTCTTCCTCCTCCTCCCTTTGGGGAACTTTGTCCTTCAACTCCACAAAGGTTTCGTACTCCTGGAGTAGGGCTTAGTTTGCTATTAGCGGGTGCCTGGCTTGCCACCGTCAAGAGGGGACGGGGGAATTCGAGGCATAACTTGTGCTCAGGTTTTTTGACAGGTGCCTGCTTTGATTTTAATCAGCCCTCAAAGCCAACGCAACCGGCTTCCCGCAGCCGAAGCCACGTCCTCACCCAAATTCAACGAGAGCAGAGGATCTCGGTGGTGGGGATGAAGAAAGAAGGGGTGCTCAGAGAAACTTGGGCACTTGGGAGCCACGCTTCAGGGCCACAGAGCCATTCCCACAACGGTGGCTACCTCCCCTTTGAGCAAGGCCTGGGTCTCGTTCCAAACCTTTGCCGTGAGAACAAGTTCAACATCATTTGCATCAGGCCCGGATCACCCATAAGGCCACACTAGGCCACGGCCTAGGGGCGCAGCCGAGGGGGAGGGCGCCAGATCCGGACCCCCAATTTTTTTTAAGTTGATCTTCGGGCGCTTCTGCACCTGTGCACCATCCACGCCCGCCTCGCACCCCCCCCCCTTTGCTGCACTCCTCCTTGGCTGTCCCCACCACCACCTCCTATTCCTTCCGGCACCGCGCGCCTACTTCTACCTCCATGCGCCCCGGGGGTGATTCTTCCCTTCCTTCCTTCTCCACCTTGCCACGCGCCTGACTTCCTTGAGCCACGCACCTGGCTTCCTTGAGTCAAGGAAGCCGGGCGCATCCCGGAGGAGGAGGAAGGGAAGCCCCGCCCCCGGGGGCGAGCCTTACCTTCCTTCTTCCTCCTCCTCCGCGACGCGCCCGGTTTCCTTGACTCAAGGAAGCCAGGCACGTGGCGAGGAGGAGGAAGAAGGAAGGGAAGGCTTGTCCCCGGGGAGTGCGGAGGAGGCGTGCAGAGCAGCGACGAGGAGGTGGGGGTGCGGTAGAGGTTGGTTTGGGGGCGTAATTCCAAAGTGTGGCCTAGGGCGCCAAAATTGGTTAATCCAGGCCTGATTTGCATGTTTTCGGGTCTCTTCAAGTTTTACATCACATCATGTGCAAAGCAGGCGCAACACATGGATAGCGTCTTCATAGCGGGCCCGTCGGTCTCAACATGATTACCTCGAGTGTTTTAATAGAAGGCGGGGACCGGGTGCCATGAGTGACGCCTAATGACAAGGATGCTACGAAGGAGTCGCGGCCTTGTTTTGATGCCACACTGAAAAGCAGTCTACATCCAATGGGTTCGGCATCCAGACTGTAAGGCAGGTCTGGGGCCCTCCAGGTGTTTTGGACTCCAACTCCTACCGGCTGTTAGGAATTGTGGGAGTTGGAGTCCAAAACACCTGGAGGGCTGAAGTTTGCCCAGACCTGCTGTAAGGCATATCAAGGCAAGAGATACCAGTATGGCAAACACACCGGAGAAATCGCACCTTGCGAACTCAAACTGCCCATGCGGGCATGGAAATACGAATGGCTGCCTCTTAGCACTGTCTCCTTCTGTCTTTCACACCACGGCGTTTGCGCATCTTGTGCAAATGGCTCCACAAACGGGACACAAACAGAGGCGGCCCAGGTGCTGTGGCACACACCGCGGCTACGGCCACAACTTTTTGTGCACACCCCCTCCCACACACAGAGAGAGGCTGGCTTTGTGAACAACATGGTTCATGTCCACATGCGCACACATGCGCGCACATTATATTTCCTTCCCTGACTTCTTTGGGCAGGGAAGGAAAGTGAAAGAGGAAGAAAGGAAGGAAGGAAGAGGGAGAAGGGGGGAGAAGGGGGAGGGGGATACGCGGGGGCGGAGGTGGGGGCAGTTCCTACAGCCAGGAAAATCGATTTCTGCCTCTGAACAAGCTCCGCTTCCCAGATCTCCAGGTTCATTAGCACGGACCGGGCTTGACACCAATACAATTTCCACACCGCTCGCGCAGCAGAGGCAGGGGCTGCAGTGGAGGTGGGGGAGGGGAGGGGGGCAGTGAGGAGGGGGGGAGGAGGAGGAGGAGGAAGAAGAAGAGGGGCTGCTTTGGCCAGGCCGCATCTCCCCACACACCCCTTTGGCCAGGCCACATCTCCCCACACACAAGGGGCACACTCTCTTCCCCTTTCTCTCCTCCTCTTCTGTGCGGGGTCACCACCCCAGCCCCGCAAAAGCTTCCTCTCTTGGGCCACTCCACCTTAGGTCACCTCCAGAGGGCTTGAGGCCTGAGAGGGAAGGAGGAGGAGGATGGAGGGCCCTTGCCAGGCAGGCAGGCAGGCAGGCAGGTCTCTTCCTCAGGAGCCAGGGGCCTCCTCCTCCTCCTTCTCATTTTAGGAGACAGGGGAGCAGCCCCCCCCCCCCCCACCCACCCGCTTCGTCCCAAGGTCACTCAGGAAGGCCTTTTGTGCCCAGCCCTGAAACCCCCCCAAGTGTGGGGGTGGGATGGGTGGTGCCTTTGAACTCTGGGCAACCTGGGCTCCTTGAGGGGAGAGGCTGGGCCTTTTTGGGGGGGGGGGGAGCGGGGCAGAGGGGGTGTTTCAGGGCTGGAAGGAACGATGGAAGGAACGATGGATAGAAGGAAGGAAGGAAGGAAGGATGGATGGAAGGAAGGGAGGGAGGGAGGATAGAAGGAAGGAAGGAAGGAAAGATAGAAGGAAGGAAAGATGGAAGGAAGGAAGGATAGAAGGAAGGAAGGGAAGGATAGAAGGAAGGAAGGAAGGAAGGATGGAAGGAAGGAAGGAGAGAAGGATAGAAGGAAGGAAGGAAGGAAGGAAGGAAGGATGGATGGATGGAAGGAAGGGAGGGAGGATAGAAGGAAGGAAGGAAAGATAGAAGGAAGGAAGGAAAGATGGAAGGAAGGAAGGAAGGAGAAGGAAGGAAGGAGGGAGGGAAAAGGGAAGGAAGGAAGGAAGGAACGGAAGGAAGGAAGGAAGGAAGGAGAGAAGGAAAGAGGAAGGAAGGAAGGAAGGAAGGAAGGAAGGAAGGAAGGAAGGAAGGAAGGAAGGAAGGATAGAAAGGAAGGAAGGAAGGAAAGATAGAAGGAAGGAAGGGGCTCTGCCACAACTGCTGGAGGTGCAGCCTGCTGGTTGGGGGTCCCGAGGAGGGCCTGTGCCCCCTTCCCTGGCTGCACCCCTAGCTTTGCCCTTCCAGAGAGAGGGGAAGGGGCCTGGGGGGTGGGGTGTCCCAGCACAGCCTGCCTGCCTGCCTGCCTGTGTGCCTTTGGCCCTTCTTCCTGGGCTCTGCTTTGAGCCTCCTTGTGGGCATCCAAACATAACAACAACAACAACACCCCCCCCCCCCAAGCGGGAGCGGAGGTCTGGGGAGGGGGTTCTAAGGGGGAAGGAAAGTCGGGGTCCTCCTCTCCCCCTCCCCTTGGCCCCTCTTTCCCTCTCTCCTTCCTTCCTTCCTTCCCGCCCTCCCCTCCCGCCCGCCTATCGACCGCAGGAAGCCGGCGCCGGAGGTTCGATACGGAGCAGTGACACTCCGGATCAATACCGCGTGAATAAAAAGCCCGCGCGCCCGGGCCGGCGCTCCCTTTCTGGCTTTCTTCCCTCCCTTCCTCCTTGCTCTTCTCCCTTCCTCCCTTCCCTTCCCTTCCTTACCGGGAGCCGAGCGGAGGGCCAGCGGCGGCTTGAGGAGCCATCCCTCGCTGTTCTCGGCGGCGGCGGCGGAGGCGGGAGCCCTTCGGAAGACCAGCGGCACCGGCAGCGGGATGAACATGGCGCGGGGCGCGGCGGGGGGCGCATCCCCCCCACCCCGGGCAGACCCTCCGGCCCCTCCGGGTCCCCGAAGGGAGGGAAGGAGGGAGGGAGGGAAGAAGGGAGGCTCCCAGGGGGAAGCAAGGAAGGGGGCTGGGGGTCTTCAGGGGGCCAGGAGGCAGGGGAGGGCAGGGCAGCCGGGAGGTAGGGAGGAGCGCCTCTCCTCCTCCTCCTCCTCCTCCCCCCTCTCCGTCTCCCTTTCTCCTCCGTCCGCCTGGCCTCCTTCCTTCCTTCCTTCCCTCCTTCCCTCTTTCCCTTTGGAGCCGGACACGGGCCAGAAAAGAGAGAGGGAGAGCGAGGGAGGGAGGGAGGGAGGGAAGGAAAGGAGGGCCGAGGCAGGTGGACACACACGCGGGGGGGGGGGGGGCTGTGAGTGAGTGAGTGTGCGTGCGCGCGCGCCTGCCCCCCCTCCCTCCCTCCCTGCTTTCCCTTCGCTTCCCTTTCCCCGACTCTTTCCTTCCTCCCTTCCTTCCTTCCTTCCCGCCCCCCTTGCTCTCCGCCCCCCACTTTTATTGTCTCTCTCTCTCTCTCTCTGGCCTTTGACAGATGACATCCCAGGCAGGCAGGGCCCGTCCCTCGCGAGACCCCCCACCCTCCCACGAATAGGCCAACTCCTGCCCCCCCCTCCCTCCCTCCGCCCAGACAAAAGGACCAAATTGGGAGGGAGGAGGGGGGGGCAAAGGCGAAGGAAGGAGCCCCCACAACAAACAAGCAAGCAAGCAAGCACGCAGGAAACAAGGGGCAAACTCCCGCCCGGATCCCTTTCCCCCCTGCCCTCCCCCCCACTCCACTCAGGACCCAGTCCTTGCTCCTTCCTTCCACGCGCGCCGCCCCCGCCTCCTTGCCGCCCGAGGCCGGCCCTGGCCCGCAAAGCGCCTTCCTGGCGCGCCTCCCTCTTCTTCTCCCTTCTCGTCCTCCTCCGGCTCCTTCCAGGCCAGGCCAGGCCAGGCCAGGCCCCCCCCCCCCAAGTTTCCTTGCATTGCCCCCAACCCAATCAGGGAGGAATCCGGGGAAGCCCCCCTGGGTAGAAAGGAGGCTTTGGGGGGACGGGACGAAAGGGGCTGCACACATCCTTGTCCTGGTTGGGGCCCAAACATGAACTGCCTCCTTTTCCTCCTTTTCTCCAGGTGATCGATGATGGGAAGGTGGAACCCACCCCACACTCAGCCCGCTGCCCCCTCCCAGAAGACCCCCCCCCCCCAACACAAGGCAGCCAGCGGGGGACCCGGAGGAGGAGAGACCAGCCCCAGGAGCAGAGTCCTCAACAAGGCCCCTTCGGCCAGGAGTGGCCCACCCTTCTCTGGCTTCCTAGCCTGGCAAACCACCCTCCTGAGGGGGGAGTCCAGGGGGGGGGCACTTGGGGAAACGAGTGCGGGGTGGCGGCGGGCACAGGCCTTCTCGCCTTCTTCCAGACCAGACCAGACCCGACCCAACAGGATGGAGAAGGGCCCAGCTCTGCCCAAGGGCCCTGAGTGAGTGGGCAGCAGGGGCTGCCTTTCCTTGGAGGCAGAGAGAAGAGTGGCCCCTTCCGTCCTTCTGCTGGTGATGTTGGAGGGTGCCTTCCTTTGGGGAGCAGGACCCTTCCCTCCCCCCCCCCCCCTTGTTCTGCCTGAGAAGAGCAGGCCCAGGCCCTTCAGGCTGGTGGGTTGGTTGGGGGGCCCTGGGTGTGCTTGCCATCCTGACCTTAGCTCCTCTCTTCTAGAGACAGACCAGGTAGAGAGACAGGTAAGTAACCCAGGCATCACACTGCCCGTGGGGCGCTTGAACCGCAGTTGGGAACCATTGGGGTGCAGAGAGGCACCCCAAGCAAAAAGCGAGCATGGCAGTCAGTGCCAGCCTTGCTCATGGGCACAAAGCATGCAGAGAGGCACCCTAAGCAAAGAGTGAGCATGGCATGAGCAGGGCACAAAGCATGCTCAGCTGTATCCTGGGGGTGGGGTGGGGGTAACCAAAGGGGTCCCCTCCACTCCGCACTAAGCAGGGGAAGGCCCCGACTCACTAGCCCTGCCAATGCTCTTCCCAATCCAGGGCCAGGAAATACACACATGGGCTGGCGGTGCTGAAACCCCCTAGTCGTGCAGGAAGGAGCCTGGTGCCCCCCTGCAGGCAGGCAGGTGCTGGCCAAGGAAAAGAGAGCCCCCCCCCCACACTTGTTCCTCTGGCCCTCCTGTGATGGATTGGGCATCGGGCCCTTTGCATTGTGTATGTGTGCTTGAATTAATCAACTCGGCACGATTCATCAACTCAGGTGCACGAAAGGATCATGACTACACATACCTATTCTTCAGACCCTTTCACCTTCAGACTAGGTGGGCTGCCAGTGCCGGGGGGGGGGAGGGGGGGCTGAAATAGATCTCAGCCGTCGGAATTACATCTCCCTAAGAAGGTGCGCTTGTTGCCTGTTGCGCGCAAACTGCACTTAGCAGCTCCGTCGTTGTCTTTTGTGTGCACCTTTTGGGGCCCTTCTTCTCTTCCTTCAGAATGCCAAGGGGGCCCAGGCCCAGCCTTGCCCCCTCCCACCTTGGTTCACCTTCTCACCCTTCATCCATAAAAGGAGTATAATTATGGCCAGCTTTCCTCCCGGACCGCCCGGCGGCACTTCTGTTCCAACCTGAGCCTACTTTCAAAGAACTACGTGGGTCTAAAGGACGACATCCCGGCACGGAAAATCAATACGACAGCAACGAGGATTTGAGAGCGAGAGAGGGAGGAAACGAAGGGAGAAAAATCCTTGCCGCGCGGATAACGGAGCGTCTGGGAAATTGCTCCCAAAATCGAGAATTCATATTCAATGTTCCATTTTTTTTTCTTCATTCAAAACTAATTAAAATATTGTCAGTTCTTGCTGGGTTTGGTTGGGTTTGTTTACTAAACAAGGCCATTAATTTGGAAGGAGAAGAGGAGAAATCTGGAATGCGATAATATTTTGTTTTCTTACACAAAAAGGTGTTGTTTTTCTTCTCCGGAAAATAATATAAAATTTAAAATGGGGGGGGGGGCCACACACACAGGGATTCAAAGAAGAGGGAGAGGAGGATGGGAAATGGACCTTCCTTTGTTGTTACCCAACCCTCTTCTCTTCTCTGGGCGTCATTGTGAGGAGGTGATGCTCGGCCCTTTCTCTGCTTTATGGGTGAAGGCAGGAAGGTGCCTCGAAAGCGCGTCACCTGCCATTCCCTACTTCCTAAAAGAAAGGAAGGCAGGGAAGTGGGGCTCTTCGGCAAGGAGGTGGTGCCGTGGGAGAAGAAGAGCAAAGATGGAGGTGAGGGAGGGCTGCGTTGGAGGCGACAAGGAGGAGGAGGAGGAAGAGGCATTTGGGGTCAGCAGCAGAGCCAGGAGGCTTGAGCGTCGGACTACAACTTTGAGACCAGGGTTCAGCTATGGAATCCCAAGGGGTGGACTTGGGTCAGCCACACTCTCTCAGCCTCAGAGGAAAGGCAAAGGCCACTCCACCCCAGCCAATGGTTGCCAAGAAAACCCTGCAATGGGCCCGCCACAGGGTCACTATTAATTCAAAATTATGTGAAGGTGCACAACCAGGCCCGGATTACCGGTAAGACCAACCTAGGCCATGGCCTAGGGGCGTAGACCGAGGGGGGTGCAGATCACGCACCCCCCAAAAAAATTCAAAAAAAGTCAATCTTCGGGCTGTGGAAAACGGCACATGGCGGGCCCTGCCAAGCCCGAAACGCAAAAGGGAGTCCATCTGGGGGCCTTTTTCGCTCACCTCGCGCCTCCTCTGGCTTCAGAGGGGGTGAAAGGGGAGCGGAAAAGGCTCCTGCGTGACTGAGGCCATCCGGGGGCCTTTTTTGCTCACCCCGCGCCTTCTCCAGCTTCAGAGAGGGTGAAGGGGGAGCAAAAAAGGCTCCCATATGGCCGAGGCCATCTCTCTTGCGCGTGTGCGTGCTCTCTCTCGCGCTCTCTCTCATGCACTCTCTTGCGCATGCGCTCTCTCGCGCGCGCTCTCTCTCGTGCACGCCTTTGGAGCGAGTTTGCACCCACTGTGCTCTCCCCAAGCCTCCCGACTCCCGAGGAGACCTTCAGAGCACAGCGGAGCTTTCCAGCCGGTGGGAATGGGGACCTTGGAGGTGGCGGGAGGTTGCCTTAAAGGGGCGTAATTCCAAACTGTGGCCTAGGGCGCAAAAAAGTATTAATCCGGGCCTGTGCACAACAATAGTAATAATAGGGATCAGTCGCCTGTGCTTATGGCCAAGACATCCTCCTTGATCTCCCCACCATTTTGCTCATGTGGGACCAAAAACTGACCGGGAGAAGGTTTGGTGTGCAGAGAAATTTCTCGGTGGTCATTTGTGTCTTTGACCACAAATGTCGCCACACACACACAACACTCCACAGACTATGATCTTGGACTGCATTGTTTTAAGTTAGTGTTTTTTAAATGTTTGATATGCTTTTAATGATTGATTTAATGTATATGTTTATGTGCTTGATATATGTTCTTATGGCATCAAATTGCTGCCTATACGTGTGAGCCACCCTGAATCTCCTATGAGGTGAGAAGTGTGGTAAATAAATATTTTTTTAAAACAATGCTGTTCAAGATATATATAACAAAAGACAGTCTCCCAATTATTTATATATATACACAGTATATATATATATATATATATATATATATATATATATATCGGGAGACTGTCTTTTGTTTCCTAGCGCTGCCGACTCCATGGGCTGCCCTTAAAAGAATCACAGGCATGTATTGTCAAGAGCTTCCATGGCCGTAATCACTGGGTTGTTGTAGGTTTTTCGGGCTATATGGCCATGTTCTACCGAAAAACCTACCACAACCCAATCACAGGCATGCTTTTTATCTAGCCTTTCCAGCCCTGAACTGGAGGCAGAGGCACTCGGAGAACGCATCCTTTTCCCGCCGTTCTGAATAGAAACACAGTCGGTGCAGACATTTCGCTCAAATGCGTGAAGGCCTGACCGCGATCCCTATGCCTCTGCCTGAATACGAGCAGCGGGGCCTAGGCTGCAGCGTCTACATGGGAAGAAGACCAAGGTGAAGATGGCTGCTGGTTATTTATTTATTTATCCTGTTTAATGTGTGGTGGCCAGAAGACAAAGAAGAGAAAGGAGTGCTCAAGAGGACAAAGGGCCCGGCTGTGGCGGCTCCCATTTTGAAAGAGGCTTCCTTCCTTCTCTGGCGGAAAAGGCTCGGGAAGGGAAACGCTTGCCATGTGCAAGAGGCGTCTCCCGCAGGCAGGCCTGGCTTTTGATCCTTGCTTTGAGCTCTTTCCCTTCCAGGCTGATAACCCTGAAGGTCAAGTACTACAAGTTCCATTATTATTACTACTACTACTATTATCATCTTTGTTGGATGGGTACCAATGAGCATTTTGCAACCCCAGGCCGCCAAATCGCCAGTATTTCCTTCATTGCCTGTACCTGAAAATACTGCTGACAAAATTGACAACCAATTTTGGCGCCCTAGGCCACACTTTAGAATTACGCCCCCAAACCAACCTCTACCGCACCCCCCCTCCTCCTCCTCAAGGCCCTGCGCGCCCTCCTTCCTTGAGTCAAGGAAGCCGGGCGCGTGTCGAGGAAGAGGAAGGGAAGCCCCGCCCCTGGAGGGCGAGCTTTCCCTTCCTTCCTCCTCCTCCTCGACACGCACCCGGCTTCCTTGACTCAAGGAAGCCGGGCGCGTCGCAGAGGAGGAGGAAGGGAAGCCCCCGGGGCGAGCCTTCCCTTCCTTCCTTCCTTCCTCCTCCCTCCCTCCTCAAGCCACGCTGAGACTCGTCTCGTGAAGTGCGCAGCACTGCGTGGATGAGGGCCGCGCAGCTGTCGCTGCGGCCTCTGGGAGTCTTAGTGTGGGAGGGAGGGAGGAGCCAAGGAGGAGTGCAGCAAAGGGGGGGGGGCGTGGATGGCGCGCAGGCGCAGAAGCACCCGAACATCGACTTTAAAAAAAATGGGGGGGGGTCCGGATCTGGCGCCCTCCTCCTCGGCTGCGCCCCTAGGCTGTGACCTAGTGTGGCCTTATGGGTGATCCGGGCCTGCTCACAACTCACTCCTAAGCCCAGAACACACACCTACCTCAATTAATACGTTACAGTCACTTTGGACCCAACCTATTTTCTAGCCCTTCTGACTTCCTTGTCAGGATCCAGGAACCATGATGGTTTGACGAGGGGAGCGCAGATTCTCCCACTCAGGGGACCGAGAGGCCTTACACTGCCCTCCGGCCCAAAGGACGGATGGTGGTTCCCAGGGGAGAAGGGAGGTCTAAAGCCCGGCGCATCTTGTAACGTACAACCAGTTGGCTTCTACAGTCTTTGCAGACAGGCCTGGATTACCCATAAGGCCACACTAGGCCATGGCCTATGAGCGCAAGCCTAGGGGGGCGCCAGATCAAGGACCAAAAAAAAAAAAGTTCAAACAAAAACGTCCGCAACGTGTTGCATGATGACTCTCTCTCTCTCTCTCTCTCTCTCTCGGGTGAGGGCGGGGGAGAGAACTGTGAAGGGGCGGGGGAGGAGGGAATGGCGCCCACCCTTGCCATCGCCCCTGCCTCCTTGTCAAGGAAGGAGGGGCCGGCGTGAGGAGGATGAGGCAGACGGAAGCCCCGCCCCCGGGGCCACTGCCGCACATGCCCAGCATCGGCCCGAGGGCGGGGCTTCCCTTCCTTCCTCCTCCTCCTCGCGCCGGCCCCTCCATCCTTGACTCAAGGAAGGAGGGGCCGGCGGCGCAAGGAGGAAGAGGCGGAGGGAATCCCCGCCCCCGGGGCCGCTGCCGCACATGCCCAGCATCGGCCCGGGGACGGGGTTTCCAAAGTGTGGCCTAGGGCGCCAAACGTGGTTAATCCGGGCCTGTTTGCAGACAGCCGACTCCTAGCACTGCTGCTCAAGATCACGGCACAGCACTTACCTTTCCCTCTTTTTTGTGGAAACGAGAAAGGAAGGCAGCAGGACAGGAAAGCCCAGAAGGGTTGTGGATGTCTCCGAATGACAACACCTGGCCCAGCCCATACAACTCCCTGAATAATAAAGCAGCCTAATCTAGGAACCGAGTTCCTGCATTCACACTTCTGCACTCCGCAAAGGGATCCGGTATTACCTGCATGGGGTTTACCTGCTTCCATATTTCCTCTCTTGTGAGTAGCATGTCTAGTAGAGCCATGTCGAGAGAAAGCACAGCTTTCTGGTGTATTAGTTTGTAAATGTAGGGATGGCTTTCCGCCTCTTCTAACCCATTACTAGCCAGAAGGACATTTCCTCCCCCAAAAAGGTATGTTTGAAACCTGGAGGAGAAGGTGGTGTGTGGTCTTCTTCCCCCCTCCCCTTTCCTGATTTTGGTGGGAATCAGCAGGCACCACCGTCCCCGTCCCCCCGTCCCCCCAAATCAATCCAGAAAGAGAGATGACAAAACACCTACCTTTCAGGCAGAAGTGGCAGCTGTAGTACATTCACTCCAGTCCAGTCCAGAACCTGAAGAGAAAAGAGAACAGAAAGAGGCCAGTAAGCTTGACAACATAGGAAAGGTATCGTTTTACTCCCATCTGCAAGAGACTGAGGCACTTCCTAAAGGCACGGGTCCCTTCCTTGCCCAGGCCCAGATTACCCATAAGGCCACCCTAGGCCATGGCCTAGGGGCGCAAGCTGAGGGGGGCGCAGTTCACGGAGGACGGAATGGCGCCCCCCTCACTATCACCCCCGCCCCGTTGTCAAGGAAGGAGGGCGTGAGGAGGAGGAAGGAAGGAAGGAAGCCGAAGGACTGTTTGGGGGTGCGGTAGAGGTTGGTTTGGGCTGGCCTAGGGCGCCAGAAGGGGTTAATCCAGGCCTGTCCTTGCCCATCATCATATGCCATCACAATGGTTTGCAAAGACCTTTGGCAACGCGGGACAGCTGGGTGTGAGGGTGCATTGGTTCTTCTGGTGCACCTATGGCACTGAAGGGATGCCAAGCGCCCCTTGTAGGTCTGCCACATCTCAAGAGATCATAATATGAACACACATGCCATTATTATGGGGAAGAAGCTCAATGCTCAAGAGAGGCAAACAGACGGCCAGCTCCAAATCTTTCTCAGGTACAATCCAGGGCCCGGGGCCCGACTTCTAGCCACAGGCTCTTGGCCTATTTGCATCTCCACGACTAACGGCTAACCCTGGTCTTTGCCAAACCACTGGGCCACCAATGGCAGCTAGCTCCTGAACTGGCATCCAAGGTCAGTCCCTTGACCCAAAATACCCCTCTATTTATTTTGCAGGAAATAGGGCCGCGCTTGATCACAGCAGCACACACCTTGCGACCAGAAGGTCAATGTTTCTGTGAATTACAAGTAATGTATAAGGCTACATAGAAGCTCCAGGGTCGATCCTTAAATAAGCATGAAGTCAAAACACAGGCTTGGGGCCAGGCCGGGGGGCTCCGCAGGTGTGCTTGCAGGGCCCGAGGTTGCCCCAAAAGGACACTGCCCCTCTCCAACCTGTCCCATTGCCCCCAAACCCTGGCTCTTCCCTGCACACACACATACACACACACCCAACCCCAAGCCCACCTAAACCCTTTGCTGGAGGCCGGGCCCCTGAGCAATGCCTGGTTCTCCTGAATTGACACAGCAACACCCCCCCCCCCCGCTACACGCCTCGTCCCGTCCCCACCCCCCACCAGCTTCAGAGCGAACCCACAGTTGTTCCTGCTAATCAGCCGATGTCATCTGCGGAGTGAAGTCTTTGCTTAAAGAGATTTAGGGCAGGAATCAATAGGAAATTTAAAAATCAATGCGGTTAGTATGAGAAAATCAATGGCGTTTAATCGGCCTGCCGATCCCCAGTCACAACAATTAGAAGGCTGGGATGTTCTACATCCCGCTACATGCCATTAGCGTCAATATTTGTGTAAGTGATGGCAGGGGGCAGCGGGGGGGGGGGAGGCGTGGGAGAAAAGGAGGAGGGGGCCCCCACTCCCGTACGGAAGCAGCCGAAAGGCAGAGAAGCCAGCAAGCCAGCCAGCCAGCCTCTGTGCAAGCAAGCGCCTGTGTGCACAAGGGGGGAGCCCGGCATCCGTGGCCGCCGTGGCTTCCCTTTGGGGATGGAGCCCATACACCTGGCCATGTTCTAACACAGGCCTGGGCCAACTTCGGCCCTCCTTCCTGGTGTTTTGGATGTCAACTCCCACAATTCCTAACAGCCGGTAGGCTGGGAGCTGGCATCCAAAACTCCTTGAGGGAGGGCCGAAGTTGGCCCAGGCCTGTTCTAGCAGCATTTTCTCCTGACGTTTCACCTGCATCTGTGGCTACTGGCATCATCTTCAGAGGACTTTCCTGCCTGGAGACATCCTTCGCTCGGTGGCATTCCCAACTAGCCTTTCATTGCTGACTGCCTGGAGACTTCCAGTGTCCGGGTGGCGTTCCTTAGTCACTGTCCTGCTTCTGGGGTTGGTCAATACTGGTAGCCAGGTTCTGCCCGTTTTCATGGTTTCTTCCTTCCTGTCGAAATAGTCCATGTGCTTCTTGTGGATTTCAATGGCTTCTCTGTGTTAGCCGGACATTGCGGTGGTCAGAGCGGCTCAGAATTGCCCCGTTCTCAAAAAATAATAAAATTCTGTGCCCATCTAGGCAGGAAACAATTGAAAAAGGAACAAAAGGCCCGGCTATGGCTATGTTGCCTAATTGGAACGAGCCGCCCGCAAAAGAGCAGATATTGGGGTGCAGTGGGGAAGGGTGGCAAGAGTGGCCGGCAAGTGTGTGGTCAGTTCCCTGTAGTGCTTGTTTAATGCCATTCGGACCCAACATGGGGAAGGGTGGCAAGAGTGGCCGGCAAGTGTGTGGTCAGTTCCCTGTGGTGCTTGTTTAATGCCATTCGGACCCAACATGGGGAAGGGGGGAAGGGTGGCAAGAGTGGCCGGCAAGTGTGTGGTCAGTTCCCTGTAGTGCTTGTTTAATGCCATTCAGACCCAACATGGGGAAGGGTGGCAAGAGTGGCCGGCAAGTGTGTGGTCAGTTCCCTGTGGTGCTTGTTTAATGCCATTCGGACCCAACATGGGGAAGGGTGGCAAGAGTGGCTGGCAAGTGTGTGGTCAGTTCCCTGTGGTGCTTGTTTAATGCCATTCGGACCCAACATGGGGAAGGGTGGCAAGAGTGGCCGGCAAGTGTGGGTCAGTTCCCTGTGGTGCTTGTTTAATGCCATTCGGACCCAACATGGGGAAGGGTGGCAAGAGTGGCTGGCAAGTGTGTGGTCAGTTCCCTGTGGTGCTTGTTTAATGCCATTCAGACCCAACATGGGGAAGGGTGGCAAGAAGTTCCCTGTGGTGCTTGTTTAATGCCATTCGGACCCAACATGGGGAAGGGTGGCAAGAGTGGCCGGCAAGTGTGTGGTCAGTTCCCTGTGGTGCTTGTTAATGCCATTCGGACCCAACATGGGGAAGGGTGGCAAGAGTGGCAAGTGTTGCCGGCAAGTGTGTGGTCAGTTCCGTGTGGTGCTTGTTTAATGCCATTCGGACCCAACATGGGGAAGGGTGGCAAGAGTGGCCGGCAAGTGTGTGGTCAGTTCCCTGTGGTGCTTGTTTAATGCCATTCGGACCCAACATGGGGAAGGGTGGCAAGAGTGGCCGGCAAGTGTGTGGTCAGTTCCCTGTGGTGCTTGTTAATGCCATTCGGGGGAAGGGTGGCAAGTGTGTGGTCAGTTCCTGTGGTGCTTGTTTAATGCCATTCGGACCCAACATGGGGAAGGGTGGCAAGAGTGGCCAGCAAGTGTGCTTGTTTAATGGTGGTGCTTGTTTAATGCCATTCGGACCCAACATACCAAATGCCCTGAGCCCACGCCTGACCTATCTCACAGGTAGCTGAACATTTGGCCATTTGAACTGAAGAGGGGCCAAAATGCCTGCAGCCATTTGTGAAGGGTCAGAAATGGGGGCTGTGCCAAAAGACAAGCACAAATGGCCAAGTATAAAACGGACAGGCTCCCTTTGGCCCTGAGGCGCCAGACCAGATATTCGGGGAGCCCACGCAGAAAAATGGCTTAGTTCCTGGGTGTACATTTCCGCCTCATAAGAGAATCCGAGGCGCCAAAATGGCAGCTGGGGAGGCTTCTACTTGGGGAAGAGGGACAGCCAAAATGGCGACTACCCTGTACGCTCCCTGTGGACCTTTTTCACCTCAGCCTGGCCTCCCTTTGAGGCACCCAGCCAGGTGTTTGGGGGTACCACTAGGAAAAAAAGGCCCAAGAGCCTCATTCCTCGATGTACGTGTTTACCTCATAAGAGAACACTATTCAAAGCCCGAGGCACCAAAATGGCGGGAGGGTTCCACTTGGGGAAGAAGGACCGCCAAAATGGTGGCTACCCTGTAAGCTCCCTGTGGTCCTTTTTCACCTCATGGCCAGCCTGGGCTCCCTTTGGCCCTGGGTGTTTGCGGGGGCCACTCGGAAAAATGGCCCAAGAGCCGCATTCCTCAATGTATGTGTTTACCTCATAAGAGAACACTATTCAAAGCCCGAGGCGCCAAAATGGCGGGAGGCTTCCACTTGGGGAAGAAGGACAGCCAAAATGGCGGCTACCCTGTAAGCTCCCTGTGGTCCTTTTTGTCCTCATGGACAGCCTGGCCTCCTGAGGCACCCAGCCAGGTGTTTGGGGGGCATGGACAGCCTGGCCTCCCTTTGGCCCTGAGGCACCCAGCCAGGTGTTTGGGGGGGCACTTTGAAAAAAAGGCTGAAGAGCCACATTCCTCGATGTACGTGTTTACCTCATGAGAGAACACTATTCAAAGCCCGAGGCACCAAAATGGCGGGAGGCTTCCACTTGGGGAAGAAGGACAGCCAAAATGGCGGCTACCTTATAAGCTCCCTGTGGTCCTTTTTCACTTCATGGACAGCCTGGCCTCGGGACTAAAGAAATCCCACCGGGAACTTAACATTTGGCCGCTTTGGCCGTGCTTCTTCCCCAAGTGGAAGCCTCCCGCCATTTTGGCGCCTCGGGCTTTGAATAGTGTTCTCTTATGAGGTAAACACGTACATTGAGGACCCTTTGGCCCAGAGACGCCAGACCACATATTCGGGCAGACCACTAAGCAGAAAAATGGCTTAGTTCCTGGATGTACATTTTTCCGCCTCATAAGAGAATCTGAAAATGGGAGGCAGCCCAAAATGGCGGCTACCCTGTAAGCTCCCTGTGTTCCTTTTTCACCTCATGGCCAGCCTGGGCTCCCTTTGGCCCTGAGGCACCGAGCCAGGTGTTTGGGGGGCCACTCGGAAAAAAGGCCCATGAGCGTCCCCTCATGAGGTTAAAAAGAAAAAGAAAGAGTCCAGGAACGAAGCTCTTGAGCCTTTTTTTTTAGTGGCCTTCCCAAACACCTGGCTTGGTGCCTCCGGACCACAGGGAGCCTACAGTGTAGCTGCCATTTTGGCTGTCCCTCTTCCCCAAGTAGAAGCCTCCCGGCTGCCATTTTGGCGCCTCAGATTCTCCAAGGAGACAGTTGTCATGTATTTTTTAAAAACCCACAAAGTTTTGAAACTTGGCATGATATTAAATGTCCTTTGACTTGGAAGGCGCTGAACAGGCTGCGCTCTGGCACCACGAGGTGCAGAGCCAACCTTCAGAAACGGGGTAGCCGCCATTTTGGCCGTCCTTCTTCCCCAAGTGGAAGCCTCCCGCCATTTTGGCGCCTCGGGCTTTGAATAGTGTTCTCTTATGAGGTAAACATGTACATCGAGGAATGCGGCTCTTGGGCCTTTTTCCCGAGTGGCCCCCCCAAAACCTGGCTGGGTGCCTCAGGGCCAAAGGGAGGCCAGGCTGCCCATGAGGTGAAAAAGGACCACAGGGAGCTTACAGAGTAGCCGCCATTTTGGCTGTCCTTCTTCCCCAAGTAGAAACCTCCCAGCCGCCATTTTGGCACCTCAGACTCTCTTATGAGGCGGTGTTATTGTTATAACCCTGGCCTGGCCTTGGATAAGACCCAAAATTAGGGTCTATAACAGCAGGAATGTACATCCAGGAACTAAGCCATTTTCCCCCAAGCCTCCTGCCATTTTGGCGCCTCGGGTTTTGAATAGTGTTCTTTCACGAGGGAAAAATGTACGCTCAGGATTTAAGGTCTTGAGCCCTTTTCCTTCATCCTCTTCCTCAATGTCTGATCCGGTACATCAGAGCAAATGGTGTATTTCCCCAAAAGCCACGGGGAACTTCAAATTTGGACATTTTTGCTGCCCTTTTCAATGGCTGCTCTTTTGGGTTTGTCCGTTTCTGTCAATTCATTTAAGGGCCACTTTGGGACTTTCTTCCCTCCGCCATTTTGGCGCCTCAGTTATAAGAGCGTCCCCTCATGAGGTAAAAAAGAAAGAGTCCAGGAACGAAGCTCTTGAGCCTTCTTTTTTTTTTAGTGGCCTTCCCAAACACCTGCCTTGTTGCCACCAGACCACAGGGAGCTTACAGTGTAGCCGCCATTTTGACTGCCCCTCTCCCCCAAAATAGCAGCTCTCCCGGCCACCATTTTGGCGCCTCGGATTCTCTTATGAGGCGGAAAAATGTACATCCAGGAACTAAGCCATTTTTCTGCTTAGTGGTCTCCCCGAATATGTGGTCTGGCGCCTCAGGGCCAAAGGGTCCTCAATGTACGTGTTTACCTCATAAGAGAACACTATTCAAAGCCCGAGGTGTCAAAATGGCGGGAGGCTTCCACTTGGGGAAGAAGGACGGCCAAAGCGGCCAAAAGTTAAGTTCCCGGTGGGATTTCTTTAGTCCCGAGGCACCAGTTCTGAGACCAGTAGCTGGCCACTTGGAGTGGTGTGGATATACTATAAGGAGGCAGGGCTCAGGCCGCATTGTAGTACGTGGTCAGTGGTTTGCTCTTCTCCTTTGCACTCGCATGTCGTGGACTCCACTTGGTGGCCCCGTTTCTGAAGGTTGGCTCTGCACCTCGTGGTTCAGCGCCTTCCAAGTCAAAGGACATTTAATACTAGCTGTACCCGGCATGCGTTGCTGTGCCCTTTTTAGGAGATGCGAGGAAGTCCAATCATCCACAGTGTGCCCTCCTCTAAACTGCAGTTGGATGGAGTGTGGGTCATGGGGGCATGGTGTGCCAAGTTGGGTCTTTATTGGTCTTGGTTCTGGGCCACAGTGGTCTGTGGGGAAATGATAGGTTTTGAAGTACTACAAATCCCATTTTCCATGGTGGTACTTCAAGTCCCATCATGCATGGTCGGGGCTCTGTGTGCCAAGGTAGGTTACTGTAAATTCAGGCCATACACAATGTCCCATGAGCTGAGGCCTAGTTAGGAACAGCAAGTTAATGAAGCCTTACTGTCAATTCAGGCCATACACAATGCCCAATGAGCTGAGGCCTAGTCGGGAGAATCAAGTTAATGAAGTCTTACTGTCAATTCAGAGCGTAAACAGCTTCCCAGTAAGTGAGGCCTAGTTAGGGAAATCAAGTTAATGAAGTCTTACTGTCAATTTAGAGCGTAAACAGCTTCCCAGTAAGGGAGGGCTAGTTAGGAAATCAAGTTAATGAAGCCTTACTGTCAATTTTGGGCGTGGTCTGTGATTTTTTGGGGTGTAAATTTTCGGTTGGAAGTGATTTGGGTGTTTGTGTTGGGGATTGGCTCAGGCCTTTTCCTTATTCTGTTTTGGCAGTTTAGTATGGATCGGAATTTTCATGTTGGCTGGCCAGTGCAGCAGTTATGCAAATCCGCCCTTATTGGCAGCCAATCATGTTGTTCAGAATGTAGAGGCTGGGTGAGTCTTTTGGCTGCCCCGAGGATGCTGGTAAATGTAGTTTTATTTTTACTCGTTGTTTTGGGGGCCTTTTAGGTTTTGGGGGGGAAAGTTTCTTTGCTACAAACGTACCTTGCTTGAGGCCTATTTCTGTTGGCCAGTATTGTGTTTCTGCGTTGTATGGTTTCTTTGTTTGAGGTATACATCACATGACGTGAACCCATTTATATAATAGATCATGCCAAGTTTTAAAACTTTGTGGGTTCTAAAAAAATACATTACACTCCTGATTCGATAAATAAATAAGCCGATCTGAGCCTATATTTGTACTTCATGAGGGGAGAACTATTCAAACTGAGGCGCCAAAATGGCGGAGGAGGCTTCCGCCTGGGGAAGAAGGGCATCCAAAATGGCCACACCGCACGCTCCCTGAGGTACTTCTTGGCCTCCATTTGCCCTGAGGTATTTGAGGAGGAGGTCTCTTGAGTAAGAAGGCTCCGACGCTTATTTCCTGGGTGTACATGTTTACCTCGTGAGAGAACGCTATTCAAAACCCGAGGACCCAAAATGGCGGCAGAGGATTGCACTTTGGGAAGAAGGGCAGCCAAAATGGCCACGCTGTAAGCTTTATGTGGCCCTTGCCTGCCTCGTGGACAGCCCCCCCTTTGGCCCCGAGGCGCCCCGCCACGTGTTTGGGGAGGCCACTCAGAAAAAAGGCTGAAGAGCTTCGCTCCTCAATGGACATTTTTTACCTCACGAGAGAACACTATTCAGAACCTGAGTCGGCAAAATGGCGGAAGGCTTCCACTTGGAAGGAAGGTCAGCCACAATGGCTACCATTTAAGCTCCCTGTGATACGCTTTTCAGCTCCCATTGGACCCTGAGGCACCAAGCGAGATATTTGGGGCGGCCACAGAGTCAAAAGGCTCTGCCAGGGTTGTGTTCCTTGGCAGACATTTTGGCCTGGGCCTACTACTACTTTGCAAGGGGAAGAAGAGCCAGAGGAGGCCGCCCTGGATCCCTCAGCCGCAGGTGCCGGACGCCATTGGAAGGAGAGCCCATTTATTTCCTCAGGAGGAGGACAATAAGAGGAAAAGGGAGAAGGAGGAGAGCGGGATCTGGGCCTCCATTGGGAAATGGCCATTCGGCCCCTCGGTGCCACATCCTGGGCGCCATTGGAGGTTAAGGCAACCCAAGGCCTGGCCTTCTCTGGGAGAAGAGGCCTCAGGAGTACACATGGTGAATAATAGGCCTCCTTGTTTATCAACTGTTGTGCTGCCACTGCCAAGTGTTTACTGCCTTGTTTTGTATACATTTTGTGTATTTTTCACTTTTCTTGATGCAGGAATGCTACTAAAGCAGGCCTGGGCAAACTTCGGCCCTCCAGGTGTTTTGGACTTCAACTCCCACAATTCCTAACAGCCTACCGGCTGTTAGGAATTGTGGGAGTTGAAGTCCAAAACACCTGGAGGGCCGAAGTTTGCCCAGGCCTGCTACACAGCATGGAGCCATGGCAATTGAAAGCAGTATCTCTACGCTACCATATAATCCAGATTCAAGATGCAGATTAATTGCACTGAACTGGATTACATGGCGGTGTAGGTGCATGTAATCCAATGTAGTTCAATCTGCATTATATTAAGTCTACACCAGGCATGGGCAAACTTCAGCCCTCCAGGTGTTTTTTGACTTCAACTCCTACCATTCCTAACTGCCTACCAGCTGTTAGGAACTGTGGGAGTTGAAGTCCAAAACACCCGGAGGGCCCAAGTTTGCCCATGCCTGGTCTACACTGACCAATATAAGCCAAACTGCATTATATGACAGTATAGATGGGCCAAAGTGGCATAGTAATGCAACAGTGTAGATGCAAACCACACTTGCTGAAATTCCCTCCTCTAAACCAGTATTTCCCAACCAGTGTGCCGTGGCACACTAGTGTGCCGTGAGCAATCATCAGGTGTGCTGTGGGAAATGGGGCCCTCCAATCCCCTTCCTTCCCCCTCCTGCTGAACACTTTTTCTTCTCCACTTGGGCTCCCTTCTTCCCAGCCTCGCTCTGCTCGCTTTGCTCTGGGGCGTCTCTGCGCAGTAGCGCCCGCACGGGTCACGCCTTGCTCCCTCCCCCCTCCCCTCCTGAACACGCTCACGCTGTCCCCTCGGATCAAAATGGCGGCAGAAGAGACAGTGTAGAAGAAAAAGTAAGTGTTGGGCAGGACGGGGAAGAAAGGGGCGAAGGGGGAGGGGGAGGAAGAGGTCTCTGTCGAAAGCTGGCATGGGCAAACTTGGACCTTCCAGGTGTTTTGGACTCCAACTCCCACCATTCCTAGCAGTCTCAGGCTCTTTTCCTTTCCCTCCCTCAGCCACCTAAGCAGGAAAAGGCTTCAGGCTGTTAGGAATGGTGGCAGTTGAAGTCCAAAGCACCCAGAGGGCCGAAGCTTTCCCATGCCTGTTTTAGGGACCTTAAAGTGGTGAGCCTCCTCCCAACATTATGATTCTGGATAGAAAATAAACAGCAACATAACATTGTTTGAGTCCACAGTGCTCTTTGGGTGTAGGTGAACTACAACTCCCAAACTCGAGGTCAATTGCCAAGCAAACCCTATCAGTACTTTCTGTTGATAATGAGAGTTCAATATACCAAGTTGGGTTCAATTCCATTGTTGCAAGAGTTCAGGATGCTCTTTGATTGTGTGTTAACTATAAATCCCGGAAACTGTAACTCCCAAATGTCAAAGTCTATTTTCCCCCAAACTCCATCTGTGTTCACATTTGGGCATATTGAGTATTCATGCCAAGTTTGCTCCTGATCCAACATTGTTTGAGTGGCCATGTTAAATCTGGGAGGCCTAGCCCACCTGCGTCTGCCGCCTCCACCACCCCTTTCTGGGGCACACTGTTGACCTAGTGGTTATAGCAAGGGGGAGCATACGTGAGGCCATCCTAAGAAACAGGGTACCCCACAACCCAGGTCCTCTCCACCGCTTTTGGCCCTTCTCCGTTGCCGCCAACGCCGCCGCCTTCTTCCGTGAGGCGCTGACAGAGAGTTGGCTCCCGGGAGCCAGATCAATGTGTCAGCGCGGGGGTCGCGAGGAATCCCCCAAAAAATCAATGCGCTGGTGTTTCCGGGCTGTGGCCGCCTAGATTAGCCGGGTGCCGAGCTGACAGGGGCACTAATCAGGCTGTCAATAGCCCTGACCCTGGGCAATTAACCTATCGACAGACACGGGGCAAGGGGGACACGGGGCTGGGGCAGGAGGTGCAGGGAACGGCCCCCCTGAAGAGGGAGGAGAGGCGGAGGGGGGGAAAACACCTTCTCCCCGCCCTGGGGACCCCAGCCCCATGTTTCGGAGCACTAATGACAGCGTCTCAATTAGCCAACACCTGCACAGAAATCCTGCACAACCCCGACACTCGAAGTCTCCTTTTGCGGCCCTCAACTGCCCCAGATGCCTGGAATTGGCCCTTTTCTTGAGCAGAAGTCTGGGGTTTCCTTTCCTGAAAGAGGCCATTCGCCTTTTAAATTGCCAGAGACTCTCTTGGCATTAAAAACATTGTGTTCAACACAACAGACACGGACCCCTGGCCACTTGTTTCGGGTTCTTGAGTTTTTTGGCAAACCACAAGACCCTGGGAGAACTCCAAAAGCAGAAACTTGGCTTCCTGACCCATCACAGTGGTCCAAACAGTTCTAGAATCCATAATTCTGACTACAGGATCCCAAAATAGGAACGGCCTTGTCTTTCCATCTTGGGATCCTTTCTACACGTCCCAATCATGTGGGTTAGTCCCAACGGCAGCAGACTCACAGAATCAATATACAGGTAACTCCCACTAATTCAATGGGTCTTCTCAGCGGTGTCACACGGATGAATAAACACATAAACCTTCGAGACAACTTAGAAATAAATATGCTCTAAAGATGATGACGACGACGACGATGAACTTTGGGTTGTTGTAAGTTTTTCGAGCTATATGACCATGTTATAGAACAGTGTTTTTCAACCTTTTTTGAGCCGCGGCACATTTTTTACATGTACAAAATCCTGGGGCACACCACCAACCAAAATGACACAAAATGACACTCCAACACAGTAATACACATAGTTAATATGTTTTTAAATGTATTTCTGCACTCAGTGTGAAACCTGGGCCTGTTTTGATGAACACAACATAGATATCCTGACAGGAATGGCAGAAAGACACAAATTTCCCACACAGAACTCCCATAAACAAGAGAAACTACTATACGAGTTTGATGGGCATTGACCTTGGGTTTTGGATTGTAGTTCACCTATATCCAGAGAGCACTGTGGACTCAAACAATGTTGGATCAGGACCAAACTTGGCATGAATACTCAATATGCCCAAATGTGAACACAGATGGAGTTTGGGGGAAAATAGACCTTGACATTTGGGAGTTACAGTTTCTGGGATTTATAGTTAACACACAATCAAAGAGCATCCTGAACTCTTGCAACAATGGAATTGAACCAAACTTGGCATATTGAACTCTCCTCATTACCAACAGAAAGTACTGAAAGGGTTTGTTTGGGAATTGACCTTGAGTTTGGAAGTTGTCGTTCACCTACACCCAGAGAGCACTGTGGACTCAAACAATGTTATGTTATGTTATGTTTTTGTTTGTTTTCTACCCAGAATCACAATGTTGGAAGGAGGCTCACCACTTTAAGGTCCCTAAAACAGGCATGGGAAAACTTCGGCCCTCTGGGTGCTTTGGACTTCAACTCCCACCATTCCTAACAGCCTGGGGCCCTTTCCTGCTTAAGTGGCTGAGGGGAAAGGAAAAGGGCCTGAGGCTGCTAGGAATGGTGGGAGTTGGAGTCCAAAACACCTGGAAGGTCCAGTTTGCCCATGCCAGCTTTTGACGGAGACCTCTTCCTCCCCTTCCCCTTCGCTTTGCCCTTTCTTCCCCCTCCTGCCCAACACTTACTTTTTCTTCTACACTGCCGCTTCTGCCGCCATTTTGATCTGAGGGGGCAGCGTGAGCGTGTTCAGGAGGGGAGGGGGGAGGGAGGAAGATGTGACCCATGCGGGCGCTACTGCGCAGACTCGCCCCAGAGCAAAGCAAGGCAAAGCGAGTAGAGCGAGGCTGGGAAGAAGGGAGCCCGAGTGGAGAAGGAAAAGTGTTCAGCAGGAGGGGGAAGAAAGGGGATTGGAGGTTCCCATTTCCCACGGCACACCTGATGATCGCTCACGGCACACTAGCGTGCCACGGCACACCGGTTGGGAAACACTGTTCTAGAACATGGCCATATAGCCCGAAATACCTACAACAACCCAGTGAGTCCAGCCATGAAAGCCTATGACGATACAATAATAAACCTTATTTACATCCTGCCCGCTCTCCAAAAGCACTCGGGGCGATTCACAACAAGATGTCTTGGTGTTAAATATCTCAAGTCTTCACCAAAATGGAGTTCTAATACTTCCTATTCCATTCAGACTCATATACTGATGCCCGGTTCCAGTGGCCAGTCCTAGCGAGAGGAGACCCCGTGAACACTGCTGAATGGTAAGTCGACACCAGTGTGAATCCTTGACATTTGTAGTAAAATTATAAATTCTAATGTTACAACTACTACTAATTTAAAGAGTCGGAAAGGTTCCCAAGGACCATCTAGTCCAGCCCACCACCACGCACAAATACACAGCTAAGGCATTCCTAAACATGCTCACTGAGGCAAGACGGGTCAAGCAAAACCCAATTTGGGAACATGAGAAAGCACACCCCAAGAACCCCATGCGGTATCCGCTGGATTGTACTGAGAGAGATGGAGATAGCTTAGGTGTCCATATGGCTTGTAATACATACAGTGTCGCGGGGGGGGGGGGTGGGGGTGGCGGGAGGGGGTCACGTTTGTCCTCCATCCCATTGTGTTGCTCTGCCCTTCCTGCCTTCCATCCCATCCCATCCCCCACCTTGTGACCCCATAAATATGAATTTGAAACCATCCTGGTAAAAGGTCATAAGGGCAGCCTAGGAATAATGGGCTTGAGGACATGATTGGTGATCAGGCGCTGGTGTTTCCAGCAGTGCGAAAATATGCCAATGGGCCGCGGAGGGAGGGAGGGAGAGAAGAGTGCCGGGGCCACGTCTGACAGGCAGAGAGACTCGGACACCAGCAGACCAAGCACCAAGCCAAGCAGACCAAGAAAAGCACCTATCTTTGGAGAGCAGCAGACAGGCTGGCACCAGCACAAAAAGAGAAAAATGCACCCAAGTTGCACAGGAGGCAACAATCAAAGGGAGCAGAAACGTCCTGGGCTATAGGGTCTGTCCAGGAGGCATGTCGGCTCCCCCAGCAGGAAGAGCCCATTCCTGGGCAATATAGTTTTGATCCTCTGGGCCAGGGGTGCTCATTAGGTAGATTGGGATCAACTGGTAGATCGCGCAGGCCAGGGGTGCTCACACTTTTTCAGCATGCAAACTACTTATAAAACAACCAAGTCAAAATGATCTCCCTGCCCACTACTCAGAGAGCCATAAAAGCAAAATATTTGGAAATTTATTTCAGTGAGAGCCATATCATATACTTTAAGACTGAATTCAAGTAAATGTGAGTATAATAAGCCCCTGAATTTATTCATGATGATGATGATGATAATATTCATTCAGCCTCTGCTACTAATAATAATGATAATAGTAACAACAATAGGTTCCTAGAGTAGAAGGAGACCTCCAAGGGCCATCCAGTCCAACCTCCTTCTGTCATAAGGGAAAACACAATCAAAGCATTCCTCACAGACGACCATTCAGCCTCTGATGATGATGATAATAATAATAATAATAACAATGGGTTCCTAGAATAGGAGGAGACCTCCAAGGGCCATCCAGTCCAACCTCCTTCTGCACCTGGGCAGTGTCGGGAGCCTGCGGGGCGGGACTGAGCCTTCCTCCCACCCTGCCTGCGATCTACCAGGACGCCCTACAGCAGGGGTGCTCACACTTTTTCAGCATGCGAGCTACTCTTAAAGCAACCAAGTCCAAAAGATCTACCTGCTCCCGCCGGGCGCTCCCGCCGCTGTGCGCTCTTGCCACCGCGCATGTTCCTGCGGCTGTTTTCCGCCCACGCAGCGCTTCTTCCGCCTGCGGGGCATTTCAGGAAGGAGAAAGCACGAGGCAGGGCATCCAGAGGGAGCGCTCTGCCCTGCCTGTCTCGCCGGCAACGGAGGCTGCACAGCTGCTTCTGGGCGAGAGAGTGGCAGGGCGCTCCCTCCAGAGGCCCCACCTCGTGCTTCCTTCTTCCTGCAATGCCCTGCAGGTGAAAAAAGCACCGCGAGAGCAGAAGCCAGTAGCAGGAGCGCGCATGCGCGCAGGGTGTGCGCGCGCATGGCAGGAGTGCCCCATCCGGCTGGTGAGGCCCGAAGATCACCTGGAAGAGGGCTGAAGATCTACTAGTAGCTCCCGAGCTACCTAATGAGCACCCCTGCCCTACAGGATCTACCAGTAGATCACGAGCTACCTAATGAGCACCTCTGGTCCTAAGAGAAGGTATGGGAAAACTTTGGCATTCCAGGTGTTTTGGACTTCAACCCTTACAATTCCTAACAACCATAGTTGAAGTCCAAAACACCAGGAGGGAGGGCTGAAGTTGGCCCGTGCCTGTTTTAGAGGTCTTGGGCTTTGCATTTGCCCATTTGCTTTTCAGAAAAATGGAGACTGGTCTGAGAAAAGTTATTTCCACCCATGTCACCCACAGCCACCCCTTTTGCCCCTCCCTTTGCTGCTGGGCAAATAGGTTTAGTAGGGTTTTTAAGGAATACAGAAAGCTTGCCAAACCCTTTTGCCAGAAAGGAAAATGCAGCAAAGTGGCCAAAGCTCTTTCAGTATGGCTTCAGTTTCCGGGTAAGGATGAGGGACGGGGACCATAACTGTCTGTCCTGCATCAGTACGCCAAGCAAAAAGAAAGGATGCAATGGAGGAGGAGGAGGGAGGGGGGGGTTGCTCCGGACCAATTCATGCAACTTACACTAAAGATATTGATAAATCAAACTGTTTGTGGACTCAGTGTCATCTTGATGAAGGGAAAGATGGAAACCAACTCTTCCTTGTCTTTCTGGTGGATGTTTGAACCCTGCTCTCCCAGAGTCCTTGCCCAGCATTCAAACCAGGATGCGGTGCTCTTGCTAAAAATGGATGGTTGCTATTAGATGCTTTCAGTTCAACTCTGACTTATAGTCCGTCACTCCTAGGGTTCTCTTGGCAAGATCTGTTCGGGGGGCTTGCCAATCCCTTCCTCTGAAGCTGCTGAGAGAAGATGGCGATTGGCCCAAGGCCACACCATGGGTTTCCTGGGCTGAGAGGGGACTTGGACCCTGGGCTTCCGAAGTCTTACCACAACAATCAAACAACCCACATCCCAAAAGGGGGGAAATGGATCCTTGTACGTTCAGGAAATACACCGTGCTCATTCACACATGCGCTCAAATATTCTGGGTCTGCCTCAAGGCGCGTTTAGCAACTCCTACTATAACAGCACTAGTGAGGCAGGAGGTAAGTCCCCTTGTCCAAATATGTACCAGTCTGCTCATGTAGTTGCATGCGCCACTTTAACCGCGCATTCCTGCATGGAAGCGGGGTTGAACCGTACGGCCCCTTGCAACCCATAGGAATTCCTAGTTCTTTGCTTTCCTATGTGTCTTCAAAGGTGCTGCTTGCATGGACCCAGGGGCGGTCCTACTGGTAGGCAAAGTACGCCGCTGCGTGGGGCGCCATCTGGGTAAAGGGTGCATTCCTCCGCCCACCAGACAGCATCCGGCCGTTGTTCCGCTTTTGGGCCGCGCTGTAGCAAACCTCCCTGCGTGCCGAATAGGGAGTGCTGTGTTTACAGGCTTCTGCGCCTGCGCACAGGAGCTCCTGGGCATGTGCGGGGGGGGGGGGGCGTGCCGAATAGGGAGTGCTGTGTTTACAGGCTTCTGCGCCTGCGCACAGCAGCTTCTGGGCATGCGCGGAGGGGGCGCGCGGGGGGTGCTGTGTTTACAGGCTTCTGCGCCTGCGCACAGCAGCTTCTGGGCATGAGGGCGCGTGCACCGAATAGGGAGTGCTGTGTTTACAGGCTTCTGCGTCTGCGCACAGGAGCTTCTGGGCATGGGCGGAGGGGGGCACATGCCGAATAGGGAGTGCTGTGTTTACAGGCTTCTGCACCTGCGCACAGGAGCTTCTGGGCATGCGCGGAGGGGGGGCGCGTACCGAATAGGGAGTGCTGTGTTTACAGGCTTCTGCGTCTGCGCACAGGAGCTTCTGGGCATGCGCAGAGGGGGCGCCAAAATAATGCTTGGAGGGGGCGCCAAAATAATGTTCGCTTACCATTTAAAATTACCTTAGACCTCCCCTGCATGGACCATGTCCTATTTCAGTCCATCCCACCACTTTCCTTCACTGAACCAAACTCACACCAAGCCCGCTGGGAAGAGACAAAAGAGGTCAGACCACCAGCCCCCCTCTCTCAATCTCTTTCTCTCTCACTCACAGGCACCCCACAATCCCCAGGCATCCTTCAAGGGGGGAAAACAACCCTTCCTCTTCCTCCCTTTCCTTTCCCTAGTTGCCAAACTGCCGGGCCTGAATAAATGGGGATGGGGAAGCTGAAGACCCAAACTGCCCACCATCCCCAGCCGGGAATTGCTGAACCTGTGAAAATCTGCTTCAGAAATCCGGTTAGCAGAATCCAGTTACAGTCCAACTGCATCAGGAGGCGAGGGGGGGGGGGGCAGGGGAGCGGAGGGGGAGCGGAAGCAGAAGACCACCCCCCCCCCCGCCGCCAAGAATCCCAGAGGGGACGAGGGGAAGCAGGAGCAATGGTTAGAGCAGGGGCAAAGCCTCTGGAACCTGCGCTTCTCCCTCTGAGCAAAGCCCGGCGTCTTTGGGGATCTGAGATAAAGCAGAGCGAGCACTGCCTTGGAATAATGTCATGACAGGAACCCCCCCGGCTGGTGGTGCAATGGGTCAAACCCTTGTGCCGGCAGGACTGAAGACCAACAGGTCACAGGTTTGAATCTGGGGAGAGCACGGATGAGCTCCCTCTGTCAGCTCTGGCTCCCAATGCGGAGACATGAGAGAAGCCTCCCACAAGGATGGTAAAACATCAAAACATCCCCTGGGCAATGTCCTTGCAGACGGCCAATTCTCTTACACCAGAAGCGACTTGCAGTTTCTCAAGCTGCTCCTGACATGAAAACAAAATGTCATTATGGGCTCATATTCAGATCATTTTCTCCCAACTTGGTCTATACTTTGTCTACACTTGTTACTCCTCACAGTCCTCGATATATCCGTCTAGAACAGTGTTTCCCAACCAGTGTGCCGTGGCACACGTGTGTCATGAGCGATCCTCAGGTGTGCCGTGGGAAATGGGAACCTCCAATCCCCTTTCTTCCCCCTCCTGCCGAACACTTTTCCTTCTCCACTCGGGTTCCCTTCTTCCCAGCCTCGCTCTGCTCGCTTTGCCTCGCTTTGCTCTGGGGCGCGTCTGCTCAGTAGCGCCCGCACGGGTCACGCCTTCCTCCCTCCCCCCTCCCCTCCTGAACACGCTCACGCTGCCCCCTCGGATCAAAATGGCAGCAGAAGCGGCAGTGGAGAAGAAAAAGTAAGTGTTGGGCAGGAGGGGGAAGAAAGGGCGCGAAGGGGGAGGAAGAGGTCTCTGTCGACAGCTGGCATGGGCAAACTTGGACCTTCCAGGTGTTTTGGACTCCAACTCCCACCATTCCTAGCAGCCTCAGGCCCTTTCCCTTTTCCCCCTCAGCCACTTAAGCAGGGAAGGGCCTCAGGCTGTGAGGAATGGTGGGAGTTGGAGTCCAAAGCACCCAGAGGGCCAAAGTTTTCCCATGCCTGTTTTAGGGACCTTAAAGTGGTGAGCCTCCTTCCGACATTGTGATTCTGGATAGAAAACAAACAACCACATAACATAACATTGTTTGAGTCCACAGTGCTCTCTGGGTGTAGGTGAACTACAACTTCCAAATTCAAGGTCAATTCCCAAGCAAACCCTTTCAGTACTTTCTGTCAGTAATGAGAGTTCAATATGCCAAGTTTGGCTCAATTCCATTGTTGCAAGAGTTCAGGATGCTCTTTGATTGTGTGTTAACTATAAATCCCAGAAACTGTAACTCCCAAATGTCAAGGTCTATTTTCCCCAAACTCCATCTGTGCTCACATTTGGGCATATTGTTTGTGTCCACAGTGCTCTCTGGATATAGGTGAACTACAACTCCAAAACTCAAGGTCAATGCCACCAAACTCTTATAGCATTTTCTCTTGGTTCTGGGAGTTCTGTGTGGGAAGTTTGTGTCTTTCTGCCATTCCTGCCAGGATATCTATGTTGCGTTCATTGAAACAGGCCCAGGTTTCACACTGAGTGTATGAACACATTTAAAAACATATTAACTATATGTATTACTGTGTTAGAGTGTCATTTTGTGTCATTTTGGTTGGTGGTGTGCCCCAGGATTTTGTAAATGTAAAAAATGTGCCGCGGCTCCAAAAAGGTTGGGAAACACTGGTCTAGAAGATATTGTTGCCCATATTTAGATTTAATTCACTCGGCAACTAATAAAATGCAAAGCAAGGACAGAAAATCCCCCTACAATTTAAACAACGGTCACAAATGTGTTTGTTGTTGGTTTTTTTCTCCGCCCCACAAGTAAGACAATGTCTTGTCTACAAACTCATCTCCCTTTATTTTTCCAGAAAGTTTCCCTCCCTGGCTTTTGGGAGTGTGGTCAGTGTTGGTCAGTGCGGATGGTCAGTGTTGGTCAGTGCGGTTGCTCAGTGCTGATTTTGTGTTGGCCTTTTTCCGATAACTGCTATCCTGCCATGAAGACATTGTAGAATAAAAAACCAGAGATTATGATTGAAGAAAACAATGAAAAGGAAGGAAGGAGTGAAACAAAAAAAGGAAAGAGAAAAAAAGAGAGAGAGAAATGCTTTAGGGATATTGGAAGCATGGCTCTGTTTTCTCTCCCCCCACTTTGGGGTTTCAAAGCTGGTTTTTCTGCAAGATAATCTTCTACGAGGCAGTAGGATATGGGCTAATTATGAAATAAAACTAATTAATCACTGCAAACCGCAAGCCTGGCCCAGCGGGGCACTAAAGAGGCGGCTTCCCTTCCCCTCCTCAGGGCACAGAAATTATTTGCTGTCGATGAATTATTTAATGATGCGGTGTTCATTATGTATTATTGATCAGGAAGGACGGTTATTGTCGCCCAGATAGCCCAAGCTGTCTACCTAGGCTCAGATTCACTGTCACGGTTGAGGACAAGTCTTTATTTCGTCCCATGCACACACAAGGCACACACCTCCATTGTTGGGGAAGGAAGGCCCTTCTCTTCCATCCAGAAGGTCTGCAGAGCTCACAGAATCACAGTCACAGGAATGAAGGGCACCCCAAGGGCCACCTAGTCCAGCCGCAGGAAACCACCACCAAAACTATGCTCCCAACTGAGGCATGGCCCCCAATCTGTGCTTCAATACCAAAGAGAGAGGGCCTCACTGAACAGCTTCAGGCCTTGAATCCTTCTGTCCTGTTCACACCCAAAGCAGCTTGAGGAGTTCCCACTGCTGATCCACAAACCACATCCACGCTCTTCTTCCCACTCTCTGTCTCTTTCTGTCTTTTAAATGCCTTTAAAAGAAGTGAAGTGAAACAAGGTTGTGTTCTTGCACCAACCCTATTTACAGTCTCCTTCAGCATGATGCTCCAAAGGGCTACGGCAGACCTCGAAGAAGAAGAAGAAGAAGACGGCATATATATACGCTATCGTACTGATGGTAGCTTCTTCAACTTAAGCCATTTGAGGGCTCGCACTAAGACTCTAAACCAGGGGTGCTCACACTTTTTCAGCATGGGAGCTACTGATTAAAAAACCAAGTCCCAAAGATCACCTGCCCAGAAATGTAAAACGTATAACTATTTTCTTATTTATTTATATTTATTATTCATTTTTATGTACCGCTCCTTCCAGCAGGCTCGGGGCAGTTTACATAAAATGAAGTTATAAAACATCAACATTTCCATTTAATAACAACAATATAAAACAGAGCATAAAAATACATCCAACCACCCCATTTCTCCCACACTGCCATATTACCACACATATTATCAGCCAGAAAGTAAGAAGAGAGGCTTTTGAACTGCAAGGCCATTTAATACGTAGCAAGGTAAACAAAGGGGCATGCAAAAATACATCCAACCACCCCATTTCTCCCACACTGCCATATTACCACACATATTATCAGCCAGAAAGTAAGAAGAGAGGCTTTTGAACTGCAAGGCCATTTAATACGTAGCAAGGTAAACAAAGGGGCATGCAAAAATACATCCAACCACCCCATTTCTCCCACATTTCCATATTCCCCAACATATATTTCTCAAGGAACAAAGCAAGCAGAGAGGCTTTGGAGCTAAAAGGCCATTTTTAAACATTAAAAGTAAACAAAGAGACATGCCACAGAACAATCAAGCACCCACCCCAAAGTAAAAAGACCAACCTTTGAGAAGCGTCCTTCTTCTTCTCCTCCGTCGTTGCTCCTATTTCCACGCCGCCAGCATGCGTGCCGCCTCCAAGAGCTCACGAGAAGTCTGAGAGGCAGAATGGGCGCTTCTGCGCATGCACGCGGGGCCAGCCATGCATCGCGTCATCCAGGCCCGCCCCCTTTGGTCTCCTACAACTCTGAGTGGCTGGAGAAGGACTGAGGGAGGAGGAGGAATCCAAAAGAGGGGGCCCATTCTGCCTCTTAGACTCTGGAGCTTTTGGAGGCGGCGCGAGCAGGAGCGGAGGAGGAGCAACGACGGAGGACTTCTTTGCAGCGTGCAGCGGCGCATGAAGAGGACCAACAGCAAAAACCCTGGTCAGGGGCCTGAAGATCACCAAGATGAGGCCTGAAGATCACCCTGGTGATCCCGATCACCATTCTGAGCACCCCTGCTCTAAACTATCTAATCTGTGAGCTACTTTTTGCAGACGATGCTGACCTTGTCGCCCATTCAGAAGCAGCCCTGCAGCGCCTGACATCCTGCTTTGCAGCAGCTGCAGAGCTGTTTGGGCTGGAAGGCAGGTTGAAGAAAAGGGAAGTCCTCTACCAGCCCGCACTACAGGAAGAACACCATCATCCCCACGTCAGCAGAGGCAAATCTATGCTTAAGTCCATCCAGCAGTTCACCTACCTGGGAAGCATCATCTGTTCAGGCGCCAAGATTGATCAAGAGAGAGATCACAGATTAGCAAAGGCATAGAGTGCATTCGGAAGGCTTCCCAAAAGAGTCTGGAGCAACAAGCACCTGAGGCAAAGCACCAAAATCAGTGTGTACAGAGCTATCGTACTGTCTATTCTCCTCTATGGGTCTGAAACATGGGTCACCTATTGCCAACACCTACAACTCCTCGAAAGCTTTAATCAGCGCTGTCTTCGCACAATCCTAAATATACACTGGACCGACTATGTGACGAATGTTGCTGTCCTTGAGCAAACAGGGGTCACCAGCATTGAGGCCCTGCTATTGAGAACACAGCTGTGCTGGGCAGGGCACAAGGTCTCTAGGATGGAGGACCACCGCCTCCCAAAGATACTACTCTATGGTGAATTCGCCATGGGTCAGCGCAGGAGAGGCGCCCCCAAAAAGAGATACAAGGACTCCCTGAAACAACATCTCAGGCTCGGCCAGATTGATCACCAACGATGGTCCACCCTGGCCTCACATCGGGAGGCGTGGAGACGCACTATCCACAATGCTGTGGCCTCTTTCGAGAAGACACGCCAAATGGGTCTCGAAGAGAAACGACAACGCAGAAAGAACCGCAACTTGGAAACAATATCACCCAAGGAGACTTTCTGCGGTGCTTTTTGCAGCCGAACTTGCCTATCTCAGATTGGCCTTTTTAGTCATCAACACCCTTGTAAAAAGCATGGAATGAGTCCTTCCTAAGAATCTTCGTTCACGAAGTAATGCCTAGAGAGATTGCCATGGATATAAAAAATGTGCATACCGTTTTCCACACACTCAAGGAAGGTGGCATTCAAAACGCTGCAGAACAAATGCTCCAGTAACAGGATGCCCCTGTTGACCCTATTATTCCCCTATTCAGGTACTACTTGACTTTATGTCATTGCCAATCCCTGGATGGAGCTTGGAGAAGTTCTTTCAAATCACACCCCCAGAGCTCCCCAATGTGAAGATACCAGAGCAGTGGCTATGCTAGCTGGGGATTCAAGGAGAGGCCACACAAACATGCAAACCTTCCAAGCTCTGTCGAAAAGACCTGTTGTCCTTGCCCCACAAATCTCAACACCTTGTGCCACATGGAGCTCCCTTCCGCACAGTTATCTTGGAATCCAGAGGGATCCCGGCATCCCTTGCCATACGTCTGTTCTGCCAAAAAAAAGGCCAGGAATAGTATTTTTTTCAAGTTACACCTTCATCTGTGCCTTAGAAATTATTTATTTTATTTTATTTATTTATTATTTTATTTATTCGGTTTCGTATGCCGTCCTTCCACGAGGGCTCAGGGCGGCTTACAGAGAATATAAAAAACATACTTTAAAACAGTGTTTCCCAACCAGTGTGCCGTGGCACACTAGTGTGCCGTGAGCGATCATCAGGTGTGTCGTGGGAAATGGGAACCTCTGATCCCCTTCCTTCCCCCTCCTGCCAAACACTTTTTCTTCTCCACTCGGGCTCCCTTCTTCCCAGCCTCGCTCTGCTCGCTTTGCTCTGGGGCGAGTCTACACAGTAGCGCCCGCCCGGGTCACGCCTCCCTCCCTCCCCTCCTGAACACGCTCACGCTGCCCCCTCGGATCAAAAGCGGCGGTGTAGAAGAAAAAGTGTTGGGCAGGAGGGGGAAGAAAGGGCGCGAAGGGGGAGGAAGAGGTCTCTGTTGAGAGCTGGCATGGCCAAACTTGGACCTTCCGGGTGTTTTGGACCCCAACTCCCACCATTCCTAGCAGCCTCAGGCCCTTTTCCTTTCCCCCCCCTCAGCCAATTAAACAGGAAAGGGCCTCAGGCTGCTAGGAATGGTGGGAGTTGGAGTCCAAAGCACCCAGAGGGCCAAAGTTTTCCCATGCCTGTTTTAGGGACCTTAAAGTGGTGAGCCTCCTCCCAACACTGTGATTCTGGATAGAAAACAAACAACAACATAACATAACATTGAGTCCACAGTGCTCTCTGGGCGTAGGTGAACTACAGCTTCCTAACTCAAGGTCAATTCCCAAGCAAACCCTTTCAGTACTTTCTGTTGGTAATGAGAGTTCAATAGGCCAAGTTTGGTTCAATTCCATTGTTGCAAGAGTTCAGGATGCTCTTTGATTGTGTGTTAACTATAAATCCCAGAAACTGTAACTCCCAAATGTCAAGGTCTATTTCCCCCAAACTCCATCTGTGTTCACATTTGGGCATAATGAGTATTCATGCCAAGTTTGGTCCTGATCCAACATTGCTTGAGTCCACAGTGCTCTCTGGATATAGGTGAACTACAACTCCAAAACCCAAGGTCAATGCCCACCAAACTCTTATAGTACCGTATTTTCTCTTGGTTATGGGAGTTCTGTGTGGGAAGTCTGTGTCTTTCTGCCATTCCTGCCAGGGTCTCTATGTTGTGTTTATCGAAACAGGCCCAGGTTTCACACTGAGTGTATAAATACATTTAAAAACATATTAACTATATGTATTACTGTGTTAGAGTGTCATTTTGTGTCATTTTGGTTGGTGGTGTGTCCCAGGATTTTGGAAATGTAAAAAAGTGCCGCGGCTCAAAAAAGGTTGAAAAACACTGCTTTAAAACAACAGAAAGAATTAAACTCTTAACTAAAAACTATCAAACTATTTACAGCTGATTAACCAGATCAGATTAGATGGGATAGGTTTCATGACTCTTCTCTGCCAGGACAGTACCCTCAGCTTTGGGAATGCACTGCCAGGCAAGTCCATGCGCAGAGATTCCTTCCCGCTTCCGGCCCCCTTCTCCAGCTGGCCGCCCAGATCAGAAGGCTATCCCTCAAGAAGACCTCCGCAAGCAGCCGGTCACCCACCAAATGCCGTCTTAATTTGCAAAGGCTTCAGCCTTGCCGTGGGCCTGCCATTGTGCCAACCGGCGGAGGAGGCCGGCTCAGACAGAGGGATGCCGGTAAATTGGGAGAGCGTCTCCCCCATGCTTTTTGTCCAGGAGAACCTAATTCTGTAGAGATGTGTCATACGGAAGTTATGAAAGCCCAACACACCCATTGTCACAGACAAGGAAACAAATCCTCGGTCGGGAAAAATGTAGGTGATGATGTGCTCCCACCCCTGGCCCAAAGGAAACGTCTTGTGGCCAATTTCAGGAAAGGGCTTTGTTTTCAGACGTTCTTGTCCCAATTTTGTTCTCCCAGGGTTCGTTCCTTTTCTGACCAAACCCAAATACTGGCGCAAGACCATTCCCACTCTATCCAACTAAAATGGGGCAGGCGTCACCTGGGCAAAAAGGAGGGGCAGGAAAGGGGCAGCAGCTGTGGACGCCCAGTTCGGCAGCGGGGCAGGAGGAGCCCAACCTCCCTTCCTTGGCTTCCTTCTCCAGTTGGTCCTCCGATAAGCTCAGGCCCAAATTAACCAATTTTGGCGCCCTAGGCCACACAGGTCAACGAAGGAGGGCGCGAGGAGGAGGCGGAAGGAAGCCCCGCCCCTGGGGGGCGGAGCTTTCTGCCTCCTCCTCGCGGCGCACCCTCCTTCCTTGAGTCAAGTAAGCCAGGCACGTCGCGAGGAGGAAAAAGGGAAGCCCCGCCCCTGGGGGCCAGCCTTCCCTTCCTTCCTCCTCCTCCCTCCCTCCTCCCGCCACGCTGAGACTCGTCTCGTGAGGTGCGCAGCGCTGCGTGGATGGGGGCCGTGCAGCTGTCGCTGCGGCCTCTGGGAGTCTTAGCGTGGCCTGAGGAGGGAGGGAGAAGCCAAGGAGGAGTGCAGCAAAGGGGGGGTGGGGGGCGTGGATGGCGCGCAGGCGCAGAAGCGCCCGAAGATTGACTTTTTAAAAAAAAATTGGGAGGTCCGGATCTGGTGCCCCCCCCCTCAGCTGCGCCCCTAGGCCGTGGCCTAGTGTGGCCTTATGGGTGATCCAGGCCTGGATAAGGCTTGCATTGCAGTCCTCTCTAGATCTTTGTATTGAGAATCATTGCTCACCATAAAAAGAGCAATGCTGGTGGACCAGCTGGAATTCCATCAGAACTTGGGGAAGTTACTTGTTGAATTGAAGATCATTATGACTATGGGCATTTTGGGAGCCGCCTTCGGAAAAGGAATGAAAGGTACAAACTTCCGGTGCCAACAAGCAGAGCTGCACAAAGACCAAGTGAAAAGGCGACCAAGTAACACTCCTATTTTGTAAAGGAATAAGATCATGGCTGAGAGAAAAGTGATTGGCAAAATAAGATAAAAGAGAATCGAATAAATCAGGCGTAGTAACCAGAGACTTTTGGCGACCTGGATCCATCACCCAGAGATCTACCAGAAGATCCGCCCAACCCTGTCCTAAACCATCCTCAGAAAAACCTTCCTCCGCCTTCAGGGCATCCATGAAAAAGGCTATCCAAAAACCTGACATTCGGGCAGTTTTGAAACACCCCCCCCCCAAACACACACGCATAACGCAGGGACTCAACCTTCCTGCAGCCTCCACGAAGAGGGGCTACGCTTCCCTCCAGAGAAAGAGAGGAAGCCAAGAGTCATGCTGGCAACCACAGGTTTTACCATCTGTGTACAAACAGAGTTTCTCCGATTTTTAATAGCCGGAAGACATGATAATACCACCCTAAGGGGCATACAGAAAGATCAATACCACTGTTTATCATGTCTGCGTTGCCTTTTAGTGCACGGCCGGCTCAACCGCTCTTAGCACACTTTAATTCTGAAACAATTATTCCAGAGTAAGTATCCACCGCACGGGGAGAGGCGCCGCTCTGATCTGAAATGCAGGGGCCAAGGAGGTGCTGGGAAGGTGTGGGGAAGACCCACTTTTGCACAGACATGGCTGGTTGTACCGATGTTTAGCTCAATGTACGCTGAGAACATTTTTTATTTATTTATTTATTTATTTATTTATTCCATCTTATATTCTTCCCGTCATAACAGAATCGTATGTTACAAACATGTCGCCGTAGAGAAAGACATAAAACCACATAAAACAGCAACATTCCTGAGTATGGTTAATTATAGCAATCCCAATTCTTTACTGTCAGAATCGTGGATGATGATGGTTAGTCTAACATTGGTGGAGCCAGGGCCGGCCTGTCCCTGTTGAGTTTCCGCCTGCCAGGAGCTGCCGAGGCCCCAATGCATTTGCCGGGAGACAAGCCAGCAGCCCAAACATGGCCGGTGCTGCTCTCTCGTCACGTGACAAAGAAGCAGCTGCCATGTTCTGTTTTGTGGAGCATTTCCAGAGGACGGCGTCACAACATAAAAGCAATAGCAACCCGGCCAAAAAAGACGCTACTGTTGTTGATAATGGGCATCGTAATGCTTAATCTCCCATCAACACATCTACCCCGCCAACCTAGGACTTTGTCCTTCACGTAAACACCAAGTTATGGTGACTGCGCACTGCTTTCTCTCGTGCACTTGCCCATATTCCTCCACCCATGACAGGTTTCTCCTTGTGCCATTCACACCCCAAATAAATTGGAGTTTTAATCTTCCGTTTCATTTAAGATTTCGACCTTCCTCCTCCTTGTACCTGTCTTCTGCCAACTCTGCCTTTCTTTCCTTCATCCAAGTAGTTGGTTTTTGAACTAAGGGGCGTCCGTGACAGGCAACGGAAGCTGTCCTGTCACCAGAACAAGGGGCAGTCCTTTCACGTGGCCCTTGGAAAGAGAAGGAAAACTGGGGGGCTTGGGTTCCCTTCCATGTAGCAAAACTGCACCCCTGTAAACAGAGAAATGGCTAACTTGGAACAAGTACCTGGTTTCACAACGGCCTGGTTTCACAGAATTGCAGGAAAAGGAGTGGAGGAAGTTTCCATAATCTGAACACAAGATGAAAAATCAAAATGTACGGTGGGCGGGATAATCAAGCTGTGATAAAACCAGGGGTGCCAAGATCGGGGACAACGTGTGGAGGGGGGAGGGGTGGTCTCTGGGGGACTCCCATTAAGATACGGGGTCCCCCAGGGTGCCATCCCTTCCCCTTTATTGTTTAATATCTATATGAGCCCACTGGCCTGACTGGTTCGCGATTTTGGTCTGGAGTGCCATCAGTATGCCAATGAGACCCAGCTGGTGCTGATAATGGATGGCAGGCCGGACACCGTACCCGATTGTTTCCATCAATGCCTCGAAGCTGTGACTGGATGGCTGCATGCCAGCCGGATGAAGGTGAATCCGTCAAAGACAGAGATCCTATGGCTGGGTCGCCCTGGGTTGGGTGGATGCCGGCTGCCTACCCTGGACGGCAAGCCTTTAAGCCTGTCGTCCTCAGTAAAGAGCCTGGGGGTCCAATTGGACCCGCTGCTATCGATGGAGTTGCAAATCTCCATGGTATGCAGGACCGTGTTTTTCCATCTACGACAGGCTAGGCGGCTGGCTCCTTACTTGTCCAGAAGCAACCTGGCTACAGTGATCCAGGCGACGGTCATCTCAAGACTGGACTACTGTAACGCCCTCTACATTGGCCTTCCCTTGTCAGCAGTCCGGAAACGTAAGCTGGTGCAGAATGCTGCCGCTCGACTGCTGGTGGGAGCACCCGCACGAGCGCACATTACACCTATTCTGCAGCAACTGCACTGGCTACCAATAGAATACCGGATTGTTTTCAAAGTGCTGGTATTGACCTTTAAGGCCTTGTATGGTCTAGGGCCGGCGTACCTCAGGGACCGCCTTACCCCATACGTTCCCTCGAGGTCACTACGCTCGGAAGAGCAAAATCTCTTAGTAGTTCCATCTGTCAATTCCTGCCGCCTGTCGACAACTAGATTGAGAGCCTTTTCTGTAGTGGCGCCATTGCTATGGAACTCAATGCCGGATGAAGTTCGTGCCATTAAGGAATTGGCCCCGTTTCGGAGAGCCTGTAAGACATCCCTTTTAAGGCAGGCCTTCAACCTAATTGGCTCTTGATTAAAGCTGTCCAAAGTCGTTGAGTTTTAAGTAGATTGCTCTTGTTTTATGCTCTTGCTGTATTAAATCGAGATATTGTTGTTTTAATCTGTTGTTTTATGTAAACCGCTCCGAGCCTGCTGGAAGGAGCGGTATATAAAAATGAACAATAAATAAATAAATAATTTCTCTCTGCCGCCACTTCTCTGACAAGAAGGGAACCAACGGGGGGGGCTTCTCGTGCCCTGAAGCCCTTTCCAAAAGCATCGCACAAACACTCAGCACGGTGACCTACTATTGCACCCCAACATTGGTGCCTACATTTCCCTCAAGACTATTTCATGCTAATTTACACCAAAAACCCTTTGACCAGAGCTATGTTCACAATCGAAGTAGTTAAAAAGGAAAGCATGTCTTCTGATGGCACTTCTTTATGAGCAACGCCGGATCCTTTATCAACGACAGAGATTACAGAGGCGCATCAAAATTGTGCTTATAAATCCAGATCACTTAGCATTGAATATGACGGTTTCACTAACAGAGGCACGCCTTTTAGGAATGGGAGGAAGGGTTTTTTTTAATGGTTGTCACAAAACATTACAAAGATAAGGTTAATTCCAAATTAAGGAGAAACATTTCTGTTTGAAATGTTAGAAACGCCAGGTACCAGGTTCCAAGTGTGGCTTTTCCTTGACCGTCCTCTCTCCTATTTATCTGTTTACGGTAGTCTTGTATTGTGGTCCTCTGCTTGCAAACAAATAATCATAACAAAGAATCATTTTTACCAAAATGGACAACCAGAAAGTAGGGGGAATCGCCCCCCAAACAAAACAGCAACCCTACACAACAAACACAATGAGTAAGAAACAGGCATGTTTTGTAGGGGGAAGTAAAAACATTTCAGAGACTGTTCGCAGCAATAATAGCACACAACCGGCGTTTCAAGAAACATTGTTCTATGTCAGTGTTTTTCAACCTTTTTTTCCATTTCCAAAATCCTGGGGCACACCACCAACCAAAATGACACAAAATGACACTCTAACACAGTAATACATATAGTTAATATATTTTTAAATGTATTTATACACTCAGTGTGAAACCTGGGTTTTGATAAACACAACATAGCTAGATATCCTGGCAGGAATGGCAAAAAGACACGCACAGAGGTCTTGCTCAACAGCTGGGAGTTATAGTTCACCCGCAATCAAAGAGCATTCTGAACTCCACCAATGACGGAATGGAATCAAACTTTCCACACAGAACTACCATAACCAAGAGACAATACTGTAAGAGTTTGGTGAGCATTGACCTTGAGTTTTGGAGTTGTAGTTCACCTATATCCAGAGAGCACTGTGGAGGGAGGAAGACGTGGGGCGAGTCTGCACAGTAGTGCCCGCATGGGTCACGTCTTCACGCAGAAGCGGAGCGAGCAGAGCGAGGCTGGGAAGAAGGGAGCCCGAGCGGAGAAGAAAAAGTGTTCGGCAGGAGGGGGAAGAAAGGGTCTTGGAGGTCCCAATTTCCCACGGCACACCTGATGATCGCTCACGGCACACTGGTTGGGAAACACTGTTCTACAGCAGGCAAATTCCCACGCACTTTAAGGAGTGGGTCCTTTCATTTACAGTAATTGCTAATGAAAATGGTACCAAATCCCAAAATGAAACTTTTTTTCTCTCCCCTCATGATTTCAGAGCCAAAACAATACTTTTCCCATTTCCAATACTTTGCGAGCATTAAAGCAGTGTTTCCCAACCAGTGTGCCGGGGCACAGTAGTGGGCCGTGAGCGATCATCAGGTGTGCCGTGGGAAATTGGAACCTCCAGGAAGAGGGGGGGGGGAGTCTAGTGTGTTGAAGTATAAAAACCCTAAGAAACCTACCTCGATAAAGGCACAAAATTACAACCAACCCCCTCCCCACCCGTTGTCTACTTGGTCTCTCCCTCTCCATGCATTGGGAAGGCCCGCCTCCCTTTCCCCAAGTAGAGACCTCCTCTTGCCTCCTGGGTTTTCTGTGTGGGAAGTTTGGCCCAGTTCTATCATTGGTGGGGTTCAGAATGCTCTTTGATTGTAGGGGAACTATAAATCCCAGCAACTACAACTCCCAAATGTCAAGGTCTATTTTCCCCAAACTCCATCTGCCTTCAGATTTGGGCATATTGAGTATTCATGCCAAGTTTGGTCCTGATCCAACATTGTTTCAGTCCACAGTGCTCTCTGGATATAGGTGAACTACAACTCCAAAATTCAAGGTCAATGCCCACCAAACTCTTTTAGCATTTTCTCTTGGTTATGGGAGTTCTGTGTGGGAAGTTTGTGTCTTTCTGCCATTCCTGCCAGGATATCTATGTTGTGTTCATCGAAACAGGCCCAGGTTTCACACTGAGTCTATAAATACATTCAAAAACATATTAACTATATGTATTACTGTGTTAGAGTGTCATTTTGTGTCATTTTGGTTGGTGGTGTGCCCCAGGATTTTGCAAATGTAAAAAGTGTGCCGCGGCTCAAAAAAGGTTGGTCAACACTGCATTAAAGGAATCCATCTGAACCACAAGCATTTAGTTCATATTAACACAAAATGTAGGGAATCGGAGGGAGGTTGGATTTCAGCGTCTATAATTCACTGTGAAGCCATCAAGCAGTCTACACTATCAGATTTAGATTGTGATGTGAAACCTCAAAGGAGATCCAAACAGGTGGACAAAGGTCCTAGTTTTTAGGCTCAGCTAGGAACACAGTTTAGATGAAGCACCTGGATTTAAAGTGGCCTGCCCCGATCATGAAAAGGTAACTGAACCGGTATGCCCTACTACGTTCACCTGGCCTGCATCAAGGGGTAGGTTTAAAACAAAATCTTACATGAGGGATATTTCTTCTCCAAGTCGTCAACAGATCAAGTTGCACAGCCTTTGAGGGCGTGACCGACCATTTTCGGGATGGTCCGGAATGGGGCTCAGAGGGTGATAGGGGCACTCGGACCTCACACAAGTCGGTTGCACAATTCCCACCACTGCAGAAGAGCTTTCCTCATCCCGGGTTAGTTGTGTGGCAAATGTAGTCTTTAGGGGCTCAGGACAAGACCTCGCCGAGCACCAAATGTCAGCTGCAGAGCTTCTAGGACAGGAGGCCTCTGGACCAAAAGTCTAACCTGTCCAAAAAGGGCATCGGAGGCTGTATTTCAGTGTTTCCAAACCTTTTTTGAGCCGAGTCACACTTTTAACATTAAAAAAATCCTGGAGCACACCACCAACCAAAATGATACAAAATTACACTCTAACACAGTAATACATATAGTTAACTGACCTTGAGTTTTGGAGTTGTAGTTCACCTACACCCAGAGAGCACTCTGGACTCAAACAATGTTGGATCAGGACCAAACTTGGCATGAATACTCAATATGCCCAAAAGTGAACACACAATAGACAGGGAGCCGGAGGGAGGCCGAGATCGGTTTCGTGTGCACCGAAGAGGAGGGGGAGGAGGGAGGGGTGGGGCCCTGTGGGAAGCCATTCTCCCAGTTTGCGGCTCCGTCGGGCTTTGTAGAACCGCGAACCGAGAGAAAGGCTCCCCGCAAAGAAACGGGAGGAGATACATCTTGGGCCCTGGCTGCTTCCAAACCGCAATTTGGAAGCAGCCAGGGCCCGTGATTTGTTCCCCAGGTCTTCACTGGGGAACAGGCCCTGCCTGGGAGCCAGGTTTGGCCGGCTCGCGTCTCCTGCCAGGGCTCGGCGGAAGATGCAAAATGGCCAAACTCGGATCCCTGAGGTGCCCAGGCCCTCCCTGGCAGCTGGGATAGGCCAGCTGGCTGGCGCGCGGAGGGGAAATGGCCGAAGGAGGCGGCGCTCCAGCCCCTTCTTCTTCGCTGCCACCGCCCGGCCCTTCCTCCTCCTCCCCCAAGCAGCAGCACCAGGCAGGAGGGGGAAGAAAGGGGAGGAAGAGAAGTTTCGCGGCACACCAGATGATCCGTCACAAAACAGTAGTGTGCCGCGGCACAGTGGTTGGGAAACACCGCTGTATTTCATAGTTCCAAATGAAGCATGGGGACTTTACCAAAGCAAAATGGCAAAATGATTCCCTTCCCCAGCACAGAGAGCGCAGCATGCCCGTCTTGCTCCTCGCACTGGTCCTGCTAACGTTCATCACTGTTCTGAACATGGAAGCCATTTCCTTCCTGCAAGACAAGGTGCCCGTCTTCACAGCTGCGGCAAATGGAAGGCATGGGTTTTGCGTTCCCGGCACTGTGCTGCCTCCAAAGCAAGGCCCTTGTGGGCCATTTGGGGCGAGGGAGAGCCCCCAGGTACACCCCCCCACACACACACACATTTCCCCAAAGCCACACCAGAAGCATCACAAGACCCCGGTGCCTCTCCTTCTCCAAAGGCCACACGTCGCGTTCCGGCCATTCGCCTGGCCCTTGCCATGACAGAGACCCCATTCCGATCACCCCAACATCCCTTCCTTTGCAGCTGGAATGGCTGGACGCGCCTCTAAAGCCACCGGAAGATTCTCCTCTGTGTGTATCTGTGGAACGATTAGCGCCTCGACCCCTCCGTACAAGAAAGAGCGACCGAACAAAGAAACACAGGTACTCAGAATTGTAGGATCGTGATGAATCGGTGTAAAGTTTACAATATTAATTTCCACCGGACAGAATTTTCCGTTTTTACTTGTGGAAATTCTATCCGATTGCCCTAAAAAAAAATTTTTTTTTCTACACGGATGTGATGACTTCAGCATGGTACCCTCCATAAGACGCCCATAAATAGCATTTAACATATACCAGAAAGGAGCCAGGAAAGGCCAGAACGACATATAAACCTGTATTTGTAGGAAAATCTACAATTCAATCTTAATGAATCTTTTTAACATAAATTTGCATCTATTTACACACAGAGATACGGTATGCAAATGTTGAAAAGGCACCTGTTGAAGTTATTTTTGAATATTTCAGAGAGGAGGAGTCAGCCGATTCGGCCGATTCGAAACCCGACCTCTCCCCAATCCTGCCTGTGTTTTAGTCGAAAATATAATTGGGAACAATGATAACGAAGAGGAGATTTCGCTCATTTTTGCTGTGACCGACAACCGTATTTAGAGACAAAAAGAACTGAAAAAGTCAGGGAAGAAAGAGAAAACCAGTCCCGTTATATCACAATCCTACACAAATCTGGAAGCCCTCCTTAATTATACAATTTGTTTGCATCTATGCAAATCTATGCAAATGTATTTAGAAAGGGAGTTTATTATGGATGGCCTTGTGCTTTATTCTGTCCGTGGCTCCTTTTAAGAAACGGTGGCCAGCCGCTGACCGGCTCTCCCTCCGTCGTCCTTTGACGCGGCGTAAGTGCTTTGAAGGGCTCTTGGCGTAATGGGGAACGAAGGATGTATATTATTTATAGGTTTGTAAATCGATCCCTTTATATTTATTGAACCGTATGTATTCTACAGATAGATACTGGATATTATTGATACAGAGGAACGTATTTGCTCGTCGGTCCTATTATTGATAGATCCATTTGCAGGCACTCAAAACAAAAGGCGCCTTCTCCTTCCAACATGGTGTTACACGTTGAGCTAAATGGTTTTTTATTAGCAGGACCGTCATTAGTGCAACAAGCCCCTCGTGTTAATAGTACGTATGTGTTGACCTCAGGCAGGTCACCCATAATTTAGGAGATGTAAACAGATGAAAGGTCGGCCTATTTGCATGAAATCCATGCAATAACACTGCCAAGAGAAATCAAAATAAGAGAGGCTTTGCAAAAAAAATATAGATACAATTGTGGCACATGGAGGAAGCAACAACTGCAACAACTAGGAAACTGTACGCGGGATTTTTCTAATTACATATCAGTTTGCTCTTTATGGACTGATCGCACCTAGACTTACGTGAAAATCAATCTTTTTTCCTTGCTATAGTTCAAAAACACGCTCACCATAGTAATTCACTGCTTTGTAAAGAGATCATTACGTTGAGAACAGCCTTAAAAATAAATCTGTAATGGGAAGATTGTGTTTTAGAAAAGCTGGTAATTAAATTGATGGCCTCCCATTTAACATGCATTGATTTGCAAATGCTTTAAGAGTGACTGATGCGCATGTGGTGCAGAGCCCACCCCACAGGTACATCCTACCTCGGCCAGGAGGACGGCAAGGGGTTCCTGTTAATTGCTGCTAGGGCCTTGTGTTTGTGTGTGTTTGTGTGTGCAGGATCCCTGCCGTCCTCTCATTCTGATATTCCTCCTTTTGTAAAAATCCCAACTGTTTGGGACACTCGAGGTGAAAGAAGAAGGCACCGAAACCCTTCTGCCCTCCCTGCCTTTCTTTCTTCTTGCGCTTAAGAGTCGGGGGCTGTTTGGCCAGCGATAAAGCAAACAGATCCCTGGTTCCAGATATGGCTTCCTTCCCCCTTCTTCCTCCAGCACGGACGCACTCACACCAGACCCATCCCTGGCCTTCTGGACACACACGCACCCTCCCCCCGGAAGAGAATATGAATATAGTATATAGTGTATATATAGTAAAGGTGTGCTGGGGGCATTTAATCCCCACTGAAACTGACACCAAAGTGGTGTCATACCAGACCCATCCCTGGCCTTCTGGACACCCCCCACACACACACACACACGGAAGAGAATATGAATATAGTATACAGTATATATATATATATATATATATATATATATATATAGTAAAGGTGTGCTGGGGGGGCATTTAATTCCCACTGAAACTGACCCCAAACTGATGTCATACCAGACCCATCCCTGGCCTTCTGGACACCCCCCACATGCCCCCCCCCCCCCAGAAGAGAATATGAATATACCGTAGTATATAGTATATATATATAGTAAAGGTGTGCTGGGGGCATTTAATTTCCACTGAAGCTGACACCAAAGTGGTGTCATACCAGACCCATCCCTGGCCTTCTGGACACCCACCCCTGCCCCCAACAGAATATGAATATAGTATATATATAGTAAAGGTGTGCTGGGGCCATTTAATTCCCACTGAAACTGACCCCAAAGTGGGGCAAGGAGGGGCACAAAGTGTGTTTGATGGCTGGAGTGCGAGGCTGCTTTCAGGTGACATCCCTGGAACAAATGACCTGGACTCTTTGTCGGGGAGATGGAGCTGGCGGTCAGTTCTCTTGACCAGGAAATGGCTGCTCTCACCTCGCACTGACTGGAGGAAAGCGAGGGGGCCTCGGCCCCATTAAGGCGAACCAACCTCCCTCATAACTGGGGGCCCTGCACCCCTCATAATTTCCCTGGGCCCCAAAACAACATTAATATATCTCCCCCCAAATCACTGTACTATTGCAACTCACATTCTGGATTTCAGGAAGGGGGGGAAAAGGGGTCGGCTTTCCTTTAATATGATTTCAAGGGGAATGGGGGCTGGGGGGCACTTCAGGGCAAAAGCGTGTTTGCACAAAGGGGGCTGGGGCATTCAGATAGAAGGCATGGGGTTTGGAGAGGTCTGATCAAAGCGGTCAGGAAGGGAGACGAGAATAGCAAAACTACGTCCAGCACGGAAGGACAGATGCACATAACCAGGATGGGGAAGGGGAAAAAAGAAAAGGGAAATATTATCGCCATGATAATTATTACAATAATAATAATGCAATATGGGGAAAAATAAATAAATAAAAAGGGAAATAAATGAGACATAAAGAAGTGCAGCGAAAGAGTATAAAAAAAGGATGAAAGGCAACGTACAAAACCCCGAGGAGCCTCTGGACGGACAGAGGACAAAATATGTGCATCCATTTGGGGGTCTCGTTCTGTCAGGCGAGGGGGGGAGGAGAAGGAGAAGGAGGAAGGGGGGCATTGCTGGGGTCAAGGTCGGCCACGTCCCAATGTGGGGCTAGGAACACTCCTCCCACTCGCCTGTCACGATAGGGTCAGTGATGGAAGCACCGAGGACATACACAAACACACATGTAAACACAGATCCATGCTCTCCAGGAGAAGCCAGCAGAAAGCAGGTCACTTAAGGCAAATGTGCCTGAAGGCCCCAACCGGGAGGTGAGTTGCCGAGGGAGTGGAAGGGGCAGGGCGCAGCGCGGAAAAGGTTACTGGGAGGCAACCCGTGCACACATACGAGTGCACACGCCACACACACACACACACACACACACAGGCACAGCCAGCAATAAAAAGGTCAATTCGGAGAAATGAGGTCTCACTTGACAACAGCAGATGCCTCCCCAACACACACACACACACAAAGGCTTCCTCCAAGGAAGGCCCCCCTCCAAGCCACATGGAAGAGGTTTGGGAGTCACAGCCACAGTTGTGCATAAATAGAGGAATTGCATACACACGTGAACTGAGGAGTGCTCTATTTTTTTTAAAATAGCCATGCGCGCCATGCCCCTTTTCTATTGTCCGGTTCTCCTAACGTAAAGGATATTTCCCTTGTTCACCCCGGTTGACCATCATCCCGCACTCACCACGAAGAATGGCCGAAGAGAGCAGATTCACCCAGAGTGTGTACACACAGGCACACTCCCCGCCCTTCCGGCCAAGGCTCATGGGCAAGGAGCTGGACGCTAGCCCACGCTCAGGGCCTGGGAGCAAGGCCAGCGGTTCCAAACGTCACACGGGGCAGCAAGGTGTGCTCTTCTGTTTTCCAAAGGAGCCCAATTCCCACTCTCAAGGCCTCCGAGCAAGGAGGAATCCGAGTAACGGCCCATCCTTATGGCCCTGAAGAAGAAGGGAGGTGAAACCCCCACAAACCAGGCCCTGAATGGGTCCCCTGCCTGGCAAGCACCAGTCAATACAAGCAGCCCTGGTGGGCCCAGGGCAGGCCTGGGCAAACTTCGGCCCTCCGGGTGTTTTGGACTCCAACTCCCACAATTCCTAACAGCCTACTGGCTGTTAGGAATTGTGGGAGTTGGAGTCCAAAACACCCAGAGGGCCGAAGTTTGCCCAGGCCTGGCCCAGGGTGTTGGGCGCGCGGGACAATCGTGACAACAACGGACTGGGCCCAGGGAGCCGGGATTTCCTCACAACAAGGAAAAGTCGTCCTGCGAGGAGGATGGAGCTCCGTTGCATCCAGGCCTGGGCCCCTCGTCTCCCAGTACGAGGAGGCCCAAAGGCTCCAGAGGCCCGAGGCCTGGGAAACAGCTGGGGGGGGGACCCAAAAGGAGCCCCCACCCACCCACCTTGATCAGGACTTCAAGCAAGAATCATGGAGATAATTTGGGATGCAGCGGGCTTTCTCTTTTGGAGGTGAAGAGGCTTCCCCAAACCGCACTGACCAAGCTCAAGTGCACACACGCGCACACACGGCCCTGTGCGACCAGATAATGTATCCCCTTGCTCCCTTAATTTGCTTTAATCGCCCTCTTGTTTGCACTCAGGGCGCCTTCCCCCGGAATCGCTTAATGCAGACGAATTACCCGGCCGCCGTGCCGTTTAATCAGGCCCGCGTCCCCTGAACCAGGGCGGAAAAGGGACGGGATGCAAACCGGGCTTATTGATCAAGTCGGGATGAGGATTCCCACACGAATTAATATGGGCTGGAGGCGAAGGGTCTGGAAACACCTTGGGAAGGTTCCCTGCTTCCCGCGTGCGGCATGTACCGGCGGTGAGGACCAGGCAGGTGTGCGGAAGGGCCGCCTTTCCAAGGTGTGCAAGTTCGGTGTGATCCACACGCTGTCATGCCGGCCCACATTGAAGCAGGGGTGAGGAGCAAGCGGGAACACAAGGCACATCCTCACATACATACATGCTAGTAGGCAGATTAATAATACACAGCTGTGGAAGGCATTTATGACACGTCGGCAGGCACACACGCACACTGCCAACGACACACAAAATAACGGGGTGCTATTTAGTAAGGCAGTGCTTACGGCAGGAAAAAAACATGAGCAAACTCTTCACCGATAGCAAACTTCCACCCTGGAGAAATATTATGGGGTGGGCTTCTGAGGGAGCTTTCTCATAGAGAAAGAGTCCCAACGACTGGAAGAGGGGGGGGGGGAAGGCCGTGGCGTGGCATTGAAATGCTCGGGCTCCCAAAGGAAGGGCCCCCTGGTCAACGGGGGGGCGTGGTCCCTGGAATAATACTACTACTACTAATCCCACCGTTCTCCCCAGAGGGAGTTAAGGCAACCCACAAGAACAGGGCGCCACAACCCGGCCACAGTGCGCCGCCAGTGACCAGGGTGAGGCCCCCCCACAGCCCTTCCTTCCTTCCAAACAACAGGGAACTCTCCCTAAAGCACTGTGCAGCTGGTCAAGCGCGGCCTGCCTTCCTTCCTTCCTTCCATTCCAAGAGGGGCCGTTTCCCTATTGCAACACCCCTGAAAGGGGGTGTGCACCCTAGAATCGCAGGTGACTCTTCGGGATTGGTGGCGGTGGGACCCAAAGGAGGAGGAGGAGGAAGGTGTGCCTTAGGAGGGGTTAGTGGTGCTGGTGGCAGGTGAAGCCTAAAGGAAGGGCTGTGGGGGGGGGGGTAGCAAGGAGGGCCCTCACTCAGAGGCACCCCCTGGCTGACTGGGGAGCGGGGGAGGGAGTGAGGGAGGGAGGGGTACCCGGGGTCCCCTTCCCAGCCTCCAGGAGTTTGGCCCTTCAGCGAAAGAGTATAGGGAGGGAAGGGACCAAACCAGGACCCCAAAGCACCCCTCCCTCCCGTGACCCAGGCCTCTGCTCCCTAGATTGGCTCCTCACAGGCCAGCTTTGGACATTCAGCCCCACTCCTTCCTCATTTCCAATGATGGTGGTGGTGGTGGTTTCCCGGGCATGGTCCTGAAAACGAGGGTCAATTTAGGGGGGTCCTGCCTTATGGGCACCCCTAAAAGCGAGGATCGCTCGCCAAGGTCTTTTGCCATCTAGAATCCTCGGTTTTAGGGGTGCCCATAAGGCAGGACCCTCCTAAATTGACCCTCGTTTTCAGGACCATGCCCGGGAATCCACCACCACCACCACCATCAAAAATGGGGAAGGAGTGGAGCTGAATGTCCAAAGTTGGCCTGTGAGGAGGAAATCTAGGAAGGCAGAGGCCTGGGTCAGGGGAGGGAGGGAGGGGGGGTGCTTGTGTGCCCTGGTTTGGCCCCCCTCCCCCCTCAAATCTAGGAAGCAGAGGCCTGGGTCAGGGAGGGAGGGAGGGTGCTTGTGTGTCCTGGTTTGGCCCCCCTCCCCCCTCAAATCTAGGGAGCAGAGGCCTGGGTCAGGGGAGGGAGGGGGGGTGCTTGTGTGCCCTGGTTTGGCCCCCCTCCCCCCTCAAATCTAGGAAGCAGAGGCCTGGGTCAGGGGAGGGAGGGAGGGGTGCTTGTGTGTCCTGGTTTGGCCCCCCTCCCCCCTCAAATCTAGGGAGCAGGGGCCTGGGTCAGGGGAGGGAGGGAGGGGTGTTTGTGTGTCCTGGTTTGGCCCCCCTCCCCCCTCAAATCTAGGAAGCAGAGGCCTGGGTCAGGGGAGGGAGGGAGGGGTGTTTGTGTGTCCTGGTTTGCCCCCCCCCCCTTCCTTCCTTCCCTCCTTTTCCATCCTTCCTCTCCTTTGCTTTCTTTTCCTTCCTGAAAGACAAAAGGAGGGCCCCCTTCTCTGCCGGGGGGGGGGGGGGGGGGAGGGACCTCGCTTCGGCCACTGTACCCCGTCCCCTCCGGACACCTTCTCCCCATTTCCCCGGGGAAGACCCAGGCCGCCCTGGATTCAGGGAGCCCCCCAATTGCCGGAGAGACAATGAGGGAAGAAGCAGCCGCTGCCTTGGGTCTGCCTTCCCCTGCGCAGCCCCCCAACCCTTGGCCGTGGACGCCTCCTTGCCTGTGTGTGTATAGTACATAGATCAGAGTACTGTGGGCAGGGAATACCTGCTGTCCCTATGCTGCCCCCCCCCCCCTTTTTCCCGGTACACAAAGCCACTGGGGAGAAGGGGAAGGGGCCAAGGCTGTGCTCGGTGGAGGAGGAAACCCTGAGGGAGGGAGGAGGGCGAAGCGAGGAAGGGCCCCGATCCGAGGGGAGAGAACCCCCCCCCCCGGTTGTGGTTGTGCTGTGGCCTTGGCTTGTGGCCCCCGCAGGTGGATGGGTAGGTGGGAGGAAGGCAGGCAAGGCAAGGCAGGCAGGAGACAATGCGTTGTCCGCCTTTGCAGCAGCAGCAGCAGCAGAGCCAGGGAGAGGCGCCTGCCTGGCTGCTGAGGTGCCTGCCTGCCTTCTTGGGGGGCTGCCCCCCCTTGGGAGAGGGGGGAAGAGGGGCTCCTGGGGGCCCTCTTGCTTCCTTCCTCCCTCCAAGAGGCAGCCTCTTCCTCCTCCGCCAAGGCTGCTCCTGCTCGTAGTCCTGCTGCTGCTGCTGCTGCATTAGGCGCCGGGCAATCAATAGGCTCTGCTGCTGCTGCTGCTGCGCGGGCGAGCGGTATGCAAAGCGCGGGCATTAATATGCAAAGTTTTAAAGATTTTTAAATGGGAGAGGGAGAGGGAGCGGGCATTCGCGGCGGCGCCGAGCAAGAGGAGGAGGAAGCAGGCGGGCGGGCAGGCAGGCAGGCAGGGCGGCGGAGGCGGGGAGGGGGCCCGCTCGCTCTCTCGCTCGCTCGCTCGCTGGCTCGGCGGTGAGCTGCACCTACCTCTGCTTCCATCGGTGGGCGCACGATGACTCCTCCATGCGCGCGCCGAGCAGCCCAGATACGCGAGCAGGAGCCCGGCCAGGGAGGGGAGGAGGGGGCAGGGAGGAGAGGGAGGGAGGGGGGAGGGAGGCAGAGCCAAGCACAGGCAGGCAGCACGGCGGCGCGCGGGCACGAGGCGCGCCTCCCTCCCTCCCTCCCTCAGCCCGGCCGCGGTTGCCCCGGCAACGGGAAAGATGCAGCAGCAGCAGCAGGACCAGGGATGAAAGATGCTCAGGGCAGAAGCAGCAGCAGCAGCAGCAGATGGGGAGGGAGGCAGGAGGAGAGAGTTGAGGGAGGGCAATAAAGAGGGGAATAATAAACCGAGGGGGCAGGGGCTAAGGCGGGGGACCCCCCCCCCAATCCAGAAGGGCACAGAAGAGAGACCTTGGCAGAAAATCAGGGGGTACATACACATAACAACAATAATAGTAGTAATAATAATATAATAATAATAACAAGTGGAGCAAGAGCGGGAGGAGACACAAAAGTGGGGTGTACATACACATAACAGTAATAATAATAGTAATAATACTAATAGTAATAATAATATTATAATAAAAAAGTGGAGCAAGAGCGGGAGGGGGGACAGGAAAAGCAGGGGGTACATACACATAACAACAATAATAGTAATAATAATAATAATAATAGTAATAATATTATTATAATAATTTAAAAAGTGGAGCAAGAGCGGGAGGGGGGACAGGAAAAGCAGGGGGTACATACTCATAACAACAATAATAGTAATAATAATAGTAATAATAATAATAGTAATAATATTATTATAATAATTTAAAAAGTGGAGCAAGAGCGGGAGGGGGGACAGGAAAAGCAGGGGGTACATACACATAACAATAATAGTAATAATAATAAACCAAGGGGACAGGGGCTAAGGCGGGGGACACCCCCCCCAATCCAGAAGGGCACAGAAGAGAGACCTTGGCAGAAAAGCAGGGGGTACATACACATAACAACAATAATAGTAATAATGATATAATAATAATAGTAATAATAATACTAATAATATTATTATAGTAATAAAAATTGGAGCAAAACTGGGAGGGGGCACAGGAGGGAGACTTTGGCAGAAAAGCGGGGGTTACATACACATAACAATAATAATAATAATAAACCGAGGGGGCAGGGGCCAAGGCAGGACTACCCTCCCCAATCCAGAAGCAGCAGCAGCAGATGGGGGGAGGGAGGGGGGAGGGAGGCAGGAGAAGAGAGCAGCAAGAGCAGGAGGGGGCAGAAAAGCGGGGGTGGTAGTACATACACATAACAACAATAAAAATAAAAATAATATAATAGTAATATAGAAATAATAATAAAGTGGAGCAAAAGTGGGAGGGGGCACAGGAGAGAGACCTTGGCAGAAAAGCGGTGTGGAGGGTACATACACATAACAATAATAATAAACTGAGGGGGCAGGGGCCAAGGCAGGACCCCCCAATCCAGAAAGTTCAATTCTCCTCAATGTGTTCAGGGGGTACATGCACATAACAACAACAATAGTAATAATAATAGTAATAATAATAATAAACCGAGGGGGCAGGGGCCAAGGCGCCCCCCCAATCCAGCAAGTTCCATCCTCCTCCTGATTGTGTTTACTTCTACTCCACTTTTTCTATCCACAAAGAGAGACTCAAAGCGGCTTTGGTTCTGTGTGGAGAGAGAAGCCCTTGGTTGGGGGAAGAAGAGGCCAGAAAAGAAGGGGAAGCAGCATGGGGGCCCAACTTTATTAATTGGGGGGGGGGTGGGGGTGAAAAGGGCCACTCTGGATTTGGGGGAAGATTAGGGAGAGGGTCCCCAAGGTTTAGGGGCAAGAGGGGAAACAGCGCAGGCCCCCTAAACTGGTATTTATGTATTGGGCGGGGTGTGTGTGTGTGTGTTCCTGAAGCTGAATCCTGTGTGTGTGTGTGTGTGCAAAGCAGGGGGGGAGGCTTGAAAGCCCTCTTCTTCCCTCCCTCTCTCCTTCCCCTCTCCCCTCCCTTGTCCACTTCAGGTCCTCCACAGTTTTGCACAGGTGAGCCTTAAAGCTGAGGACCGGCCTGTCGGAGCCTTGGCCTTGCCCCCACCTCCTTCGGAGCCTCCCACCCCCCACCCCGGGCGCCCCAAACACCCCACAAGGGGCTTCATTGTAAACACAGGTGCAAGAAGGAGAAGGTGCCGGACTTTCCAGTATAATCAATATTCATAATTTCCAAAATGCGCCCGGCTTGGCCAAACGTTCCTTACACGTTGGAGGTTTTATACCTCTCGTTCCAATGTGAAGGGGAAATGCAATATATTTGCACAGGCATCGTTCTTATTTATTTATTTATTTATTCACATTTATCCGTCGCCACTCCCATCCAGCTCAGGGCGACTTACACACAAAATAACACACAGCCCTTCTTGAAACACACACTTACACCTCTTCTAAATCAGTTGATAATACTTGGAATGTATTTCCATTCAACGCCCCCCCCCCATCGAGGGCAAATATACGTGTCCTGCTTTTTGAATAATGTGGCACAGCTGGCTAAGTGTCAGCTGCATAAGATCTCTCTGACCAGTAGGTCATGAGTTCGAGGCCTGCTCAGGTCGAGGTGGGTGCTCGACCTTTAAGTGTAGCCTGCTGTCGACCTTTGCAGCCCAAAAGACAGTTGCATCTGTCAAGTAGGAGATAAAGGTGCCACATTAAGCGGGGAGGCAAATTTTGACTGAATTATGAGGCCACTAAAAGAAGAACTCCAGGAACGCTGAGGAATGCGGAAGGAACAACAAGGGACTCTGGAAACGCTGAGAGATTAGGAGTGCGCCAGCTCCCCCTGGTGGCCAGAGTTTGCCTCTGTTCATCTATATGTGTGTATGTGGAAACGGCAGGGATTATCTGCTAAGTATGTGTACCTGTAATTCGCTCTGAGTCCCCTTCGGGGTGAGAAGAGCAGAATACAAATAAAGTAAATAAATAATAAAATAAATAAACTCTGCTTTGTAAGGCCAACAAGTGTGTTCACCTGTAAGGAACAGGTATGGAAGGAGTACGTATTCCGCTGTAATGAAGGGTTGAGACGCGGGATATTCAGAAGGACCGGCGAAATAGCAAGCGGCATTCATAACATAAGTAGCGTTTATTTCGGCAGATGATGTATTAGGCCTTTTGAAAGAGAAGAGGCTGATGCGCCAAAGTAGGGCCTGATTTCCATTCGTCGCATACTGAGATTGCAAAAATGTAGAAGTTCTATGTTGGTCCCTTCCTTGAAAAACAACAAGATGGATAGAAAATATAATTAGAATATGCAAGCCCATTATTATAAAAAAAAATGCATATATGGAATGTATGCCATCATGGAACTCTTGCTACTAATATTACAGTATTATAATAGTGTTTGGCTCTCAAGGATTCACTCTTCAGAAGTGGCTGCTTTGGGCAGAGCTGTTTGGGCTGGAAGTCAGCCTGAAGAAAAGGGAAGTCCTCTACCAGCCCGCACCACAGGAAGAACACCATCCCCACGTCAGCATAGGCACATCTGTGCTTAAGTCCGTCCAGCAGTTCACCTCCCTGGGAAGCATAATCTCTTCCGACGTCAAGATTGATAAAGAGATCGATCACTGATTAGCAAAGGCATAGAGTTCATTCGGAAGGCTTCACAAGAGAGACTGGAGCAACAAGCACCTGAGGCAAAGCACCAAAATCAGTGTGTACAGAGCTATCGTACTGTCTATTCTCTATGGGTCTGAAACATGGGTCACCTATCGCCAACAACTACGACTCCTCGAATGCTTCCATCAGCGCTGTCTTCGCACAATCCTAAATATACACTGGACCGACTATGTGACGAACGTTGCTGTCCTTGAGCAAGCAGAACATTGAAACCATGCTATTGAGAACACAGCTGCGCTGGGCAGGACACGTCTCTAGGATGGGGGACCACCGCCTCCTAAAGATACTACTCTATGGTGAACTCGCCACGGGTCAGCGCAAGAGAGGCGCCCCCAAAAAGAGATACAAGGACTCCCTGAAACAACATCTCAGGCTCGACCAGAGTGATCACCAACAATGGTCCACCCTGGCCTCACATCGGGAGGCGTGGAGACGCACTATCCACTATCGAGAAGTCACGCCGAACGGGTCTTGAAGAGAAACGACAACGCAGAAAGAACCACAACTTGGAAACAACGTCACCCAAGGAGACTTTCTGCTGTGCTTTCTGCAACCGGACTTGCCTATCTCAGATTGGCCTTTTCAGTCATTAACGCGCTTGTAAAAAGCCTGGGATGAGTCCTTCCTAAGAATCTTCGTTCGCGAAGTAATGCCGAGAGAGAGAGAGAGAGATAATAGTGTTTGACTCACAAGGATTCACTCTTCAGAATTCAGATAATATAGAAATAAATCACAGTGCGTCGTAATTGCCAAGGCTGTCAGTATTTACAAACAAGCAATACAGACATAATATCTGTATGCATATATCTATCGTGACCAGGCCTGGGCAAACTTCAGCCCTCCAGGTGTTTTGGACTTCAACTCCCACAATTCCTAACAGCCAGTAGGCTGCTAGGAATTGTGAGAGTTGAAGTCCAAAACACCTGGAGGGCCGAAGTTTGCCCAGGCCTGATCTTAACCATATGCACCAAGGATTTTACATTCTGTGTTCTGTATGCAAAACTATTTCATGTAAATACGGCATGCAAATGTAACCTTGTAAATATTAAATATATGCAAATAGAAAAAAATGTTTATAAGCTTGTAAGGGTTGGATTATACATACATACATACATACATACATACATACATATATATATATATATATATATATATATATATATAAAACTGAGTATATACATGAGATGCAAAATATTAAAATTGTAGGTAAAACGAAAGATTTTTGCATACAATTAGTGACTGGATTGTCCCGATACAAAATAGGAAATGTGTGCTCGATAGATACTTTGAGGGCACGCTTCACATGTGGCATGGTTTACGTTTTGGAAATTAATGTATCAAATCTATAATCGTTTGATTTAGTTTTCGGTCGGTGCATTATGTGTAAAATAATTAAGACCAATCTGATCAGTCCAAAATGCTATTGGGAAAAATATTGGATTTCTCATCGGGATTTTCAGGAGTTCTGGGTGAATAATTAATATGCTAATTGCCCAGAAATATATAACATGGCTCTCAATTAATGCCTAATTTTAGATTTTATTCTATCATGGAAGAATAAATCATTTCTATCCAGTAATTCAGAAATAGAAAAATAACGCCAAACCTTGAGTCGGCCCTTCAGGTGTAAAATATAGATTCAGACGTAAAGGCCAAATCTTACAGGACTGAGTAGTATTTATTTATTTAATATGTATTTATTAATTCAATGCCCACCAAACTCTTATAGCATTTTCTCTTGGTTATGGGAGTTCTGTGTGGAAAGTTTGTGTCTTTCTGCCATTCCTGCCAGGATATCTATGTTGTGTTCAGCGAAACAGGCCCAGGTTTCACACTGAGTGTATAAATACATTCAAAAACATATTAACTATATGTATTACTGTGTTAGAGTGTCATTTTGTGTCATTTTGGTTGCCGCCCTTCCCAATGGCTTGGGGCAGCTAACAACATATTCATAAAACAGTTAAACACGGCAGGATTAAAACCACAATTAAAACACAGATAAAAAAGGCACAGTAGGCCACACATTGGAATAATATATATTTAATATTTAATTTCCAGATCCAAGTACAGAAACAAGTGAAACGCAATCTAAGGCAATGAGCTTTAACATGGCCTTCTTTGTTACATTAAAAACATATTTGCAACGTCTTCAATTATTGTAGGAACAAAATATATATTATTGTATTTGCTCATAAGTATTATTTTTTAAATTAATTCATAGGAATGTGAAGAATTTAGGACCAACGTAAAACAAGAATTCATCTCCTCGGAGGACTGTGTCTCTGGATGGCTGCATTCAGCATTAGGGTGTGTGTGTGTGTGTGTGTGTGTATATACACACACACACACACACACACACACACTCCCCTCTCGCTATATATATATCTCTGGTTTTTGGCTTCCTTCTGATACCTTCGTTGCCGCTTTTATTCCCATTGTAAGCTCCGGGTGACACAGAATTAATTCTTATTAGCCAAGTCACTCCCGTTAATAACACACACCGCTTTTCACCAGAAAGCCATAATTTCTGTTTGGAATGAAAAGGTTTTCGGTGTGACATTGGTCGTCGGGTGCCGACAATCCTGATTCTCACGTAATGCCGGATTCAGAAACAACACAAAAATTAGCACAAAATCTGTCGCACGTTAGGATACCTGCCATTCCCAGAACACTGCGTGAAATAATAATAATGTTATTGAATACGTTCTGCCTCGTGTGAGTTTTCAGTGCGTCCTGAAAGTTAAGCATTAGTTATTCCCGGCAGACCTTATTTTCGTCTAAGAAATTAATATTTAGTGCGGAAGAGAAATGGGGAATATTGTATGAAATAAATAAAGCCATGCAAATAATTTGAACTATCCGGTTAATGGCAAATAATGGTGTTATTATTAAGAGATGCGTTCAGGTGAAGGCACCCAAGGAACAGTCAAGCGCAAATTAGAAACTGTTGCGCTTTGCTGCCAGGGAAGCGTCATTATTGATACAATTATTTGGGATCCAGACCTACAGATTAAAAGAGCTGGAAACGATCCTCGCCAAGGAGCCTAAACCGCGTGCCGTGTGTTTCATTTCAGCGTTCTGTGATACGGTTGCGGGTGGAGGACGGCACACAGAATTTTCGTCCAGTGGAAAAACCCCGGTTGCACCTGCCTCCGAGGAAAGGGAGTGCGCTGAGGCTCAGGGCCGGGTCTGGAAGCGGCACCAGCGCCAAGGAAGGTACAGAAACCTGTTTTGCAAAGTGGAATAATAATACGGATGGGAAGAGGTGTCGCGAACCTCCCGGCTGGTCTTTATCGGGGAAATCGGATTGGATTAATTTTGCCAATTAATTTGAAATGTGTGGATCAATGGGTGATAGATGACAGCGCCGACAACGAGCCTCTCCCTCCCTTTCGCGGATGTGTGTTAATGCGAGCACAGCCTCTCTCTCCGCACGGCCGGCTGATACTCGGGGGCTTTGTGTGTCCGTCCAGTCCTGTCCGTGCGCCGGCCACAAAGCGGCTGATGTGCGGACATGCCTGCAAACGCCAGGAGCTGGCTGTCATTTGGGCCACCGCTGGCTTCTCGGCTCTTTGGCCCACGCCGCGTTGAAGGCATTCCACTTGGGCTTTTTAATTAACTTTGCACAAACCGTGCGCCTTCCCCCTTGTGACGCCACAAAGGCCCGGAATTACATGTTCTCAAAAAGCCCTGCGCCCCCTCCTCCCCCTGCGCTTGGCCGCCTTTAATTATACATTTGCAGGACGGTGCCTTCTCTCACATAGGACTGACCACTTGTAAAGAAGCACAGGGATTGGGGCGGGGGGAGAGAGATGGCCATTGCAGAAAGGGGTGCTTCCCCACCGAGCACATACAGCCACGCTTACCGTTGAGAAATACAGTCTAATGGACAGCCCCCCCTCCCCCCCCTTATCACCTTGGAGGAGCCCATTCTGAGTTGGAAAAGGGTTGGTGTGTGATTGATCTTGGTGATCCTTGGCAACAAAAGAGAGAGATGGAGAGAGAGGTGTCGTTTGTATGAAATCCGTGGTCTCCTTGAACTCCTCGGCCCTGTTCTCTCGAGCAGAAGCAGGAGCCAGGCGCAGGGAGGAGAGGAGGGGAGCCAGGGTGGCTCTGGGCAGCAAGGCCTCTTCAGACACGGGTGGCTGGGGGGGTCGGAGCCGGGGGAGCCAGGGGGTCCCTGGCCCAGAGTGGCACCAAGGGCAGAAATGGCACCCAACCAACGGCAGGCGGGGGCCTTCCTTCCAGAAATAACTGGAACCCATTGGTGACCCATGCCCTTTCGAAGGCTTCCTCCAAGGGGTGGCCTGGGTGCGAGATTGTTACGGAAGACCTGACCTGGGGCAACATTCATACTGCAGCTGCCTCGGCTAAGAGGGCCCAGCACAGATGGCCTGACTTGAGACTTTTAAGGCAGTGATCTTCAACCTTTTTTGTGCCGCGACACACGTTTTACATGTACAAAATCCTGGGGCACACCACCAACCAAAATGACACACAATGACACTCTAACACAGTAATACATATAGTTAATATGTTTTTAAATGTATTTATACGCTCAGTGTGAAACCTGGGCCTGTTTCGATGAACACAACATAGATATCCTGGCAGGAATGGCAGAAAGACACAAACCTCCCACACAGAACTCCCATAACCAAGAGAAAATGCTATAAGAGTTTGGTGGGCATTGACCTTGGGTTTTGGAGTTGTAGTTCACCTATATCCAGAGAGCACTGTGGACTCAAACAATGTTGGATCAGAACCAAACTTGGCATGAATACTCAATTTGCCCAAATGTGAACACAGATGGAGTTCGGGGGAAATAGACCTTGCCATTTGGGAGTTGTAGTTGCTGGGATTTATAGTTCCCCTACAATCAAAGAGCATTCTGAACCCCACCAATGATAGAACTGGGCCAAACTTCCCCTTCTTCTTCTTCGCCGCCTGGCCCTTCCTCCTCCTCCTCCCCCAAGCAGCACCAGCAGGAATTTGGCAGGAGGGGGAAGCAAGGGGGGGAAGAGAGGTTTTTCCGCGGCACACCAGGGGATCACTCACAGCACACTAGTGTGCCGTGGAACAGCGGTTGGGAAACACTTTTAAGGAGCCAGCAATTGAATGACAAACTGCGCTAGAGTGTGTTTTATATCACCTATGGCATATGGTATACGATTCCTGCTGCCTGAAGATGGCTCCAATGGTTTCTTAAGGATCTATTATTATTAATATTATTATTGGATGATAAAAGCAAGACAAATGAGCAAAGAGAGAGCTTTTATCCTAAAGCGAAGGCTATATGGAACTCTATGGTTTCACACCGATATGGCATTTGGGGTTCTGCAATAGCGATTAGAATGTGGAAGGATGGGTGCTTTGTTTTGTAATTCTACATCTCTGATGTGCATTGGGGGCGGCCTTGGATCTCGTCGTACGACGTCCAGTGACAATACAAGTTATTCTAGTCTATTTTATGTTAGGGACTTCAGTTTGTTTGGGCTGGAAGTCAGCCTGAAGAAAACGGAAGTCCTCTACCAGCCCGCAGCACAGGAAGAACACCATCATCCCCACGTCAGCATAGGCACATCTGTGCTTAAGTCCGTTCAGCAGTTCACCTACCTGGGAAGCATCATCTCTTCAGACGCCAGGATTGACAAAGAGATCAATCACAGATTAGCAAAGGCATAGAGTGCATTCGGAAGGCTTCCCAAAAGAGTCTGGAGCAACAAGCACCTGAGGCAAAGCACCAAAATCAGTGTGTACAGAGCTATCGTACTTCCTATTCTCCTCTATGGGTCTGAAACATGGGTCACCTGTCGCCAACACCTACGACTCCTCGAACGCTTTCATCAGTGCTGTCTTCGCACAATCCTAAATATACACTGGACAGACTATGTGATTAACGTTGCTGTCCTTGAGCAAGCAGGGGTGACCAGCGTTGAGGCCATGCTATTGAGAACACAGCTGCGCTGGGCAGGGCACATCTCTAGGATAGAGGACCACCGCCTCCCAAAGATACTACTCTATGGTGAACTTGCCATGGGTCAGCGCAAGAGAGGCGCCCCAAAAAGAGATATAAGGACTCCCTGAAACAACATCTCAGGCTCGGCCAGATTGATCACCAACAATGGTCCACTCTGGCCTCACATCGGGAGGCATGGAGACGCACTATCCACAATGCTGCGGCCTCTTTCGAGAAGACACACCGAACGAGTCTCGAAGAGAAACGACAACGCAGAAAGAACCACAACTTGGAAACAACATCCCCCAAGGAGACTTTCTGCTGTGCTTTCTGCAACCGGACGTGCCTATCTCAGATTGGCCTTTTTAGTCATTAACACACTTGTAAAAAGCGTGGGATGAGTCCTTCCTAAGAATCTTCGTTAGCGAAGTAATGCCGAGAGATGTTGGGGAACCTCTGCCCCTTCCCAAGGGTCTTCCAGGGATCCTGGGTACAAAGGCTGCCCTCTCTCTCTCCGGCTTCCTTTCCGTCCTTCTCTCCGCCACGCAAGGGCTCCGAGGCAATTGTTTGGTGGCTGGATTTGGCTCAGGGGGTTGTCTCCATTTGCTGAAATGCCTGGCTTAGTTTTCCTTTTGGGTTGTTGTTGTTGTGACCATGGTTTCTCCCCCACTGCCACCATTTCATACAGTGTGTGTGTGGGGGGGGGGGGCAGCAGAGGAACAGATGAATTACAACTAATGTGGAAAGGGCACGTGCGGCTCCGGAGTGGTGCGCCCCCTGCCACAGGATGGGGGAACAGCGGCCCCCAAAGACTACCCTTCTGCAGCCAGTCCGTTTCGGTGGCAAGGATTTATGCGGGGGGTCACGTATAGGGCGTCAAGGATTTCTCTGTGTGTGGTGAAAACTCTCTGGTGAAAGGAAACCAAAGAGAGATTCTCAGGGAAGATTGCGTAAGACAGTGATTTTCAACCTCTTTTGCGCCGCGGCACATTTTTTACATTTACCAAATCCTGGGGCACACCACCAACCAAAATCACACAAAATGACACTCTAACACAGTAATACATATAGTTAATATGTTTTTAAATGTATTTATACACTCAGTGTGAAAAATGGGCCTGTTTCGATGAACACAACCTAGATTTCCTGGCAGGAATGGCAGAATGACACACACTAAGCTCTTGATCCCAAATTGCCACCGTCACTTGACGCGCAGCTGCAGCACTAACTCTAATTTTGTTTAATTAGCCGCGTCTGAGCGAATCCAAGATGGCGCGACCATAGCACTGTCGCATGACGACGTTCTTAGGTGACGCGAGAATGCTATGGTTCCATTTCTTAAAGGGACAGATGCGCCTTATAGTTTATATATGAATGAAGTTCGAAAATAATTTCCCACGGCATGCACCTGATGATCTCTCACGGCACACTGGTAGAAAATCACGGGGGTAAGGCATGCCAGGTAAGCCTTTACGGGAGGCATGGGCAAGCTCCAGGTATTTTGGACGTCAACTCCCACAATTCCTAACAGCCTCAGGCCTCTTCCTTTTGCCCCTCAGCCGCTTAAGCGGCTGAGGGGCAAAAGGAAAGGGCCTGAGGCTGTTAGGAATTGTGGGAGTTGACGTCCAAAACACCTGGAGGGCCAATGTTTGCCCAGGCCTGCCCTTATGTCACACTTACTCTCCCGCTCAAGTAGTTCCAGTTCAAAGCAGATAATAATGTGGGATTGTATTCAGGTGGAAGAAGGGGAGAGCGTCTTGTGGGGGGAGCCCTCTCCTGACCGGGGGGGGGGGGTGTCCTCACCCCCACCCTAGCCCATCACTTATCGCGGGCAGTGGAGGAATGAGACTCATTCAGGGACATGGGAAAGGAAATCAGGACAACCCACTGGACTAATAGTGGAAAAAAGAAGGGCAAACGTAGAGGAGTGGAGCCACCTGGTGGCCATATTGGGAGTATACACGACCTTCCTTCTTCGGAGTTACACTGGCTGGAGCGCTATGGGAGTTGTAGTGGGGAAAACCAGTAGAGCAGTGTTTCCCAACCTTTTTTGAGCCGCGGCACACTTTTTACATTTGCAAAACCCTGGGTCACACCAACAATCAAAATAACACTCGGACACAGTCATACATATAGTTAATATGTTTTTTAAATGGATTTATACACTCAGTGTGAAACCTGGGCCTGTTTCGATGAACACAACATAGATATCCTGGCAGGAATGGCAGAAAGACACAAACTTCCCACGCAGAACTCTATCCAGAATCACAATGTTGGAAGGAGGCTCACCGCTTTAAGGTCCCTCAAACAGGCATGGGAAAACTTCGGCCCTCTGGGTGCTTTGGACTCCCAACTCCCACCATTCCTAACAGCCTGAGGTCCTTTCCTGCTTAAGTGGCAGGGGGGGGGGGGAAGGAAAAGGGCCTGAGGCTGGTAGGAATGGTGGGAGTTGGAGTCCAGAACACCTGGAAGGTCCAAGTTTGCCCATGCCAGCTTTCGACAGAGACCTCTTCCTCCCCCTCCCCCTTCGCCCTTTGTTCCCCCTCCTGCCTTACACTTACTTTTTCTTTCTTCCCAGCCTCGCTCTGCTCGCTTTGCTCACACTGCCGCTTCTGCTGCCATTTTGATCTGAGGGGGCAGCGTGAGCATGTTCAGTTGGGGAGGGGGGAGGGAGGAAGACGTGGGGCGAGTCTGCACAGTAGAGCCCGCATGGGTCACGTCTTCCTCCCTCTACCCTCCCGCAGAAGTGGCAGCGTGAGCAAAGTGAAGCAAAGCGAGCAGAGCGAGGCTGGGAAGAAGGGAGCCCGAATGGAGAAGAAAAAGTGTTCGGCTGGAGGGGGAATGGTCTTGGAGGTCCCAATTTCCCACGGCACACCTGATGATCGCTCACGGCACACTAGTGTGCCACAGCATACTGGTTGGGAAACACTGCAGTAGAGGTTTCCACTGCTCACCCACAGCTTTTTTGGGGGGGCAGGGGTTTGAATGAAGGCATCAACCCAGAAAACCAAGAAGTGTGCTTCCCAAGGTTTTCCTCAGCCCCCCAATTCCCTTCCCGTGAGCATTGGGAAATGGGCTTTAGGCCTCCAAGGCAATGGGTCAGGTGGAGAGCCAACATGGGAAGTGTATTTAAGAGTGGCGGACATGGAGAGTTTTCAGCGCATGGGAGGGGAGCAGAATTCTCATTGGGAGAGCACATTCGCCAACCCAACAGGCCGCCACCACCGCTTTGCAGGAGTAAATCTTTTGCAGCCACAATAGCACTTAATAGCTTCTTCTGCCGGCTGTTGCTGCTTCTTCTCGGCTCTGTAGGATTCTAGAACAGGGCTGTCCAACTTCTTTCAGCCCAAGTGCCGGAAGAAGTGTCACTGATCACCTGGGGGGCCGTAGGTGATCAGTGAGCGGGGAGCGGAGCCGCTTGCGGGGGGCAGGGTGAGACCGCTCGCTCACGTAGCCCCTCCTCCTTCTCCCGGGCGCCGCTGCTCGGATCCCGAGTGGCGGCACACCCGGGGGAAAGAGCAGGGCTTCGGAGGAGACCGCAGCCGGCTGCCTTCTTCCTCCGTAGCCCCTCCTCCTTCTCCCCGGGCGCGCCGCTGCTCGGATCCCGAGCAGCGGCGAGCGGGGAGGAGGAAGGGCTACGGAGGAAGAAGGCGACGCGCCACCCTTGGCGCCACCTACTGCTCCTTTTCGGCAGCTCCCCCGCCTTTCCTAGCCGCCCTCCCAAGCCTCTGACGTGCCGCCCTTGGCGCCGCCTACTGCTCCTTTTCGGCGGTTCCCCCTCCCTAGGAAGGGCGGCACGGAGAGAGGAACGGAGGGGGTGGTGCAGGCAGGAGGAGCTGGCTCCCTTCCTTCTCCCTCCCCGGCCACCATTTTTTTTTAAAAAAAAATTTTTTTAATCTTTCAGGAGGGTAGCAGGGGCCGTGTCCAACAGGCTGGGGGGACCGTGTACGGCCCGCGGGCCGCCTGTTGGACAGCCCTGTTCTAGAAGATGCTTTTGCCATCCCACTGCCAGAAGCGGTCTAAGGTAATTTTAAATGGTAAGCGAACATTATTTTGGCGCCTCGCCCCAAAAAGCTCCTGTGCGCAGGTGCGGAAGCCTGTGAACACAGCACTCCCTATTCGGCACCGTGCCAACGGCACGCAGGGAGGTTTGCTACGGAGCGCACAAGGCCCAAAAGCGGAACATCAGCCGGACGCTGGCGGGCGGGCGAATGCATCCTTTACCCAGATAGCGGCCCATGCAGCGGCGTCCTTTGCCTACCAGTAGGACTGCCACTGCCCATGGATTAAAAAAAATTCCAGGCCCAAATGCTCTCTACTGCATGTTTACCACGTGCGGGCTCTCCTTTGCGCTCAGGAGTCCTGTGACTTCCTGTGGCAAAAACGGCTGCCCCTCCTGGGCCGAACAAGACCCCCAGAGAGAACAACATGTGCACGGCCAAAATACACTGCCCATCATCTCTTTGAGGGCATTGGGTGGGAAGCCACCTCAGTCCCTCCCCCTGAGTGCCAGTTGTGCCCGCTCATGCTAGAAATGAAGAATCGTCCCAAGGTGCTGCAAATTGCCTTCTTTATTGACAATGTCCATTTGCAAATTCAACACATTTAAGAATTTTGTCCAAAAGTCTAATTTTTCTGTAAACAAAAATATGACTTTTCAAATGTTACACAATTTTGGGCCCCTGACCTTCCTCGTTTCAGCGAAGTAGTTTCCTCTACCCGCAGACGATGCCATAACAGATCCTCCACCTTTTCTATTACTTATATTATTATATACAAAGAGCCACAAAGCTGACCAGTGACTCGTGCCCACCTTGAGTCCTTGGTTGCATTCCTAACTCAAAGGGAAGAAACCAGATCTGAGGGAAATAAGGTTGCTCTCCTTTTAAGGAAAAGGAAGAGTTAGCACAGAGTGCTTTGCTTGCTGTCAGCCTGCAACTCTGCCCAATGAGTGCTGCCCACCTCTGCAAGAGACCTGGCAAAACCCCACCACCACCACAAAAACGGAGCACCATGGCCACACCAAGGGGCCCAGGACCCCTCTCAGCTTCATCAGGACAAGATGGTCACCCCGAGGTGCCCCCTTCGGCTCCGGACGGCTGGCACTGCTGCTGCCGGGGCACCCCACACCCACCGCACGGCCCCTGCAGTCCTTTCCGTCCTTCAGCTTCGAGGAGAGGAGCCCCACTGCGGACAGGATCCAGCCCTGCCTCCCCGCGGGGCGAATAGTTCTTTCCTCAGAGTCCTTCTCCTCCCCTTCAAGTCCATATCCTATGCAGAGAAGCCACGTGGAAACGGGGGAGTGGGAGTGAAGTTCTCTGCAAGAGAAGACGAGCATGTTCAAAAGGGCACGGCCCACAGAGACCTCTGCCCACACCCAGGTGCCAGGCAAAGGACCTTCCTTCCCTTCCTTCAGGCCTCTGACCACCCAAGGCCCGCAGGGTCTAGCTATGTTACTTTTCCAGCCTCGTTGCTTTTATCTTCTCCATGGCCATATCTCTATCTCTATATATAATAAAGCGGAATGTTTGTATGTATGTATGTGGGTTTGTATGTGCCAGCGTTCTGATTGGCTCCCGGCCTCTAAAGTCCCACCCCCTACATTCAAACATCATGATTGGTTCGCACAGAGGCAAAATTTGCTACACCGCCTCTGATTGGCCACCATTGCCTCATTGCTATACCACCTCTGATTGGCCACCATTGCCTCAAACACCATGATTGGTTGCCACAGAGTGAGCATTTGCTACACCCGCTCTGATTGGCCACCATTCCTGCTTCCCTATTCTCAAAGCTCTCACAGACACTACTTTACAACTAGACCTCGCCCTCCACACACAGCAGCACTTCCTCCACTTGATTCTCCTGGCTAGGCCTCAGCCTGATTTCACAGTAAGACTTACTTTTCTTATTTCTCCTGACTACGCCCCTTAAAACACAGAAACAGACCACACTTGCCACACAGCCCCCCCCCCAACACCCACTCTACATCCTGGTGCAGTTAAAGGGGGGGGGGGTCACGGATGATGGGACTTCCTGTACCTTCACTAACTTCCTAAGACCACTGTGACCCTCATCCAATAACCAATACACACCCAACTGCCCACACAGAGCCCCCATGACCTGCTGCACTTTGGAGGAGGGTACACCACGCATGATGGGACTTGCAGTGCTTTCACTACTTCCATAATACCACTCCAACGTCTTATAATGAGGGAGCAAACCACACTTGGCAGACGGAGCCTCCATGACCCACTCTACATCCTGGTGCTGTTTGGAGGAAGGTGGCCCACGGATGATGGGACTTGCAGTACCTTCAGTAATTTCATGATACCACTGCAACTCCCAATAATGATGGATCAAGGCCAAACTTGGCACACAGACCCTCCATGACCCGCTCTACCTCTTGGTGCTGTTTGGAGGAGGGTGGACCATGGACGATGGGACTCGCAGTACCTTCACTAACTTCCTGACACCACTGAGAGCCACATAAATAACTGCTAAAGACCCAACTACTTTTCTCAAAACACTCAGGCACCGCCGGGTCCCCAAGCTAGTTTGAAATTAGCATGTTTTTAAAAAACAGTAACAAGAGGACACAGTCTGCCTGAAAATGGAAACACAAAGAACTACCGAGTCCCATCTATGTCTCAGGCTCGTCTATGGAGAGAGGGACTGGACTTAGGGAACAGGACAAGCCACAACATGAAGAGAAGAGCACCGCGTGGCCTCATTTGTGATCGCAACTAAAGTCCTACAATGGGACAGCTTCGGCCAAGTCCCAGGGCCCTCTGGGAAGTCCGTGCCTCATTTCTGGATCCAAATGAACCCACAGTGGCAGCTGGAAAACACAGGAAACTAGGGATCTGTAGCAATGGGCACAGCTCCACATAGGCTGCTCTGGAGGGAACCTACCTACATTTCCTGCAGGCTGGCACTACCAGGCCTGCGGGATGACGCTTTCCAGCAAGAGGCGCCGGCCCTCCTCATAGTCGTCCTCGTCGACGTTGACAAGCAGCCGGATGGCCTCCTGGCCCACAGCCTCTTTGAGGGACTCTGTGATGAAGACGCCCTTCAGGGCCTCCAGCAGCGAGCCGTTCATGTAGTCGCTCCAGAAGGCGTCCAGGTAGGACAGCTCCGAAAACTTGATGTCACAGATAATGGAGCCCAGGTCGCGGGACTTGAGGATGGTGTTGGACTGCCCAAAGACGTCAAACTGGCGCTCCAGGTGGTTCTGCTTGTTCGACATCACGTTCTGCCGCAAGACAGAATCGTGCTCACAGTATTCGGCACGAACACGGAGCCGGATGTCTGAGCAAGACATAGGAAGCAGAGAGAGAGAGAGAGAGAGAGAGAGAGAGAGAGAGAGAGAGAGATGGGGAAAGGGAAGAGAAGGAGAGAAGCGTCAGAGCTGGGGGTCCCACACCGGAGGCAGAGACAAACACGCACAGTAGTCATGCAGCTGCCCAACAGCCCTGACCAGGTGCCGGACTTAAAACCAGCCAAGCTGGAGGTCCAGGCCACCCAGGTGGCCCAAAAAGCTCAGGTCCCTTGAGATGGTCCGTCCCAGCGAGGGGCGCCCGCACTCGTGGTTTCAAACTGCTTTCAACTTTTGGTGTGGCACCAAGTTAGAGCTGAACTTCACTAATACCTCCCCCGGCGCCACGGCTCCTTCACACCACGCGCCCACCAAAGAGAGGCAGACAGGCCCACCCACCCACCCACTATCCTAAGGGCCAGCCCCCGGGAAACCTCTGGCCTCACCTCCTGCCCACTCTGTACTCCAGGCTCCTTAGGCCTAATGCCTAGAGCCAGCAGAGTGGATCCTCAGAAGACCTTGAGCTACGTTCAACCCACTATACTGAAAGTGACCTCCACCAGGGAGTCTCGGTTGCTACAAGGGCCTTTCTTCCACCTAGGCTTGACCTCCCCTCCCCTCTCTGGACATGGAAGAAATACACAGGAAACCCAGAATTAAAGCTGCCGGCCGAGAGGCAGAGGAACCCCTCGGCATAGAAACTCAGGATCTCTAAGCTCGCTCGGTTCTGTCCACAGGGGACAACACAACACATATTGAGTGAGGCTTGACCGCCATGTGACCGACATCCTCAAAATTAGTGAAGTTCAGGTGTAACTCTGGAGAGCGGAAGCAGGAGGGCAGATCTGTTTTGTTTCAGAGGCCCAAAATGCATCAGCGTCATACTCGAAATTTTGGAAGGTTCAAAAGGGAGGGAGAAATGGAACAAATACAAAGCAGGATACATTGAAAAAGTGAGGCAGGTGGTCTGTTACATACGCTCAACAAGGCCGCCAGGTTTAATTTCTCTGTGTCTTGTGGTCATCACCTGTAGAAGCATTAACTCAGAGTGCAGTCACAGCCCTTTCCCAGCAACATTGCGTGGTCCTGAGCCCGTCCCCCTCCCCGGCTGGCCCAAGGGACGTGGGCACCCCAGGCGCTAAGCGCTGGGCATAAACCCCCGGAAACTGCCTTTCCAGGTAGGCAACAGAAGGGCCATCCTTCAGGTTTGCTATTCCATGGCAAAGTGGCCAGGAAAGGACAGCCATTCAGTCCAGGCAAATGAGGAAGAGGTGCTTCTCTTAGGAGCACTGCCACCCGCACAAGTGTTTAGGGCAGAGACACCCCTTGAGACCCTTCTGGTGGGGCCACCTGGCCAAGGAGTCTAGCTGCTGGGCCCCCTGGAGACCACGCTCACAGGCCCACCCCACACAGCTGAGAGCTTCCTTTTTGATTAGCACTGAATACAATCCATGTAGTGTTGACCCCCTCGGTTTAGCTACTGGATTTCAAGAGACTGGAAGAGCTCACCCACCTTTCTGTATAAACAGTGTGCCCGAGGAGCACATGGTGATACCACAGGTATTAGAGTTGGCGTTGACACCCTGGCGCCCCTTCTGCCACCCACCAATATGGCTCTGAAGCAACCGGAAACATTTCCCCACTCAAGATCGGGCAAGGCTGCGGGGAGCGAGCTTGGATTTTGTGTCAGAACACATTGGGAGCATGCCAACCACAAGGCTGTCAGGAGAGGGTTCCTGCACAACTGTTGTGTACAAAATGGCATTTCCCAGACAGCAGTCATGCCTGCCCTGAGCAGCGACACCAGATGAGAAATGGGGCCAACATTGGCAAGAACAGCAGCAGTGCAACCATTGACACACTTCACCCCTACCCCTACCCCCACCCCCATATGCCCTTCCAGGCCTCCGTTCCAGTGAAACAATCCTACTGCGGTCACCTTATTTGCAAACCCAGGCAGCCTGAAGCCAGCCCTCCATGAGGCGCTCTTCCCAAAAGGGATTTCCCCAAGTTTGGAATCAGAGCAAGCACGACCAGAGAAGTAAGATGTTTTCAGAGAACGAGGCCTGTCACCTCATCGTCCGTGCATTCCCCATTACACAGGCTGAGCATTTTTACAAACCAACATTAGAGGACTTGGTAAAAAGTAATGGGATATGAAAACACAAAAGGGACCCACAATCTCTGGCCTTGAGAGCACAATTCTGCCCCACCCACCCGTCACTTGACCCACAGATTTAACTTCCACAGGGCAGCCAAACCCATCAGAACAGTAAGCAGCAGAACAAGGCCTCCCCGCCCCTTGAGCTGAAGGCAAGCGGTCCCAGCGTCCAAGGCCGAGCGTCCAGGCGCAGGGCCACTTCTAATATAGGAGAAGCATAGAGGAGGCAGGAGGAATAATCCCGAGGAGCACTTTTAGTTTGCGTGGGTGTTTTTGCCACTGGCCTGGGCCAATACTTAGGTTTTTCTAGGGAGAGATTCCAATTCTGGACTGAGAGAAAGAGGGTTCAAGACTTTCAGCATATGGCAACATCAAGACATCGTTCTGCATTTCGATATGGCAGAAAAATACAAAGCGGTGCAAAGGACCTGCCTTGCCTCTCTTCTGGGTTTTGGCTGCTGCAGAGACCAGACCGAGCACGTGCAAGTGCGGCCTGCGAGAGGGCACAGCTCCTGCTCTCTGGAGCACCAAGTGGCATGGAGACCAACACTGGGCTAATCTCAACCTCACAATGGGTTTGCTGGACATGGAATAGCAACACAATTATTGTATTTAAGGACAAGGGTGGCTGTTCTTAGGGCTATGAACTGCTTAGATGGGCACCTGCCAGTTAGGCTTTGACTGGCCGGGAGAAAACCAACAATAGCGCCCAAAGTCCCTGGTTCTGCCCCTGGCAATCTAGATCAGTGTTTCCCAACCAGTGTGCCGGGGCACACTAGTGTGCCGTGAGCTATCATCAGGTGCGCCGTGGGAAATTGGAACCTCCAGGGGGGGAAAGGGGGGGGGGGAGTCTAGTGTGTTGAAGTATAAAAACCCTAAGAAACCTACCTCGATAAAGGCACAAAATTACAAACACCCCCCCCTCCCCACCCGTTGTCTACTTGGTCTCTCCCTCTCCATGCATTGGGAAGGCCCGCCTCCCTCTCCCCAAGGAGAGACCTCCTCTTGCCTCCTGGGGGTTCTGTGTGGGAAGTTTGGCCCAGTTCTATCATTGGTGGGGTTCAGAATGCTCTTTGATTGTAGGGGAACTATAAATCCCAGCAACTACAACTCCCAAATGTCAAGGTCTATTTCCCCTGAACTCCATCTGCGTTCATATTTGGGCATAATGAGCATTCATGCCAAGTTTGGTCCTGATCCAACATTGTTTCAGTCCACAGTGCTCTCTGGATATAGGTGAACTACAACTCCAAAACTCAAGGTCAATGCCCACCAAACTCTTTTAGCATTTTCTTTTGGTTATGGGAGTTTTGTGTGGGAGTTTTGTGTCTTCCTGCCAGGATTTCTATGTTGTGTTCATCGAAACAGGCCCAGGTTTCACACTGAGTGTATAAATATATTTAAAAATATATTAACTATATGTATTACTGTGTTAGAGTGTCATTTTGTGTCATTTGGTTGGTGATGTGCCCCAGGATTTGGTACATGTAAAAAGTGCCGCGGCTCAAAAATGGTTGGGAAACACTGATCTAGATTATTATGGAAAGAGCCCAAAACACATCCTGGCCTGGTGTCTGCACAGTCGAGGGGAGCCCTCCTAAGGGAGCAACTGGCCTGGAGGGCTGAGCAAGGCCTTCCCTAAGCAGGAATAGCACTGGCGGTCCCTCCCTCCCTGCTCCCATTGGGCCCTGCTGGAGGTTTGCGGCACAAGCCCCCTGCCATGCCGGTCTGGAGCGGCCCGCCTGCCCCCAGGGAACCTCTGGAGCGCCATCAGGCCTTTGGGACTTGGCCGGCATGCAGGAGAGATGGGGAAGGAAGGAAGGAAGGCAGGCGCCTGGGCCTGCTCCGGAAGGAGGCAACGCAGCACAGAGATAAAACAGTTTGCTTCACAAAGAAGTGGTGGAAATGTGGGTGCATGGGTTCATTATTTACCTTTGCGAGACCATTCATTCTGTGAGGAGAGTGCACAAGAGAGACAGAGTCTCTTTATCATCAACTTTTGCTTAGCAACCTGGAATTTAAACGGTGGGTTGAGAAAGAATTGGCAGAAAGCAAGCAGCAACAACAAACCATTTGCGGGCGTGGGTGTTTTTTCCCCCTTTAGTAGCCAAGGCCTAGCTTTTGCACTCTGGGAGGCAGATGGGAGCCGGCCCCCTCCCCGGGCCATTGCTGGACGTGGAGCCCATTACGGGAAAGCAGCTGCCTATGTCCCACGAGCCGCCTCCAGTTCTGCCCCAGGGAAGCGAGGGAACAGGACAAGGAAGACAGGCAACAGTCTATAGTGTTCAATGGAGCTTACAGTTTGAGCCTTGCACCTACCCGGCAGAAGCCTTAGCTGCACACCTGGAAGTTGCAGTTTTGATTGACACTCATTGTATTATTTTTGAACCTTCTTCGTGAGAACCCCTTGGCCTGTAAATTGGTCAGACGGTAAGACAAGCGTTTTTGTGGGTTCGCTTCGGTTTCATTTGCATTGCACTGAGACAAAGTAAACAGCACATTCCAGCTACGTGGGGGGAAGGGGGGGCCCTACGCTGGCCCTGGGCACCCGCTTCCTCGGTCGCCACGGACCACTTCAAGTACAGTCGGTGGAAAACAAAAAGCACTCCCAAGTGGAGGAAACTGTGAAAACTACGTGTGGGCCACAACAGGCCCGGGCAAAGTTGGGCCTTTCAGGTGTTTTGGACTTCAACTCCCGCAATTCCTCACAGCCTCAGGCCCCTTCCTTTGGGAATTGTGGGAGTTGAAGTCCAAAACACCTGAAAGGCCCAACTTTGTCCAGGCCTGGTCTACAAGCAGGTTTCACAGTTTCTCTATGTTCAGGAAAGGCATAGCATTGCAGGAATACATGGCAGGTGCTGGTCTTTGAGACAGACATGAACGTAAGGCAGAAATCGAGCCAGAAATCTGAATATAATTTGACTAGGCAGGCCCAAATCCTTCAGAGGTTTGGGCCACTTCCAGAAGTTGGTATGATGGACCAAATTGCCAGGAAAATCCACTTTAGGAGGGTCAGTGATAAAACCGTGCAGGACCAACGTGGCGGTGACCCTCCAAACTATGCTGAGGGACACATGGGATACAGCAGCTACATGGCCACAGCTTAAGGATTACAACACCAAGTGTATGTGCGCTTCACTGCCATTTGAATAATACCCATGCAAAGGCGCCTGGTGCACATGGTGCGCCTTGCACGGTGACTCTTTGTCCTTGGTTCTTTTTCTAGTTAAGCACCTTCGCACCTCGTCGTGCGCCCTACCCGGGTCCCGTTTCCTCAGAATTATTGATTTAATTAGGATTTGCTTCAATCCAATTGTTGGGTTAACTTTTAATCTGAAAGTACCGAACCAGAAAAAGGGCCGATGGCGAGAAGAGAACCAGATCGGATCCACCACCTGGAGTCGCCTCCCATTTACACAGAAAAGGACATCAAAGCAGCGAAGGCCATCTCTCTCCAAGACCAGTTCTTTCAGCACCCTAGTGCAGTGTTTCCCAACCAGTGTGCCATGGCACACTAGTGTGCCGTGAGCGATCATCAGGTGTGCTGTGGGAAATTGGCACTCTCCCCCCTCCTAGCAGCCCCCTCACAGGTTTCCAAGAAACAAATTGAGCCTCTCTGCTTGGAAATGTTGGTTTTTTTTTACTATTTTACTGGAGTTTTCGAGAGTTGGCCCCCAACTGTTTATAACAGCTTCCATAGTTAACTAGAAGCAAGTTTCACTCAGGGTGACATTTCACCAAGGTCTAGAGAACAAGCTCTATGAGGAGCAGCTTGAAGAGCTGGGCATGTTTAGCCTGAAGAAAAGGCTGAGAAGACATGATAGCCATGTGTAAGTATGTGAGAGGAAGTCATATATATGTTGTGTTCATTGAAATAGGCCCAGGTTTCACACTGAGTGTATAAATACATTTAAAAACATATTAACTATATGTATGACTGTGCTAGAGTGTCATTTTGTGTCATTTTGGTTGGTGGTGTGCCCCAGGATTTGGTAAATGGAAAAAGTGTGCCGCGGATCAAAAAAGGTTGGGAAACACTGCCTTAGTGCACTGCATCCGGTTTCCCCAGCCCCTGAGGCTAAGGGTTTAGCAACCTGAAGGCACTCTTTCCCATGTGCGTAAAGCTTCTGGTTTCATGCAAGACACCCTGGGCATTTTCCCCCCTGATCTAATAATCTATCATCATGGGGAGTTATAAAAGAAATAGATAGGCTCTGATCATTTGAAAAATTAATAGGCACCATAGAAACCAGTCAAGTCACACTAGGAATTGAAGATAGCTTAGTCCCAAAGAGTGGGACTAAAATCCCCATGCTCCCAGTGGACTGTGGAGTCCAGCTGCACCTAGCCATGCACGCTGGCCAGCACGTTCCCTGTCCTGCCACTGGAGCCTTTCCTAGCAGCGAAGCGCACCAGGCCTCCTCCTCCTCCTCCCCCGCTTTGGCTCCACCAGAGAAGAAGAACACCTGACCATTCCCAAGGTGGTTGTGGCATATTCTTTGGAAGGGGCTTTGTGGGCACAATGGAGGACTCTAAGAGGGAGCCCTAAGAGCGCAGCGCGGGCCAGGCAGATGCTTACCACAAGTCACTTTGGTGGGAGCTTGGACCTCCTGCTTGGGAGCAGAAGCCCCTTTGGCTCCCTGCCGCCTGCGGGGAGCAGCGGACTTTGCCCGGCCTCTGCCGACCCGTTTCCTTTTGCTGGAACTGGAGCCTAGAGGAAACACAAGGCGGGACACGACGGGGAGTCTCTTGGCGCATCGGAACCCAGTGATTCCATTGAGCTATATTGCCCCCGGCCCCAGGGCGCTCAACACAGAAAACGTCCCCTTTACAAACAGACACAAGGAGCGGCTAGGCACAGAACCCAAGCGGGCCACGAGTGGGGCTTCGCAGAAAGGAAATGCAAGGTCGAGAAGGGGACAGGGAAGATGGGAAAGGGACAAGCGCATGCCGCTCCTTCCCTGGGCGGCCCAACACGCACCTGCCTCCCACTGATCGCTCTGAGGCTCTGCAGAGGCTGAGTTGAGGCAGTTGTCCACCTGCTGGTCGGACGACAGGACCGACGGCCCGTAAGTGTATCTCTCGGGAGAAACTAGGGAAAGAGTTACAGGAGTCAAACAAACAGGGAGAAGCACGGGTACACGTCTGTCGCACCTTCCTGCCCAACAAGCCCAGGCAGCAAGCACTGGAGAGCCGCCCTGTGTCATTTCTTTGCCTTTCTATTTGCATTTGCTTGTTTTATAATCTGTTATTTCATGTATTTTATTTATTTATTTATTTTATTATTGCGATGTATATACCCCCTTCTCTTCCCAAAGAGACTCATGGTGGTTCACACCAGTGAACAACATAATCACAACACAGTTAAACACATAATAAAACAGATTGAGGCAAGAGTGGAATTTAACAGCCTTAAAGGTTAAACGCCTGTCTGAAGAGGTTGGTCTTGCAGGCCCTCCGGAAGGCCTGTCGGTCAGTTATTGCTTGAGCCTCCTCCGGGAGGGCGTTCCCAAGGGTAGGCGCTACTACAGAGAAAGTACACTGCCGCACCGAAGACAGGCGGCAGATCTTAACTGATGGAACCTCCAATAGGTTTTGATCCCTGGATCGTAGTGGTCTCTGGGGAACGTGCAGGGATAGGCGGTCCTTCAGGTACACTGGCCCCAGACCATGCAAGGCCTTAAGGGTTAACACCAGCACTTTGAAGGCAATCTGGTACTCGATGAGAAGCCAGTGCAAACGCTGGAGGACTGGTGTGATGTGGCATGATAGTGTCACTCCAGCCAGCAGTCGAGCCACAGCGTTTTGCACCATCTTCAGTTTCCGGATTACAGTCAGAGGAAGGCCAATGTAAAGGGCATTACAGTAGTCCAGTCTTGAGATGACCGTGGCCTGGATTACTGCGGCTAGGTCATCACCGGAGAGGTAGGGCACCAGCCGCCTTGCCTGGTGCAGATGGGAAAACGCCGCTCTGCTCACAGCGGAGACCTGAGCCTCCATCGTCAGAGGAGAGCCCAGTTGGACCCCCAGGGCTTTTAACCAGGGCCGACGTGCTAACCACCTCGCCGTCCATAACAGGCAGCTGGAGCTTGCTCCCCCCCCCCCAGGGTGACCCAGCCACAGGACCTCCGTCTTCGATGGGTTCACCTTCAACCTGCTGGCCCGCAGCCACCCAGTCAGGGCTTCCAGGCATTGATGGAAATAATCGGGTACAGAGTCCGGCCGGCCGTCCATCCTCAGCACCAGCTGGGTGTCATCCGCGTACTGGTGACACTCCAGACCAAAACTACGCACCAGTTGGGCCAGTGGACGCATGTAGGTGTTAAATAATAGAGGAGATGGTATTATTTGCTTGTTTCCATTTTATTTTGCTGTACTGTAATTTTGGGCTTGGCCTCATGTTATCTGCCCCGAATCCCCTTTGGGGAGATGGTGGCGGGGTATAAATAAAGATTGTTATTATTATTGTTGTTATTATTATTATTATTAGTGTACCACCCACCCAGGACTGTGAAGTGTGCAAGCCCTGTCGTGGAATTCCTCCCTCCTGTTTGGATAAGAGCTTTCCTGTGAAAAAGTGGGTCTGCAAGCTAGAATTAAGTAACCACTAAAGGAAGAGCGACAGCACTGTAATAAGACCTGCGAGTGAGCCAAAGGCGGAGTCACTTCCTGCCTGCGCGGCTGCATACCTGTCCGCTGCCTTTTCAGGCTGACGTAGGGCAGGAGGTCGTGCCTGGTGAGCACCCGCAGGAGCTGCAACAGCTGCACAAAGTTGGTCTCGTCGCACTTGCCCCTCCGCTCGAGCTCCAGGAGCAGCCGGACCCCGTCCTTGGGCAGGCCCCTGGCCCCGGTCCCCTCAAGGCCGCCTTGCGCCTGGCCCGGGGCCCCCTGCTGCTGCTGCAGCCGCTCCTTCCTCCATCCCTGGAGGGCGGGCGAGGCCGTCTCCGCGGCCCCCTCTTCCGCGGCTGCCGCCACCGCCCAGAGCTCAGGGTCCAGCGGGTGTCGCCAGGGCTGGGTCTCCTCCAGCAGGAAGGAGAGCACTTCCACGTCGTTGTGGGTCAGCTGGGCCCCCACCACTTCGAACATGCGGTGCAGGGGGATCATCCCGTAGTACTCCAGGCACTCCTCCTCCTCCCAGGCGTGCGCAAACAGGGGCCGCCGGGAGTTAGCCATTGGGGCGGGAGGGAGGCGCAAGGAGGGGGTAGCCCTGGGAGAACAAGCGCTGCGCAGGAGGAGGAGCTCCAGGTGGCGGGTGAGAGAGACCGGCGCCTGCAAGGGAAGGAACAGCACCGCTCAGGGGCTTCAGAAGCAGGGGCAGCGCACAGGGGCAGGGCAGGCTTGGAGGCAGCCCCTGGGGAAGGGAGTAGTGGGGAGGAAGCCGGGAGGAAGCAGGCCCAGACTCCAGGCTGATGCTGCGTCAAGAGAGGAAAGTCTCCTGCTTGGCCTGGACGGGGGGCTAGAAGCCTTCGCGGTGGGCCCAGAGGACGATCCAGAGTTGGGAGAGACTACGAGCACGCAGGAGAAACACCGCTAGAACATCCCTGGTGGATGGCCACCCAGCCTCTGCTTCCAAGGGAGGAAGTTCCCCCAGGCCCCAAGGCAGGGAGTCCCACTGCTGAACAGCTTTCCTACCAGCCAGGGAGTTCTGTGAGGACATGGAGGAAATCAGGTGGGGGGGTGAGTGTGCTCACTGTAAACAAAGGCACGGGACTGATGGGCTGGCCCCGCGCGTGACAGGCAAGGGCCAACTTGGGCCTCCCCTCCCTGCCTTTCTGTGGAGGGAGGGAGGCCCCTCTTCCGGTTGGGAATGCCCCGCAAGGCCTCTTCGGCCCTCCCTGCCTCCCTCCCTGTGTTTTGGACTCCAACTCCCAGCATTCCTCACAGCCTGAGGCCCCTCCCTCCTTCCCTTGACCCTGGGTCTCTTCAGCGGGAAGGGGAGGGCCCGAGGCTGCAAGGAATGCTGGGAGTTGGAGTCCAAAACACCTGGACGGAGGGCCTAAGAAGCCTTGCGGGGCATTCCCAACTGGAAGAGGAGCCCCCCTCCCCCCCTTTCTGTGTTTTGGACTCCAACTCCCAGCATTCCTCACAGCCTGAGGCCCCTCCCTCTCTCCCTTGACCCTGGGCTGCTTCAGCGGGAAGGTGAGGGCCCGAGGCTGCGAGGAATGCTGGGAGTTGGAGTCCAAAGCACAGGGAGGGGAGCGGGAGGCTCCTCTTCCGGTTGGGAATGCCCCGCAAGGCCTCTTGGGCCCTCCCTCCCTCCCTGTTTTTTGGACTCCAACTCCCAGCATTCCTCGCAGCCTGAGGCCCCTCCCTCCCTCCCTTGACCCTGGGTCTCTTCAGCGGGAAGAGCCGGGCGCGAGGCTTCGAGGGATGCTTGGAGTTGGAGTCCAAAGCACAGGGAGCGGGGAGGGAGGCTCCTCTTCCGGTTGGGAATGCCCCACAAGGCCTCTTGGGCCCTCCCTCCCTGTGTTTTGGACTCCAACTCCCAGCATTCCTTGCAGTCTGAGGCCCCTCCCTCCCTCCCTAGCCCCTGGGCTGCTTCAGCGGGAAGGGGAGGGCCCAAGGCTGCGAGGAATGTTGGGAGTTGGAGTCCAAAGCACAGGGAGGGAGGGAGGGCCCAAGAGGCCTCCTGGCCTCCCCAACCGGAAGAGGAGCCTCCCTCCCCCCTCCCTGTGTTTTGGACTCCAACTCCCAGCATTCCTCGCAGCCGGAGGCCCCTCCCTTGACCCTGGGCCGCTTCAGCGGGAAGGGGGAGGGCCCGAGGCTGCGAGGAATGCTGGGAGTTGGAGTCCAAAACATCTGGAGGAGGCAGGGAGGGCCCATGAGGCCTTGCGGGCCTTCCCAACCGGAAGAGGAGCCTCCCTCCCCTCCCTGTGTTTTGGACTCCAACTCCCATCATTCCTCGCAGCCGGAGGCCCCTCCCTCCCTCCCTCGACCGTGGGCCGCTTCAGCAGGAAGGGGAGGGCCCGAGGCTGCGAGGAATGCTGGGAGTTGGAGTCCAAAACACCTGGAGGGAGGCAGGGAGGGCCCATGAGGCCTTGCGGGGCCTTCCCAACCGGAAGAGGAGCCTCCCTCCCCCCTCCCTGTGTTTTGGACTCCAACTCCCATCATTCCTCGCAGCCGGAGGCCCCTCCCTCCCTCCCTCGACCGTGGGCCGCTTCAGCAGGAAGGGGAGGGCCCGAGGCTGCGAGGAATGCTGGGAGTTGGAGTCCAAAACATCTGGAGGGAGGCAGGGAGGGCCCATGAGGCCTTGCGGGGCCTTCCCAACCGGAAGAGGAGCCTCCCTCCCACCCTCCCTCGCAGCTGGTCGTCCGCGGGAGGCCAAACGCGCACCGGCCGCCAGGGGGCAGCAGCCGAAGGAGCCTTGGGGGGGGCAAGGGGAAAGCGCCCCCCTCCCTCTCTGTGCGGGGGGAGGGGCGCCCATGGCGAGAGAGGCCCCCACCACCGTCTGTTGGGGGGAGAGAGAGTGGGGGCCCTCCGGACCCTTCCCTCCCCCGGCTACAAGCTCTCACCGAGGCTGCGTCGCCGCGGTGTTCCTGCCGGGCTGCCTGCTGCTGCTGCTGCTGCTGCCGCCTGCGCCGTCCTTCTGGCCCTCCGGGTCCCTGGGAGGCCTCTCTGCGCCTGCGCCGGCCTCGCCTGGGCTCCGCCCCCTCCCCCTCGCGCATGCGCCGGCCCCTTGTTTGTGTCTCCCGCGCTGGCGGCCTGGCCCGCGCATGCGCCTTCCCGGCAGCCCTGGCTCACGCGGACGGCCCGCCGGCGCCCTCGTGCGGCACGTGACGGGGCGGGGCCTCCCGACCCCCTCGACAACAACAGCCGCAGCAGCAGCAGCACAAGCCAGCGCGGCCCCGCCCCCTCCTGGGACGTCGCCAAGGAGACGGCGGGACGGGCTTGCGTCACAGGCGCAACCCCGCCCAGGCAGGCGCCGCCGTGACGTCAGAGGCCTGCGGCGAGCAGGAGTGCCCCTCTGAGTATCGAGGGCGCTGATTGGCCCAGCCGCGAGGGAGAGCGGGCGAGCAGGAGGCGGGGGGAGAGGGCCTGGGCCTGGGCCTTGCGTGGAGCCTGAGAGCCGGCGGTGAGTGAGTGAGTGGCAGGGGAGTAGCCCTGGGGAGGAGGGGGAGGGGAGTCCCCGGTTGGGAGCAGGCCCAGAGCTGCCTCCTCCTCCCGCTGCCTGGGCCTGGAGCCCGGCCTGGCCTGTGCGCGAGATGGGGGCGCCTGGAGAGCGCATGCGGGGTGGGAGCCAAGGCGGGCCAGGGGGAGCGGGCCTGGGCTGTGGGCAGTGGGCAGCGGGCGGGCCTTCCTCACCGGCTCTCTCCCCTCCCGCAGGCCATGGAGGACCTGTCGCAGCCGCTCTTCCTGCAGCACCAGTACATGTGCTCCGAGTGCGGCCTGCTCTACGACACCCTGGAAGGCGTGCTCATCCACCACCAGAGCCACATCCTCCTCCCGCAGCAGCAGCACCACCACCACCCTCCCCCTGCGGAAGAAGAAGAAGAAGGGGCCGCCCCGCCACCAGCCCTGGCCCCCTCGGCCCCACACGACAGCGGCGGAAGCGGCGGTGGCTTCCAGTGCCTGGAGTGCGGCTGCGCCCTGGGCTCCCCGGACGAGCTGCTGGCCCACCAGGAGGAGCACCCCAGGGAGGTCCCCTCCCGGCCCCCGGCTCCGGCCCCGGGGCAGATCCGCTACCAGTGCAACGAGTGCCAGGAGCTCTTCCCCTCCACCGCTCTCTGGCTGGCCCACCGCCGGGCCCACCGCCAGGAGGAGCAGCCCCCCGCGGCCTCGCCACCCCCGCCCCCCGTGCACCCCTACGAGTGCTCCGAGTGCGCCGGCCTCTTCCCGACCCCCGAGGAGCTGCTGGAGCACCAGGGGGAGCACTTCACGGAGATCGAGAAGGAGAGCGCGGAGGCCCCCGAAGGCGGCAACGGCGGGGCGGCGGCAACGGAGGCGGCATCTCCAATCCGCACGGCATCTCCGCTCCGGTGCCCTGAAGAAGAGCCCCCGCTGCCCACCCCGCCCTCCGCCAAGGCACTCTGCTGCACAGACTGCAAGCAGCTATTTGCCTCGGCCGAGGCCCTGGAGCAGCACCGGCGGGAGCAACACCTACAGGCCCAGCCGGAGGAGTTCCTCTGCGGCGAGTGCCAGCGCGGCTTCACCACAGCCAAGCGGCTGCTGGCCCACCAGCGGGCGCACATGGACGGCACCTACGAGTGCCCCAACTGCAACAAGCTCTTCAAGAAGGCAGCCTCCCTGGAGCAGCACATGCGGGTGCACAAGGGGGAGGCCCTCTACCTCTGCGTGGACTGCGGCCTGGGCTTCTCCACCGAGATGACGCTGGTGACGCACCGCAAGAGTCACACCGCCAACCCCCTGCACCGCTGCCACTGCGGCAAGGCCTTCAGCAACATGACCAAGTTTCTGTACCACCGGCGCACGCACGCTGGCAAAAGCGGGGTGCCCCCCGCACGAGGGAACGCCAAGCCCCCGGAGCCAGTCCCGAGCGACGGGGAGCCGGTGGTCAATGGCGGCAGCAGCAGTGGGGCCTCAGCCTGCCCCAAGCCCCCCTCCTCCTCCACTTCCTCCCCGAAGAAGGGGCCGGGAGCAGAGGCCAGCGGGGCGAGCTTCCTGTGTCCGCAGTGTGGCAAGAGCTTCTCCACTTACCTCCGGATGGTGCGACACAAGCGGGTGGTGCATGTCCTGGAGCGCAAGCACAAGTGCCCCACGTGCAGCAAGAAGTTCAAGAAGCTGGTGCACGTGCGGAACCACCTGCGCACCCACACCGGGGAACGGCCCTTCCAGTGCTCCGAGTGCGGCAAGACCTTCGTCTCGCAGGCCAACCTGGCGCGGCACCACATCACCCACACCGGGGAGCGCCCCTACCAGTGCCAGGTGTGCGGCAAGCGCTTCACCCAGTCCTCCAACCTCCGCCAGCACCGCCTCCTGCACCTGGTGCCCACCCGCCTGGGCCCCCACACCTGCCAGGACTGCGGGGCCACCTTCGCCCGCCCCTACCAGCTGGCCCTGCACCAGGCGGCCCATATGGGCAGCCTGCCCTTCCCCTGCCCCGAATGTGAGAAGTCCTTTCCCCGCCGCTGTCTTTTGGAGCTGCACCGGCTCAGTCACGCTGGGCGCGAGCCCCACCGCTGCCCGGACTGCAACGCCCTCTTTGCGGAGGCTTTCAAGCTGCAGGAGCACCGCTGCGCCCGCCGCCGGGAGCTGGGCCCCTCCCGGACATACCCCTGCCTCTCCTGCGGCAAGTACCTGGGCTCCCCAGCCAAGCTGGCCGCCCACCAGCTGGCGCACTCGGGCCAGCGCCCTTTCCCGTGCCCGCTCTGCGGCAAGACCTTCACCACCCCGAGCGGGCTGAGCCGGCACCAGCAGCGCCACGCCGGCCTGCGACCCCACAAGTGCCCTGTCTGTGCAAAGGGCTTCATGGCGGCCTCGGGGCTGCAGCTGCACCAGCGCATCCACACGGGAGAACGCCCCTTCCCCTGCCCCGAGTGTGGCAAGGCCTTCCGTCAGGCCACCCACCTCCAGGAGCACCGGAGGCTGCACACGGGCGAGCGCCCCTTCCGTTGCCGGGACTGCGGTAAGGCCTTCGTGCAGTCCATGCACCTGGCCGAGCACCGGCGCATCCACACGGGCGAGCGGCCCCACCCCTGCCCCCTCTGCCCCCGGACCTTCAAGACCCTCTCCCACCTGCGCAGCCACCGCAAAACCCACGCGGAAGCGGAGCCCCAGCAGGAGGCGCTGGTGCTGGCCACGCCAGAGCCTTCGGCGGGAGCGGCAAACGGAGGGGTGCCTGGCCAGCCTGTCCAGACCATCATGTGCACCGAGTTCGGAGAGACCATTGCCATCATTGAAAGCGCTGAGCCGCTGCCCTTGGTGGAGACCATTGAGATCTACCAGGCCACGCTGGAAGGGAGCCTCCAGGTCCACGCCTTCGTCTAGGAGCAGGGACTCCGGGCCCACAGGCTGGTGTTGGAGCCAGGCTTCGGCCCATGCGCCTCTTTTTCTGTGCCGGGCCTTTGTGCCATGGGTGTTTGTTGAAGTGTGTGTGTGTGCAACGGACTCACCCGGGCCACATCTGCACACCTGTTTCCGGTATTTATTTCTGCTTTTCTAAAGAAGGTTCTAATCCATGTTTTTCCAGTTTTGTTTCTGCCGGGGGTTGAGGAGGGCCGAGGGGTGGCCGAGGTCCTGCCCGCTGCCCATTAAACTACTCCTCTGTGCTTAGAAGTTGATCTCCTTGTCTCCTCTTGTTTGCAGATCAACACAACGACAGGCCAGGCCTTGTCTTATTTGAGTTATGATGCCACTGGGGCCACCCCCGCCCACCCGCCCCTGAAGGGGAGACCCACTAAAACCGGGGGAGGGAATGGCACGGTTGCCATTGAAGGAACATCACAGCCAAGAGGGTCCAAGGGCTGAGTGGATGAGCAAAGCGGCGGCTCTTGTATCTTCAGCCAAGGAATCGCTTGCCTGCATTGCATGCGCCTCTTGAACCTTGAGGGGCGGCAAGGGGGGCCAGAGAAGCAGGTTGTCCAGGGCAAGGCTGGCACAGGCTCTTTGGTGGGCAGAAAGGACTGCCTGCCCAGCAACCTCCGCCCGATAAGCTCTGGAAAATGAGCTGGAAGGACAAAGGGTCCAAACTCTTTCCCAGCCAGCTGTAGTTGAGCCGAGGAGGCAAAAGGTGGCAAAGGGACTTGGCAGAGCAAACTTGAGTTCATGTTTACATAATGGCGTGGGGCTAAATCCAGGGTTATGCAACCAGGCTCATGTCCCTGGGACAGGAGTTCCTTTCCTCAGTCTGCAATCCCCTCAAAAACGTGGCTTAAAGTCGGCGGTGGCTGTGAGAGGGAAGGGGGCGGCCGATTGGCCAGCACCGTTGGGCCCAAGCCACTCCTGGTCACCCTTTTCCAGCCGGCCTCCTTGATTGCAGACCAGAATCCCACCTTTCCCACCACCCCCGAGGACATGAGGGCTTCCCCACCCACGTCTCCCCTCCTCACCCACTCAGGATCGCAGTCCCACCTTCCCCACCACCCCCGAGGACATGAGGGCTTCCCTACCCACCCTCCCCCTCCTCACCCACTCAGGATCGCAGTCCCACCTTCCCACCACCCCTGAGGGCAGGAGGGCTTCCCTACCCACGCCTCCCTCCTCACCCACTCAGGATCGCAGTCCCACCTTCCCCACCACCCATGAGGGCTTCCCTACCCACTCCTCCCCTCCTCACCCACTCAGGATCGCAGTCCCACCTTCCCCACCACCCCTGAGGGCAGGAGGGCTTCCCTACCCACTCCTCCCCTCCTCACCCACTCAGGATCGCAGTCCCACCTTCCCCACCACCCCTGAGGGCAGGAGGGCTTCCCTACCCACGCCTCCCCTCCTCACCCACTCAGGATCGCAGTCCCACCTTCCCCACCACCCCCGAGGACATGAGGGCTTCCCTACCCACTCCTCCCCTCCTCACCCACTCAGGATCGCAGTCCCACCTTCCCCACCACCCCCTGAGGGCAGGAGGGCTTCCCTACCCACGCCTCCCCTCCTCACCCACTCAGGATCGCAGTCCCACCTTCCCCACCACCCCTGAGGGCAGGAGGGCTTCCCTACCCACGCCTCCCCTCCTCACCCACTCAGGATCGCAGTCCCACCTTCCCCACCACCCCTGAGGGCAGGAGGGCTTCCCTACCCACGCCTCCCCTCCTCACCCACTCAGGATCGCAGTCCCACCTTCCCCACCACCCCAGAGGGCAGGAGGGCTTCCCCACCCACGCCTCCCCTCCTCACCCACTCAGGATCGCAGTCCCACCTTCCCCACCACCCCTGAGGGCAGGAGGGCTTCCCTACCCACTCCTCCCCTCCTCACCCACTCAGGATCGCAGTCCCACCTTCCCCACCACCCCCGAGGACATGAGGGCTTCCCCACCCACGTCTCCCCTCCTCACCCACTCAGGATCGCAGTCCCACCTTCCCCACCACCCCGGAGGACATGAGGGCTTCCCCCACGTCTCCCCTCCTCACCCACTCAGGATCGCAGTCCCACCTTTCCCACCACCCCGGAGGACATGAGGGCTTCCCTCCCCTCCCCTCCTCACCCACTCAGGATCGCAGTCCCACCTTCCCCACCACCCCTGAGGACATGAGGGCTTCCCTACCCACTCCTCCCCTCCTCACCCACTCAGGATCGCAGTCCCACCTTCCCCACCACCCCTGAGGGCAAGAGGGCTTCCCTACCCAGGCCTCCCCTCCTCACCCACTCAGGATCGCAGTCCCACCTTCCCCACCACCCCTGAGGGCAGGAGGGCTTCCCTACCCAGGCCTCCCCTCCCCACTCACCCCCACCTTCCCCACCACCCAGGATCGCAGCCCCACCTTCCCCACCACCCCTGAGGGCAGGAGGGCTTCCCTACCCACCTCTCCCCTCCTCACCCACTCAGGATCGCAGTCCCACCTTCCCCACCACCCCTGAGGGCAGGAGGGCTTCCCTACCCACACTCCTCCCACCCACTCAGGATCGCAGTCCCACCCACTCAGGATCGCACCCACGCCCACCTTCCCCACCTTCCCCACCACCCTGAGGGCAGGAGGGCTTCCCTACCCACGCCTCCCCTCCTCACCCACTCAGGATCGCAGTCCCACCTTCCCCACCACCCCTGAGGGCAGGAGGGCTTCCCCACCCCCTCCCCACTCACCCACTCAGGATCTCCCCTCCTCACCCACTCAGGATCGCAGTCCCACCTTCCCCACCAATCCCACGCCTCCCCCACTCAGGATCGCAGTCCCACCTTCCCCACCACCCCCCCTTCCCTACCCACGCCTCCCCTCCTCACCCACTCAGGATCGCAGTCCCACCTTCCCCACCACCCCTGAGGGCAGGAGGGCTTCCCAACCCACGCCTCCCCTCCTCACCCACTCAGGAGCGCAGTCCCACCTGCCAGACCACCACCCCCTGAGGGCATTGGAGGGGGCTTCCCTACCCAGCCTCCCTCCTCACCCACTCAGGTTCGCAGTCCCACCTTCCCACCACCCCTGAGGGCATTCCCCAGGCTGCTCCCTTCCCACTCCTCCCTCCTCACCCACCTTGAGGATCGGACAGGAGGGGTCCCACCTTCCCCACCACCCTGACAGGGCAGAAAGAGGGGAGGCCGTTTCTACCCACGCTCCCTCCTCACCCACTCAGGATCGCAGTCCCACCTTCCCCACCACCCCTGAGGGCAGGGGAGGGCTCCCTACCCACTCCTCCCTCCTCACCCACTCAGGAGGGGAGGGGGAACCTCAGATCTTGTTTAAAAACAACAGCATCCCACCTTCCCCACCACCCCGGGCGACACGAAGCTGGAACTAAAACCATGTTGTCGTTTTGTTTTCTCTGCGGGGTGTTAAAAACAAGAGGGACTTAAAAACAAGAGGGACCCCCCCCCCCTTTGGGGGGAGGAGAGGGAGTTGGGGAGAGGGTCAGCAAAAACCGCAGGGCTCCCCCCCCCCACACACACACACACACTTGATGAGGCACCAGCCTGGACTCATGACCAAGAAAGGAGCCCTGAAGCCACAAGATGACCGTTCACTTGGTTTTTTTTTCTGCTGTCTCCCCATGCAAAAGAGGGGTTGCGAGGGAACCTCAAATGATGCCCCCCTCCTGTCCGGTGTGCCCCCCCCTCCCACAACCGACTGCCCCTTTGACCAAGAGGAGGGGGTGGGGTGCCGCATGGTCCCCGGCCATGATTCCCCTTCCTCCTCCTCCTCCTCTCCCCCTCCGTTGTTCACAGTTCAGAGAAGTCCGTGTGGGGGGCAGGGGGTGGTGGAGGGGACCTGCCCCCCGGCCCAGAGGCAGCCCCTCAGGACGTGTTGGCGATGGGTCCCGTGCCACTGCCGTCCCCCGGCGTGCCCTGGCTCCGGTCCGGTCCGAGTCTCCCCTCGCCTGCAGCAAAAGAGGAAAGTGAGCCTTCCCTTGGCCGCCTCCCCTGTATCCCGCTATGACGGAACGCGAGGGTCCCTGTTCCTGGGCTGCGCATGCCGTTCTCTAATGCAGGGGTGGGCAACTATTTTTCCCAAGGGGCCACACGAGAGCCAAAAATTATTGTGGAGGGCCGCATCTATTTATTTACTTGCTTACTATATTTACTATATATTATACATCATTCATATTAACATATTAATAGATCAAGAAATATTCATATATTAGTATTAATATCATAATTATTATATTGTCTATCTATGTATATAATAAAAGTTAGTGTTTGCGGGCGGTGGGTGGGTGGTGCGACCAAGCGAATATGTGCCAGCGTTTTGATTGGCTGCAACTGTGGGATTATTTGCATAAATGGCTGTGACTGGCCAGCCTCCCAACATTCCAACACAGCACAGAGAGGGAAGGGCCTGAGGCAGGCAGACATGGCTGGAGCTGAAGTTAGCCAGTGGACCGTTTTTTCTGTTGGAAATGGAGTGTTCAGTACCTTCACCCAAGACACTTCTTAAGGTGACTCAGAGGGAAAGCAAAAGGCCTCAGGCACTGTGGCCCACACCAATGACGGATCAGGACCAAACAAGGGACCAATGGCCCACTTCACAACCTGGCGTGGTTTAGGGCAGGATGGGCCACGAATGATGGGATTTGCAGTACCTTCACCTCACTTCCCAAACAACACTGCAGCCCCTATACATCACAGACCAGGCCCCAAATTGACAGCAAGGCTTCCTTAACTTGATTTTCCTGACCAGGCCTCAGCTCATGGGATATTGTTAGGCTTCCTCAACTTGATTTTCCTGACTAGGCCCCCAACAATGACAGAACAAGACCAAACTTGGCACACAGACCCCCCCAAGATGCACCCTACATCCTGGTGCAGTTTAAGGGAGGATGGACCATGGATGATGGGACTTGCAGTACTTTAATTCACTTCCTTAAGAGCACTGTGGCCCACACCAATGACGAACTATGGCACACAATGCCTTCCTCAAATAACCCGGGCACCGCCGGGTCCCCAAGCTAGTAGTATATATATAGACATTATAATATATTGAAATTATAATATAATATAACATTATTATATTATTTTATTAATAATAACAATATTATAAAATAATAATAAAACCACTAAAATACAATTAAATTCCCCAGCTGATTGCCCTGCCATGGAGTGCCTGCCATCCCGGTTTGGAGCCTCGGAGCCACCGGGAACGGAACTGGGAGGGCGCCTCGGAGAAGGAAGGAAGGAGCCACGTGACTGCAGCACCGAGGCCTTCGCTTTCCTCTCACCCAAAGAGCCCCTCGTGAGTGCTCCTCCTGCAGGGCTGGATCGCCTCCAGGGATGGCAGGCACTCCGAAGCCACCGCTTCTCCGGCCTGTCTGCCGGAGACAGAATCGGCCCCACAGATGGCATGGCGGCAGAGGCACCCCTTCCTCTTGGCCCCAATGGGGTACTCTCACAAACTTGGATTTTGCAGGAGGGGGGGGGGCACATTTTGCTATAGTTTTTCAATGGATCGTTTGCGGCACTCACAAAAACAGCAATGTTTCTGGAGTATAAAAACTACTTTCAACGTAAGGGCCGCTCAATTAAACACAGTAACACAAACCAATAACACAACCAGGAGCACATTCCCCCCCAAATTTTGTGACATGGTGTAATGCAGCTCTCGCCCCCAAAACTCAAAGTCAAGGCACTCACTGTGTGCGGTTGTCGAACTAGACGTCCCCACCGAAGTGGTCTGGGACCGGACGTGTGGCGGAATGAGGTTGGAATTCAGGCCCGGCTGAATGGACAGCTCTGCAGGGGGAACACGTAGGGAGAGATAGATTCTGTGGCCCCTGGTCCACAATGACCTTTCAGGCATCTTGAGAGGAGGACACGTGTGTGCAGCCTTCCTCCCTTGGAGGTCACGGGACTCTGGGTGCCCTCCGGCCCCTGGGTGACCCCATTCCCCCACTCCCCTCCTCCCAGGGCTTTAAGTTGACAGCACCCCTCGGGTCCACAAGAGCCCCTGCTCCCTTAGGACGACCACTTTGGCCCCTCTTCCTCCTTGACTCCGTGGGTCCCGACCCTGCCCACTCACCCACAGGGCTGAAGTTGAAGAGAGGGGGCAGCTCGCGGCCATTGGGTAGCCGGGCGTTGGGCTCTCGCAGCTCATCGAAGAAGCTGTTGGCGCAGGCCTCGAGTGGGGAGAGGCGGGTGGCCGGCGTGTACTCCAGCAGCCGGCTGCACAGCGAAATGGCCTCCAGCGGCGTGCGGGGCTTGAATACCTGCGGCAAAGGAGGGGGGAGGCGGTCAGCCACCGGACCATAGCCTTTCCGCAGCCCTGACCCATTGGCACGTCTTCCCTTCTGGTACCTTGATCCAGGGGTGTGCTTTGATCTGGGGGAACTTGAACTCTGTGTAGTTGGGGTTCATCTCTCGGATCTGTTCTCGCGTCGGCGTGCCCAGCACCTGCAGCAGGGGAGGGAAGGGAAGGGAGGGAAGTGGCACCCGGCAGGCATCGCTTACTCTGCGGGAGGCAACTCTGGGGGTGCCACTCACTTCTGCTGGCACCCCTACTCTTAGGAAAGCGCGCCGGAGGACTTGGGGTGGGCAACAAGACTCAAACTCCTTGGGGATAAATGCACTGGCTCAGGAGCGCCTCGGGCGTTCCCGGTCCACTTTCTCCCCAAGGCCAACGGAATGCCCAGCCTCTCCGGCCATAAGCTGCATGGACTCAACGGCACATGAGGCCCCTTCGTCTCTAGAGTCCGCTTTCTCCATGGGGCACGAAGAGAGGTGGGACAGGCCCAGCCCCACTCCCCATTGACTATGTAAACAGTGGGTGCAGTGCCACACCAAACGATAGTGGGGTGTCTCCTTTGGCCCCAGGCTGACCAGGAGTGTGAACCAGGCAGCCCACGTGCAATTACCTTGATGATCTCCACCAGCTGGTCCACACCACTGTCGCCAGGAAATATGGGCTGGCCCAGGAGCAGTTCTGCCAGGACGCAGCCGGCTGACCAGATATCTAGCCAAGGTAGGGGCGGAAGAAGAAGGGAAAAAAGGGGGACCTTCAGCACCAGTTGAATCTCTTCTGAGGGTGGGGTGGGGTGAGCAGCACCCCAAAACCACAGGTCAACCTTCATAGGGAGAGGAGCAGCTCATTATTACGTCTGAGTGTGAGTGCATGCACATGCCCTGCATGCAAAGGGCCGAAGGGAGGGGGAGGCCGGGATCTCACCGATGTTGGAGGTGTAATCGGTGGCTCCAAAGATGAGCTCCGGGGCCCGGTAGTAGCGAGAGCAGATGTAGGAGACGTTGGGCTCTCCCCGCACCAGCTGCTTTGCGCTGAGGGGGAAAGGCAGAAGAGGACTCTCCATCACTCGGCCCAGAAAGACCAGGGTCCAAGGCCCCGCAAACCCCTCGGCCTTCCTTTCCTGAGCTCCTCCGTCCGGCCACTGCTGGGGAAGGCCAGGCTATGCAGGTCCGGCACAGAAGGGCACCCGGAGCCTGGGCCATGGCAAAACGGCAATCCGGATGGGCAGGTGGGTGGTCCACAAAGCGCAACCCCATCTCCACCCCACCGCCCGGCTCCCCCTCACCTGCCGAAGTCACAAAGCTTCAGTACGGCCGTGTCGGGGTCCACCAGGAGGTTCTGGGGCTTGATGTCCCGGTGACAAACCCCTTGAGAATGGATGTAAGCAAGGCTGCGGAAAAGCTGGTACATGTACACCTGCAGAAGGAGAAGGAGAAGGAGGCGGGCGGCTCACATGGCGGCTCCTGTCAACACCCAGTCGCCATCAACTGTGGGGTCACCTCAGGTGGCCATCTACGTGAAATGCTCTTTTTACCGCATTCATTTGGCACGTATTTGGAATATGGTTATTCTCCGCACTGCGCGGCCCTTCTTTTAGTATTAGCCGTGCATGTGCCGCTGTGAGCATTTAGAGTAGAACATGAGAACTGCATTGCCATTGTACGTTGTACAATGAACTTAAATGCTTTCCCTAGCACAGTGTTTCCCAACCTTTTTTGAGCCGCGGCACATTTTTCACATTTATCCTGGGGCACACCACCAACCAAAATGACACTCTAACACAGTAATACATATAGTTAATATATTTTTTAATGTATTTATACACTCAGTGTGAAACCTGGGCCTGTTTCGATGAACACAACAGAGATATCCTGGCAGGAATGGCAGAAAGACACACACGAAGGTCTTGCTCAACAGCTGGGAGTTATAGTTCACCCGCAATCAAAGAGCATTCTGTACTCCACCAATGATGGAATGGAATCAAACTTCCCACACAGAACTCCCATAAGGGAGCCCGAGTGGCGAAGAAAGAGTGTTCGGCAGGAGGGGGAAGAAAGGGGATTGGAGGTTCCAATTTCCCACGGCGCACCTGATGATCACTCACGGCACACTGGTTGGGAAGCACTGCCCTAGCACACATCACACAACAACACGCCCAGCTCTCCAGGCACCCACCCACCCCACCGCACATCCCCCAAAGGCACATCAATGCGAAGCCATGGAGTTCAAGATAGTTACAAGCTCTCCGATTAAAGCGGTCTCTCGGCCGCTGCGAGCATAGATTGCCGCCAAGGTAGGCACCAAATTATAAATTATCAACTCCAAAGGGGCACTGCAATCCGTTCACATTGCAACCCGCCCGCGGTTCCCAACCTTCCTTCGTCCTGGAACCGGCCGAATCCCTCAAGCGGAAAGAGACACAGCACGACTACCGAGGGAGAGGTACCTTCACGTAGATGACGGGGATGGTCTGCTTGGCTTTGGTGAAGTGCCGGGCCACGCGGTACACGGTCTCCGGCACAAAGTCCAGGACTAAATTGAGGTAAACCTCGTCCTTCTGCAACAGAATTTGGGGAAGAGAGGCGTTAAGGTGGTGGGGCCTACGGGCCAACGCCCATCCGACCCAAACGGCGATGGCTGACAACACGGAAGAACACGCGTGCACGGAAACGTGAGGAGCACAGCTGCCATTTCAAGAAAAAGGACGGAACATTCTAGGAGGGAGACATTCTACGGCAGGCATGGGCAAACTTCGGCCGTCCAGGTGTTTTGGACTACAACTCCCACAATTCCTAACAGCCTACCGGCTGTTAGGAATTGTGGGAGTTGTAGTCCAAAACACCTGGAGGGCCGAAGTTTGCCCTGGCCTGTTCTACGGCAATCCGGTTCCAGAGAGGAGAACGTGACCCACACGTTAGCTGAGGACTAAGCATGCCGTCCAAATGGCTTGTGGCATAAACACCAACATGGAGGTCAGCTCAGGGAAGCCCCTGCTCGGAACAGACCACCCACCGCCCCGTGGGTACCCGAAGCCACGGGTGAGAGCAAACCCTAAAATCTGGCTCGACTTGGGCCAGAACCAGGAGTGCGCTGGACAACCAATCGTTCTCTGGGGGGAGATATTTTTGAAGCCTGGGTTTGTGGAGCCGTGGGCACCAGACCCACGGGCACATCGCCTGCAGAACAGGGAATGTGCACGGCTAGTGGTGTCCTGATTCTCGCTCGTGTAAGCAGGCCGGTGCCCATTCCCAAAGGCCTGGCACAGTATTTCCTGGTCAGGCAGGCAGACTACACATGGCAAGGAAAGGGGTGCCAGAGAATCCTAGCGGGGTGCCTGTCAACAAAGCTGTTCCCAATTGGATGGAGGGATTTGGGGGGTGGGGGGTGGTGAAGAACCAGCAAGGCCGCCGCAAGGTTCCACCAGGACCAAAGGACGACGAGGACGAAGGCCCCACTCAGGCCAGAAACTCACAGGGCTGCCTTGGGAAGTGGCTCTCTCTCAACCTCATGGCCTCGAAGGAAGCTGTTGGGGCAAAAGGGGGGGGGGATAGATCCCATGCAAAGGAGGCTGTTTTACACAAACACACACACACCCCGCTGGCTCACCTTTTCCCCACTGGAGTAGAAGAAGTACCGCAGGCGCACGATGTTGCAGTGGTCCAACTTCCGCATGATCTGTAGCTCCCGGTTCTGCAGGGGGGAAAGGTCAAGGTGAGGGACGAGGGGGGGGGAGGGCCTCAGGCCAGGCGGCGGTGGGGCCGGCTCCTGGGTGGGTGGTGACGGGGGAGGGCAGGGCAGGGGGGGGGGCTCAGGCCGGGCAGCAGCGGTGGGGCCGGCCCTTGGGTGGGCAGCCTGGCCTACCTTGAAGCGCTTGTCCTGCAGCACCTTCTTGATGGCCACCAGCTCCCCCGAGTCGGCCAGGCGGGCCTGGTACACCACCCCGAAGGAGCCGTTGCCGATGACCTTGATGTCCGAGTAGGAGACCTCCTGCGGGCGGTCCGGCCCTTGGCCCGGCGTGGCCACCACCGTGGTCACCTTCGCACTGTCCCCTGCAAGGAGGAAGGAAGGAAAGAAGGAGGGATGGAAGGAGCGCGTCAGGGACCCTAACCCTGCGCCCACCAGAGGTGGAAGACGCCTCCCCCCCCCCCGGAGAGGAAAGGAGGGCGACTGCCTGCTGGGGTCCCTTGACCGCTTGCCTTGCCCTTCCGCTAGAGTCCTGAAGGCGGAAGAGACCTGGTGGGCCACCGTCCAGTCCCCAGAGGTGGAAGAGCCCCCCCCCCAGAGAGGAAAGGAGGGCAACTGCCTGACTGTCCTGACTCGCGCCTCCTCAAGTTCCTGGCAGGCCATTGTCCAGTCCCCGAAGTTGGCAGAGGCCCTCCCCACCCCCCTGACTGCCTGCGCCCCTGTGCTAGACTCCTCAAGGTGGAAGAGACCTGGCAGGCCACCGTCCAGTCCAAGCCCAGGACCACTGCCTTCAAAGCCTCCCTGACAGATGGCCATCTAAGAGGAGCCCTTGTGGCCCCTTCTGTTGACCACCCCATGGCTGCCCCTCCCTCCCTCCTTCCCTCTGAGGACTGGGCTTCCCACCCAAGGACTGGGGGGGGGGGTCCCCTTGTCCGCTTGCCTCGCCCCTGCGCTAGAGTCCTCAAGGCGGAAGAGACCTGGCGGGCCACCGTCCAGTCCAAGCCCAGGACCACTGCCTTCAAAGCTGCCTCGAGAGATGGCCACCTAGGGGGAGCCCTTGTGGCCCCCTCCCTTGACCACCCCATGGCTGCCCCTCCCTCTGAGGCTGGGCCTAGGACCTGGGGGGGGGGACACACAAGGCACTGAGAGAGCTGACCTTTGCCCCGGCTCACCTGGCCACGCCCCTCCCGCCTGAGGTTGCCAGGCAACCAGCCCCTCCTCCTCCTCCCCCCTTTCCCCCCTCCCCCTGCTGCTGTTACATCCTTCCTGGCTTCGAGGGGCCACCCCCCCCCCGGGTCCCATGCCCTCCCCGTGACGTCACCGCCCCGAGGGGGAGACCCAGGCCCAGATATTGTCCTCACAAGAGTGGGGTCTCGGGGGGGGGGGTGGAAGTGGAGTGGGAGGGGGTCTCGGGGGGGGCACCCTCCCCTCCCCCAGACTCACTTCCGAGCTTGAGTCCCGGGAAGGAGGCGCCCGCTGCGGAGCCCCCTCCCCCGCCGAGGCCGCTGCCGCCCCCCCCCGGCCCGGGCCCTTGGGCCTTGCTCCCCGCGGGGGCGGCAGCGGCGGGGGGGCCCCGCGGAGGTGGAGGCGGCGGGGCGGCGGGGAGGGCCGCGCTGGGGGCGGCGGCGGAGGGGTCGGCGAAGGAGCTGGTCCGGGGCCGCGAGGAGGAGCTGCCGCTGCTCATGGCGAGCGAGCGAGGGCGGGCAGCGAGGGACGGGGCGCAGAGGGATGGCTCCCTTCCGACGGAGAGGCCGCCGATGCCTCCTCGGCCTGCTGCCTCCTCCTTCGCCGCCGCCGCGAGGCCCCGCGGGAAATGGAGTCCCCCCTCGGCCGGGCCTGCCTCCCTCCCTCGGCCCGCACGGCCTTCTGCCGGCACAAGGACTCCGCTTCCCAGCAGGCGCCGCGGCACGCGCTAGCTCGCCGCGAGGCACCACGGGAAATGGAGTCCGTCGCCCCCCCCCACTCCCTCACTCCCGCCTACACCTCCCAGCATGCGCAAGGCACCACGGGAAATGGAGTCCACCTTACTCCCTCACTTCCGCCTACACTTCTCAGCATGCGCAAGGCACCACGGGAAATGGAGTCCGTCGTCCCCCACTCCCTCACTTCCGCCTACACTTCCCAGCATGCGCAAGGCACCACGGGAAATGGAGTCCACCCCACTCCCTCACTTCCGCCTACACTTCTCAGCATGCGCAAAGCACCACGGGAAATGGAGTCCGTCGTCCCCCACTCCCGCCTACACCTCCCAGCATGCGCAAGGCACCACGGGAAATGGAGTCCACCCCACTCCCTCACTTCCGCCTACACCACGGGAAATGGAGTCCGTCGTCCCCCACTCCCTCACTTCCGCCTACACTACTCAGCATGCGCAAGGCACCACGGGAAATGGAGTCCACCCCACTCCCTCACTTCCGCCTACACTACTCAGAATGCGCAAAGCACCACGGGAAATGGAGTCCCTTCTCTCCCGAACGCCCTCACGCACGCCTACACCTCCCAGCATGCGCAAGGCACCACGGGAAATGGAGTCCACCCCACTCCCTCACTTCCGCCTACACTTCTCAGCATGCGCAAGGCACCACGGGAAATGGAGTCCCTTCTCTCCCGAACGCCCTCACGCACGCCTACACCTCCCAGCATGCGCAAGGCACCACGGGAAATGGAGTCCACCCCCGCCCGCCAGAACGCGCTCCCGAACGTTTGCACTTCCCAGCATCAGCCGACGCAATGCACCACGGGAAATGGAGTCCCCCCACTCCCAGGCTCCCGCCTACACTTCCCAGACTGCGCCGCGCGCGCTCTGACCTTCGGGGGGCCCTGCCGCCGCCGCCGCCGCGGCTGCTCCTCCTCCCGCTCCTCCTCCTCCTCCTGCGCGGCGCTCCATGGCGGGAGGCTGCGGCCCTTAGGGAGGAGGCCGCGGGCCCTGCTCTGCTCCCGGCATGCCCCGCGACCAGGCACAAGGAGGCAGAGGGTCTCGTGACCCGGCGGCGGAAACTACGGCTCCCGTCGTGCGCCGCGGCAGGAAGGGCAAGGCCTCGACGGGGAGGGAGGGAGGGAGGGGGGAATGAGGCTTTGGAGGCGGGGCCTCGAGTGAGGGAAAGGAGGAGGAGCTCCAGGCAGGCCCCGCCCATTCCCCAGCCGAAAGGGCTGCTGGGAGGTGTAGTTCCGGCCCAGCAAACATTCAGTGCCCTAGACCAGGCTTGGGCCCTCCCTGCAGGTGTTTTGGGCTCCAACTCCCAGCATTCCTCACAGCCCCAGGCCCCTTCCTCAAGCGGCTGAGGGGGGAAAGGAAAGGGCCCGAGGCTGCGAGGAATGCTGGGAGTTGGAGTCCAAAACACCTGGAGCCTCCCCGAGCTGGCCCAGGCCTGCCATGGACACACGACATACATAGAGGCTATTGGACACTCCGGCTTCTGGCCACCAGGGGGAGCTGTCACTTTCTCTCATCCTTTGCACACTCCTTGGAAATGTTTATGGCCTCACGCATCAGTTAAATGAGCCTCCCCACACATCAGTGGCACCTCATCTCCCCACTTGACAGGCGCAAACGTCCTTTCAGGCCACACGGGTCGACAACAAGCTACACAATGTCGGTCGAGAGCTCACCCTCCAACCCGAGAATGACCTTCGAACTCATGACCTTCAACCTGGGCAAGGTAGTTGAGAGGGCAGTAACGGAGCAGTTGCAGTCCTTCTTAGATGATGCAACATGGCTAGACCCCTTCCAGTCCGGCTTCCGTTCGGGGCACGGGACGGAGACGGTCCTGGTCTCCATCACAGACCTACTCCGCTGCCAGCTCAACCAAGGCGGGTCTGCGCTGCTCGTGTTATTGGACCTCACGGCAGCGTTTGACACGGTCGACCACAATCTCTTGATCCACCGCCTGGCCATGGCTGGAGTGAGGGGGGGCTCATTCTGAGGATGGAGGGCAGGCCGGAGTCCGTCCCCGATAATTTCCAACACTGCCTCGAGGCCGTTACTGGATGGCTGCGTGCCAGTAGGTTGAGGGTGAATCCGGCGAAGACGGAGATCTTGGGGTCGGGCCGCTCGGGTGGTGTAGATGTCCAGCTTCCGACCCTGGACGGTGTGGCGCTATGCCCATCGCCTTCCGTTAAGAGCCTGGGGGTCCATCTGGACTCCCAGCTGACCATGGAGGCCCAGGTCTCCGTGGTCAGCAAGGTTGCTTTTTTCATCTGCGACAGGCTCGGAGGCTGGCCCCCTATATCTCCCGGAATGACCTGGCCACGGTGATCAAGCTACGGTCATCTCAAGGCTGGATTACTGTAACGCGCTTTACGTTGGCCTTCCTTTGTCGGCGACCGGAAGCTCAAGCTGGTGCAGAACACTGCCGCCCGGCTCCAGTCTGGCACCCCAGCAGGCCGCCACGTCACACCTGTTTTGCAGGATCTGCACTGGCTCCCAATCGAGCACCGGATCTCCTTCAAGGTGTTGGTTCTTACCTTTAAGGCCTTGCATGGCCTGGGGCCAGCGTACTTGAGGGACCGACTCACCCCACACTGTTCCCCGAGATCACTACGCTCCGAGGATGCTAATTTGTTAGAGATACCCTCGGCGAAATCGGCTAAACTGACATCTACTCGCCGGAGGGCGTTCTCCGTTATAGCCCCTACGCTGTGGAACGCCCTCCCGGCTGGAACGCGGGCTATAAAGGACCTGCTCCCGTTTAGACGCGCCTGCAAAACTTATTTGTTTAAGCAGGCCTTCGGTGAGTAGGTCCTGCCCATGTTCCGCTTTAGCCGCTGTCCTGGGGTGTCACGCTGTCTAATTTCTGAACTGTACCTGGGGGTTTTGTATTTTGCTGTTTTAACTGTTTAATTGTCTTAGATGTTTTATCGCATTGCTTGTGTGTAGTTGTACCTTCGGTTCCTGTGAGCCGCCGCGAGCCTCAGGGAGTCGGCGGCATAGAAACCCGAATAATAAATAATAATAATAATAACCTCACCCCGACCCGGGCATAACCTTCGAACTCATGACCGTCTGGTCAGTAGAGGTCTTATACAGCCGAGTCGATCGAAAGGAACCGCTCTGGAGGGAAGGTGGCGGCACTCTATGCAGTCCTGCCAGTGGCCACACGACCTTGGGGGGCCGGGTCTTGGGCTTAGAGATAGAGGCGAGCCCCCCAATCCCCCCAATCCCCCCCCGGGTCCCGGAGTCGGGCACGACTGGGCTTCTTCCGGCCAGGGGAAAGCCTTGACCTTATTTATTTATTGACCATGCCAGGGGCAAACCGAGGGCGCAGTTGTGATCTGCGAGGGTTGAATGAAAAGTGATGCCTACACCTTGGTCACTCCTCCACGGACAGCGTGCTCAGGAGACCCTCCCTTAGAGTCCCACCATGTGGGCGGGAAGCCTCCGCACTGAACATCTGGCTGGCAGGGCAAGCCAAGAGCTGGAGGGCGTCCCGTGAGGGCAGCACCCACCGAGTCTCACAGGCCAAAGGTGGACGGATGGATTCGGGACGGTGGCCACGTCACTCCGACATTTCGAGCCAGTTGAAGAGCACCTTCTGCCTTTGATTCATTGCAGTCTCCCCACCCAAACCCAAGTCACGAAGGCGGAGGAGGCATTACTTTTCATTCAACCCTCCTATTGTGTAGGAAGCTTGGCCTTGAGTGAACTGTCGTCCTTGGAGCAGGAGCCGGCCCCTGGGAGTGAGTGAGCGAGTGAGTGAGCGCCTCTGGCGCGGCTGTGAGAAGGTCCTCCATTCTGCACGTGGCCTTGTCGTCGGGGGTCTGTGGCTCGATTCCCCTCTGCAGGCACACGTCACGGGCTCCACTGGGTGGCCCCATTTCGTAAGGTGGGCTCTGCATCCCGTGGTGCCCGAGCGCAGCCTGCTCAGCGCCTTCCTTCCTTCCTTCCTTCTGTGTGCCCAGGAGGGAGTCCCTCATTCAGTATCAGCTATGGATTAAGGTTCTGGGGTGGAGCCTGCTGCCACTTATGGCTCACACCCAGCTGTGAGCCCTGTCCACTGTCCACCTCACAGATCGGCTGCCGGAGGTGGAATGCGGAACCAGAGGCTCTCGCCTGAGGATGAAGCCTCCTGATTGCAAACACAGCAGTTGTTACCGCTGTGCTCTCTCTCCGGCTTGTCAACATCTCTCTTCAATTGTGTTGCCCAGAATTGGGCACAATATTCCAGGTGTGGTCTGACCAAGGCAGAATAGAGCATGGGGAGCATGACTTCGCTGGATTCTAGACACTATAGAGGCCAAAACCTCAGCACCCCCTTGTGACGGAATGGAGAACCGCACCCGCGACACAGCCAGAAGAGAGAAAAAAATCCTTCTAATTGCACATGTTTCTCTGTACAATGTATTGTAATTGTATGTCAGTCGGCAGGGACTGTCTGCTGTATTGTGTAATGTAATCCGCTCTGAGTCCCCTTCGGGCTGAGAAGAGCGGAATATAAATAAAGTGTATTATTATTATTATCAGCTATGGATTAAGGTTCTGGGTTTAAGCCTGCTGCCACCTTTGGACTCTCGCTTGCTGATGTGTTCCTGCAAGTGTCTCTGTAGAGCTTTGAAACCTATTTCTTGATTTAAGACGTTGGCACGCTGGCCGATATCTGAATAGAGGGTGGGTCGGAGATGCCGCTGCTTTGGTCCCTTCACTATTGGTTGGTACTTTCCAGCAGATGTCCGGTGGTGCAATACCGGCTAAACAGTCAAATTTCTCCGCTTAGGCAGAAAAAAGGAAAGGCAAAGAGACAGAGTGGGGGACGATGATGCCTGGCTCGAGAGCAGTACGTGTGGAAAAGATCTTGGCGTCCTCGTGGGGAGGAAGGGGAACAGGAGCCAACAATGTGATGCGGCGGCCAAAAAAAGCCAACGAGGTTTTGGCCTCTATAGTGTCTAGAAAGCCAACATGCGTCATGGTTTGACATGGCCTTTATGAGTGTGCTAGAATCCAGCAAATAAATGCTCCCCATGCTCTATTCTGCCTTGGTCAGACCACACCTGGAATACTGTGCCCAATTCTGGGCAACACAATTGAAGAGAGATGTTGACAAGCCGGAGAGAGAGCACAGCGGTAACAACTGCTGTGTTTGCAATCAGAAGGTTGCCTGTTCGGTTCCCGGGCTAGCCTGGACACCCAGCTGTGAGCCCTGTCCACTGTCCACCTCACAGATCGAAAACAAGCCGGCTGTGAGTAGATGAACTGGGGACCGCTCAGCAAGGGAGGATTTTTACAAGGACTTTACAAAATAAGGAAGACCAGCTGCCGGAGGTGGAATGCGGAACCAGAGGCTCTCACCTGAGGATGAAGCAACAGCACCCCCTTGTGACGGAATGGAGAACCGCACCCGCGACACAGCCAGAAGAGAGAGAAAAATCCTTCTAATTGCACATGTTTGTCTGTACAATGTATTGTAATTGTGTGTCAGTCGGCAGGGACTGTCTGCTGTATTGTGTAATGTAATCCGCTCTGAGTCCCCTTCGGGGTGAGAAGAGCGGAATATAAATAAAGTGTATTATTATTATTATTATTATTATCAGCTATGGATTAAGGTTCTGGGTTTAAGCCTGCTGCCACCTTTGGACTCTCGCTTGCTGATGTGTTCTTGCAAGTGTCTCTGTAGACCAGGGGTGGGCAATTATATTTTCCAAGGGGCCACACGAGAGCCAAAAAATATTATGGAGGGCCGCACCTAAAGGCTGAACTACATTCTAATCTACATTATTTATTTATTTACTATATATTACACATAATTAATATTAACATATTAATATATCAAGAAATATTCATATATTATTAGTATTAATATAATTATTATATTATAGTGTGTGTGTGTGTATATGGACATTATAATATATTGAAATTATAATATAATATAACATATTATTTTTTATATTATTATAAAATTATTATAAAATAATAATAAAAACCACTTAAATTAAATTCAAGAAGACAAGGTGTGAACCAAGATGGAATGGTCCAATGGACCCAGCCCAGAGGATGGCAAAGCGGACCCAGCCGCCGCCGCAGCAGAAGAGAGCAGAGCAGCAGGCGATCGGAGGCTGCGGACCTCCACCCGCTCTCGCCCCCAGCCGTTCCCCAGCTGATCGCCCTGCTATGGAGTGCCTGCCATCCCTGGAGGCGGTCCGGGCCTGCAGGGGGAGCAGTTGGTGATCTGAGGCAGCTGATCGCCCTGGCGACCCGGAAGACGATCAAGTCTTCCGGGCCGCCAGGGCGAACAGCCGCTGTAGGTCGCCGAATGCTCCCGCTGCAGACCCGGATCGCCTCCAGGGATGGCAGGCACTCCAAAGCCGCTACTCCCCCGGCCTGTCTGCCGACACAGGCCCCACAGAGCCCGTGATAGGATGTCGGCAGCGGCACCCCTTCCTCTTGGCCCCGCCCTCGACGCCCTTCTCCCCAGGCCGGACAGAATCGGCTGCTGGGCCACATCCGGCCCACGGGCCGTAGGTTGCCCACCCCTGCTGTAGACCTTCAAAACCTATTTCTTGATTTAAGACGTTAGCACGCTGGCCGATATCTGAGCAGAGGGTGGGCCGGAGATGACTTGGTCCCTTCACGATTGGCTGCTACTTCCCGGCAGATGTCCGGTGGTGCAATCCAGGCTAAAGAGTATAATTTCTCCGGCAGCATCGGGCACGGGCGTCATGTGATAAGGCAGCATGTCTCCTTAAGAGCCACGTCCACTCTTTTAGCGTGGTGAGATGCTTTCCACACTGGGCATGCGTAGCGGCACCATCACAAAGCGCCAGGGAAGGCACCTTGACCGCTGCCACCCACTTAAAATAGCCCCCCCTGCTCTGCCCATTTGTGGCTGGGGTTGGAGGGGACTTCACTGGCTTCTCTTGGCGGCCAAGTCCCAGGCCCTTGTTTCCGAACTGGTTCTGTCATAAAACCCAGGACGGGCCGCTTGGGAGTCCCGAAGCAGAGCCCGGAGCGGAGCGGGCAGATCCCAAGGCCCCCTGGCCCAATGGCGCGGCCTAGAAGACCCTCCCCCTGGTGCGTCTGTGGGGCAGAACAGAGATGCCTCTACGAAGGCAGCATCCACCTGCGAAGGCACCAGGGACAAGCGTAGGCTGTGATGGTGGGAACCCTCAATAGGCCGCCGGGGATAAGCAGGGAGGGGCCTTGCATGTCCTGGGGAGGCCTCCAGAGAAAATGGCCTTGGCCTGGGCACAGGTGGGGCCCGGCCCCTTTCCTTCAGGCGGGAGGTGCTGGTGGCAGGCTTTGCGGGGAGGAAAACAACCCCGGCCGATGTTTGCGCACACCATGGAAGGAAGGGCTTCGTCCGTGGCTCTCTTGCCGAAGACATGGGGGCAGGGGGAAGCCAGAGCCACCGGGTGACCTCTCAGTAAAGGGCTCTCAAGGGGCCATGGTGGTGCAGTGGGTTAAGCCACCGAGCTGCTGACCGGAAGGTTGGCAGTTCAAATCCATGGGACGGGGTGAGCTCCCACTGTCAGCCCCAGCTCCTGCCAACCTAGCAGTTTTAAAACATGCAAATGTGAATAGATCAAGAGGCACCGCCTCAGCAGGAAGGTAAACAATGCCACATGACCAGGAGGTGTCTATGGACAATGCAGGTGAGCAATGGAGGTGAGCAACACACGGGAGCTGGAGGTGAAGGGGAAGCCTTGACCTTGACCTGTGTGCCTGTGTTTCATGGTTTTGAGGCACTGAGTGCCCCCCTGAGTGAGTGCCCCCCTGAGTGAGTGCCCCCCAGTGAGTGCCCCCGGTGAGTGCCCCCGTGAGTGAGTGCCCCCCTGAGTGAGTGCCCCCGGTGAGTGCCCCTGAGTGAGTGCCCCTGGTGAGTGCCCCCGGTGAGTGCCCCCGAGTGAGTGCCCCCTAAGTGAGTGCCCCTGGTGAGTGCCCCCAGTGACTGCCCCCCTGAGTGACTGCCCCCGGTGAGTGCCCCCTGGTGACTGCCCCCTGGTGAGTGCCCCTGGTGAGTGCCCCCGGTGAGTGCCCCCTGGTGAGTGCCCCCTGGTGAGTGCCCCTGGTGAGTGCCCCTGGTGAGTGCCCCCCGAGTGAGTGCCCCCGAGTGAGTGCCCCCACCCCGCCCCCACTTTCTGGGCCTCAGGGGGAGGCCGCCCACCACCTTCCTCCCAAGGAACCTTGCCTGGCCAAAGGCCCAGGAAAGAGTTGCCCAGAAGGCAGGGGAGTCGGCCTGGCCTCGGGCAGCCACAAGGGGGCATGCGGGGCCTTCCTCCCTTCCTCCCTGCAGCCTGCCACGAAGCCCACTCCCCAAAAGAGCCAGAGAGGCTGGAAGGCCGGGCTCCCCACCAAGCCCTGCCCTCCAAAGATTTTGTGACTACAACTCCCATCACAGCCGCAGCTCACATGTGCTTGTGCCGGAGCGGGGGTCACACATCTCGCAGTCCACACCGCTGGCAGTCGGGACATTTGGATGTTGGAGCATTTAAGGCAGGCATGGGCAAGGGCAACCTTTGGCCCTCCCTCCCTCCCTCCCAACAGGACTCCAACTCCCACCATTCCTAACAGCCTCAGGCCCCTTCCTTTTCCCCTTAAACAGCTGAGTGGGGGAAGGAAAGGAAAAGGCCCGAGGCTGTTGGGAAGGGTGGGAGCTGGAGTCCAAAACACCTGGCGGGAGGGAAGTTGACCCGTGCCTGCTTTAAGAGGGCAGTAGCGGGTCAGCTGCAGCGGTTCTTAGACGACAACGCTGGCCTTGATCCCTTCCAGTCCGGTTTCCGTCTTGGGCCTGGGACGGAGACCGTGCTTGTCTCCATTACAGACCGACTTCGCTTCCAGTTGGACCAGGCGGGTCAGCGCTGCTGGTGTTGTTAGATCTCACGGCAGCCTTTGACACGGTACATCACGCATTATTGAACCACATTTTAGCCGTGACGGGAGTGAGGGGGACTGCCCTTAAAAGACACGTGGAGGGGGGGGTGGCCTCTGGGAGACTCCCATTAAGTCGTGGGGTCCCCCGGGGAGCCATCCTCTCCCCTTTATTGTTCAATATCTACATGCGTCCGCTTGCCCGACTAGTCTGCAATTTTGGTCTGGAGTGCCACCAGTACGCTGATGACACCCAGCTGGTGCTGAGAATGGGCGGCAGGCCGGACACCGTACCCAATTGTTTCCATCAATGCCTCGATGCCATGACTGGATGGTTGCGGGTCAGCCGGTTGAAGGTGAACCCATCGAAGACGGAGATGCTCTGGCTGGGTCATCCTGGTGTCGGTGAGTGCCGGTTGCCTACTCTGGATAGCAAGCCCGCATTCTTCCATCTCCGACATGCTAGGCGACTGGCTCCTTACCTATCCAGGAATGACCTAGCCACGGTGATCTCAAGGCTAGACTGCTGTAACGCCCTCTACATCGGCCTTCCCTTGTCGACAACCCGGAAGCTTAAGCTGGTGCAAAATGCTGCTGCTCGATTGCTGGTGGGAGCATCGGCAAGAGAGCACATCACACCAATCCTACAGCAATTGCACTGGCTACCAGTAGAGGGGTGGATTGTCTTCAAGGTGCTGGTTTTGACCGTTAAGGCCTTGTCTGGTCTAGGGCCAGTGTACCTGAGGGACTGCCTTCCCCCAAAATCTCCTGGTGATCCCATCAGTCCGTTCCTGCCATCTTTCAGCAACAAGACAAAGAGCCTTCTCCGTGGTGGCGCCGACATTATGGAACGAGTTACCAGATGGAGTTTGTGCTATCACAGAGTTGACCCCCTTCCGGAGGGCCTACAAGACGTTCCTCTTTAAGCGGGCCTTCGACCTAAGCGCCTCCTGGTCATTCTGTCCATACCCTTGTGTTTTATATCAGGGCTGTCCAACTTCTACCGGCCCAAGGGCCGGAATTCCAGTCACTGATCACCTGGGGGGTCACTCCGCCCCGCCCACAGCCACGCCCCTGCCCCTCCGGTTTTGCCCGCTTCTGAGGCTGGCATGACACTTTGGGAGGGAGGGCGGAGCCACGGGGAGCTCCCTATGGCTCCGCCCTCCCTCCCAAAGCATCACACCAGCCTCAGAAGTGGGCAAAACCATGCGCATGCGCACTTTTTTTTTTGAATTTTATTTTTATTTTTTCGGATTTTTTTAAAAAATGTAAAAAATTTTGCAGGAGGGTAGGAGGGCCGCATCCAAGGGGCAGGCAGGCTGTGTGCGGCCCGCGGGCCGGCTGTTGGACAGGCCCATTTTATATAATCAAACTGTTTTTAATGTGTATTTTTATTGTTTTTATGTAAACCGCCCCAAGCCTGCAGGGAGGAGCCGTATATAAAAGTGAATAATAAATAAATAAACAAGGCATCCTGGATAGGACCAAAAGCAATCCTCCGGGGTGCCAAGGACTCGGGAGTGAGTCCCGGGTGCCCTTGGGTCCTGAGTGCCATCACTGAGTGCCATCCTGATCCCTGGTTGCCTCCGGGATCCAAGATAAGGCTCTGACTTGGCTAGGATCATTCCTGCGGGGCCGCTCGCAGCGGGTCGAGTGGCAGGGCCAGGTCTCCGGGAAATGTGGGCTGGAGTGCGGGGTCCCTCAGGGTGCCATCTTGTCCCCCACCCTCTTTAACATCTATGTCCAGCCCCTGGCCAGTATCGCTAGGAGCCATGGTTTCAGCTGCTACCAATACGCCGACGACACACAGCTGTTGCTGAAGCTCGACCCAGGGATGTCGTCGGTGCCTGAAAGCTTTAGTCAGGGGCTGAGGGCGGTGACAAGCTGGCTCAGAGCACACAGGCTAAAAATCAATCCGGCAAAAACGGAGATTCTCTGGCCTGGCCGACCCTCACTCACCACTACCATTCTTTGAAGGCGAGCCCCTGTCCCCGGCTCCGGCGGTGAAGAGCCTGGGAGTGATTCTGGACGAGAGACTGACGATGGAAGCCCAGATCAGGCTGCAGCCAAGGGCGCCTTCTTTCATCTTCGCAGGGCCGACGGCTGGCCCCCTACCTACCATCAGAGGCGTTGAAGACCGTGATACATGCCACCGTGGTCTCTCGACTTGACTATTGTAATGCCCTGTATGCGGGTCTACCGCTGTCCATGACTCGGAGGTTGAGACTTGTTCAGAATGCAGCGGCCAGACTCATTTCCGGGGCATCGGCTAGGAACCATATCTCACCAATCCCAAAAAGTTCTTCATTGGCTGCCTACAGAGTTCAGAGTGATCTATAAACTCATGGCGCTAACCTTCAAAGCACGGCAAAGAACCGGACCAGCCTATCTGGGCGATCGGCTGACAGACCAACGCAGCGAAAGACCAGCGCGTGCAATAAATGGTGACCGTATAGCTATCCCAGGGGTGAGAGAGGCCCGGCTGACAAAGACCCGACGGAGAGCCTTCTCGGTGGTGGCCCCTGTGATCTGGAATACACTTCCGCCTGCTCTCAGGGCCACATCGGCCCCAGCCAGATTCCTGTCCGACTTGAAAACTTGGCTCTTCCGCCAGGCGTTTGGGGATTGGCTAGATACCCTGGAGGCGGGGCCTTTATGGTTCTCTGTACCTGTGTTTTTAATTGATGTACCTGTGTTTTTAAATGATGTAAGTCGCCCGGAGCACCAACGGTGGAGGGCGACTCACAAGAAATAAAGTTATTATTATTATTATTATTTATTATTATCATCACCCCCATCAGAGGTCAAGGCCGAGGTCAGGCCGCTCTCCTCCCCCCCCTCCCTCCCTCCCTCCCTCCCTGGCTGTTCCTTCTCTTGGGAGCCTTCTCTTTGCAAGGTGGGGGCGCTCTGGGCGTCCTGGGTTGCAGCAGCTCCAGGGCCCCAATCCTGCAGCTGCCGGGTCACCTGGGAAATGAAGGAGTAGGGCAGGGGGAGGGCGCCAGGTGGAGGGTGCGGCCCAGGCAGGAATCCGCCCCAGGCGGGAAGGAAGCAAGCCAGGCAGGCAGGCAGGCAGGCAAGCACGGGCCTGCACTTGCCCAGGCAGGCTTCCCCTCCACAGACCCATCCCTCCAAAGGCAGGCCTGTGTTTACACCGTGTCCCACGGCAGCAGTTTTCGTTCCTGGGTGATCCGTGCCATTTCCTCATTGGCCCTGCCATGAAAAACACGGGGGGAAAGTTTACTCAGCGGCAGAAACGTCGTCTTTGCACAGAGTTCGCGGATCAGGAGGACTTCCAGCGTAAGGATCTTGGGCGGCAGGACGAGGCGGGAAGTCACACTTGCAAGCCAGGAACAGAGCATTCCCCACATTGTGTGACACCCTCTGACGTAACAACAGCAACCACAATCAAAAAGTGGATACAATAATAATGACCTCACGGCAGCATTTGACACAGTTGACCATTCGCTATTGATCCACCGTTCAGCCGTGACGGGACTGAGGGGGTCCGCCCTTAAGTGGGTGGCCTCCTTCCTCCAAGATCAGGGACAACGGGTGGAGGGTGGGGTCTCGGAAAGGGTCCCCCTTAACTGTGGGGTCCCCCAAGGGGCCATCCTCTCCCCTCTATTATTTAACACCTACATGCGTCCACTGGCCCAACTGGTGCGTAGTTTCGGTCTGGAGTGCCACCAGTACGCTGATGACACCCAGCTGGTGCTGAGGATGGACGGACGGCTGGACTCTGTGCCCGATTATTTCCATCAGTGCCTGGAAGCCGTGACTGGGGGGCTACGGGCCAGCAGGTTGAAGGTGAACTTGTCGAAGACGGAGGTCCTGTGGCTGGGTCGCCCCAGGGGGGGGGGGGAGCTCCGGCTGCCAATAATGGACGGTGAGGTGGTTAGTCCTGGGGGTCCAACTGGACCCTCTGCTGACGATGGAGGCTCAGCATTTTTCCACCTGCGCCAGGCAAGGCGGCTGGCGCCCTAGCTTTCCGGTGGCAACCTGGCTGCAGTAATCCAGGCCATGGTAATCTCGAGACTGGACTACTGTAACGCCCTTTAAATTGGCCTTCCTTTGTCGGTAATCCGGAAACTGAAGATGGTGCAAACTGCTGCGGCTCGACTGCTGGCTGGAGTGACACTATTGTGCCACATCACACCAGTCCTCCAGCGCTTGCACTGGCTTCCCATCGAGCACCAGATTGCCTTCAAAGTGCTGGTGTTGACCTTTAAGGCCTTGCATGGCCTGGGGCCAGTGTGTCTGAAGGACCGCCCCTCCCTGCACATTCCCCAGAGACCACTACGGTCCATGGACCAAAACCTATTGGAGGTTCCATCACCCCAGATTTGCCGGTGGTCATTGACGTGGCAGCGCACTTTTTCCGTAGTAGCGCCTACCCTGTGGAAGGCCCTCCTGGCAGAGGCACGAGCAATAGCGGAGTGACAGGCCTTTCCGGAGGGCCCGCGAGACCCCCCTCTTCCGCCAGGCGTTCAATCTCTAAGGCTGCGCTTTCCATTCTGGTCCTCATCTGTTTGTTTTCTGTTTTCTAACTACGTTGTGTTGTGTATTCATTGTTGTGAACCACCCTGAGCCTTTTTGGGAAGGGGGGGGGGTGTATACATCGAAATAATAAATAAATAAATAAGGGAGAGAGGAGGCGGGCCCCCCGGTCCGCTCTGAGGCTGCTCCAGGCTGGACCCACGGCCAGGTCCCTTTGGCCGTGTTGCTGCCACGTGGGCACGGCGGGCCCCGGCCTGCTCTCGACTCACCCTGATCGGGAAAGGAGTTCTCCAAGCTTGAGGGTACCAATACCTCTCTATTGTTTGGAATACATGGATTGTGCTCCATGGCCCCCCCACACACATATATATGGCTTAACCCAGTGTTTCCCAACCGGTGTGCCGCGGCACACTAGTGTGCCGTGAGTGATCATCAGGTGTGCCGTGGGAAACTGGAACCTCTTGAGTCTTGAATAAGCCATGCCCCTTTATTCCCCACGGGCCAATCCCGTCGCAGTGGCGTTGAACTCCCGCCTGGCACCAAGATGGCGGAGGCGGCGGGACCAGAAGCGCCTTCCCTGAGGGGACACCAGTGGAGCGGAAGTGCCTCGCCTGAGGCGATGCGGCAGCGGGTGTGCCTGGCGGTGCTGGGCTTGGCGGTGGGCCTGGCACTGGTCCGGCCGGCCGGGGCGGTGGAGCCCTTGAGCCTCAGCCTGGCCCTGGCCGGCGCCGCCGCCTCTGCCTTCACGGGCTTCCTCTCCAACCCGCGGCTCTAGTGCCTCTTCGCCCACTGCTGCCACGACGCGGGGAACAATGGGGCCCGCCTCCGGGCAAGTACACGAGCAGCCTACCAGGCCTCAGAGACTGTGACATGATGTGGAAGGAGCCTCATGGGCTATATTATTATTATTATTATTATTAACTATGTATTAACATATTATTATTTTCCCTTAGTATATGCTATTATATTGCTATAGTATCAGTATTTGTCATAGTCATGGTGTATATCGTTATTGACTATGAGAGTAATGATAACAGTCAGGATTAACTCCTGTGCTTTACTCATAACATATTGTATGTACCTATAATATTTATATTATTATAATGTAATACAAGATAACACTTTTAAAAATAATACAATATTGAAATTATATATTTTATATTACTTGTAATAGTACTAATAATACTGCAGTATAATGGTATAGTACAATATAGTAAGTTTCACACTGAGTGTATAAATACATTTAAAAACATATTAACTATATGTATTACTGTGATAGAGTGTCGTTTTGTGTCATTTTGGTTGGGGGTGTGAACCAGAATTTGGTCAATGTGAGAAATGTGCCGCGGCTCAAAAAAGGTTGGAAAACACTGGGCTTAACCTAGAACGTGGTAAATCACATAAATCCTCTGATCTCTCTCCTTCCCCCCACACACGCCAGAGCGCCTGATCTATCCTAATGTGCCATCCCTAGGACTTGTACCCATCATGTGTAGATCACCCAAATTTCCCCCCGCCGCGTCCTTTTCCACACCTCAAGGCCATTGGTCCTTACGGCCAGCTGAGGTCACCTTCCCGTTTCCGGCCCCATTTCTCCATGTGTTACGGGGATGTGATAATTAAATAGTATATGGTGACGACACCTATGGCGGTGGTGGTGGTGGTCCACATTTCCATTGGTATAGAATGGGAACGCACCCAGCCTGCAGCCACAGAGCAGCAGTACCTCTCTGCACAAAGGCAGCTTTGTGCGCCCTCCACGGCGGTGCCCTCGCCCTGGGATTCCTCCTGGGCGTTTGTGGGGGGGGGGGCTAGGCCGCCCTTGAGCCCCCAAGGGAAGCCACCCCAAGGGCTCCTGCTGCCCAGAACTGGACACAGTGTGATTCCAGGTCAAGTGGTCTGAGCAAGACGGAAGAGAGCGCGGGGAGCATGATGCAGGCCACAATCCCATTGGCTTTCTCTCTGCCCCCCCCCCCCTTTGGAATAGGACAGGACCAGACTCAGAGGCCCCTTCCCCCTGGTTCCAGGCCACACAATGGCTTCTCCCGGCTTGGTTTTGCTGCTTCCTGGAACCGCTTTGGCGCCTGGGCTTCCTTTGCCGGGCCTGCAGGGCTCCTCCGGCTTGCTTGCTCTGGAAAACCAGAAAGGCAGGAAGGGCGGCTCCCAAGTCTTGGCTGGCGGGGGGGGGGGGGGTCCCAGAGGGTATTCTCACGAGCTGGGTGCAAGCACCCCCTGCCCCCACTCCCCAAATGGCCCCTGGGGCATCAACATCTGCAAAGTCAATGGGGAGGGGAAGGGGCAAGAGGAGGGTATGCACTCCCTATGAAATACCTTTGACCTGTGACCTCGCCCCCCCCATGGATCCTAGTCCTCGCGATACAGGGGACATGTTGTATTTGACGAAATGGCAAGTAATAATAGAGTCACGCTGGAGGACCTAGAAAATGCCTAGAGAGGACCTAGATTGGATCGATGGAACTGTGGATCCCAGTGCCTGCGGATATAGAGGTCATGTTGTATTTGATGAAATGGCGAGTAATAATAGAGTCACACTGGAGGACCTAGAAAATGCCTAGGGAGGACCTAGATTGGATCGATGGAACTGTGGATCCCAGTGCCTCACGGATACAGGGGACATGTTGTATTTGACGAAATGGCGAATAATAATAATAAGAGTCACGCTGGAGGACCTAGAAAATGCCTAGGGAGGACCCAGATTGGATTAATGGAACCATGGATCCTAGTCCTCGCGGATACAGGGGACATGTTGTATTTGACGAAATGGCGAATAATAATAATAAGAGTCACGCTGGAGGACCTAGAAAATGCCTAGAGATTACCTATATTGGATTGATGGAACTGTGGATCCCAGTGCCTGTGGATATAGAGGTCATGTTGTATTTGATGAAATGGCGAGTAATAATAATAGAGTCACACTGGAAGACCTAGAAAATGCCTAGAGAGGACCTATATTGGATTGATGGAACTGTGGATCCCAGTGCCTGCGGATATAGGGGTCATGTTGTATTTGACGAAATGGCGAATAATAATAATAGAGTCACACTGGAGGACCTAGAAAATGCCTAGAGAGGACCTAGATTGGATCAATGGAACTGTTGATCCCAGTGCCTGCAGATATAGGGGTCATGTGGTATTTGATGAAATGGCGAGTAATAATAGAGTCACAGTGGAGGACCTAGAAAATGCCTAGGGAGGACCCATATTGGATTAATATAACCATGGATCCTAGTCCCCGCGGATACAGGGGACATGTTGTATTTGACGAAATGGCGAGTAATAACAATAGAATCACGCTGGAGGACATAGAAAATGCCAGGCAAGAAGCTTAAGCGGCCAGGAGGGCCAGGAGCAAAGGTGAGCCGGTGCCGCCTACACGCCTTTGGTCACACTGCTGCTGCTCTTGCAGGTGCAGGAACCTGCCCCCATGTGTGTGTGTGGGCCCCGCAGTGAGGTGGGGGGCATGGGTCATTCCTTTTGGGAGGAGGAGGGCGAAGAGGAGGAAGAAGAGGAAGAGGAGGGAATCCTAGAATCCGAGAGTTGGAAGAGACCCCCGGGTGGGCCATCGTAGCCCAACCCCATTCTGCCAAGAAGCAGGAAAATCGCCTTCAAAGCACCCCCGGCAGATGGCCACCCAGCCTCTGCTTAAATGCCTCCACCACACTCCCTCTGGGTCAGGGAGTTCCACTGCTGAACAGCTCTCACAGCCAGGAAGTCCTTCCTCATGTTCAGATGGAATCTCCTTTCTTTCCTGTAGTTGGAAGCCATGGCTCCATCGCGTCCTGGTCTCCCTCGGACATCTTCCCCTCACATCTTGGTCCCTGGCCCTCACCACGTCTCCTCTCGGCCTTCTCTCTCTTCTGCAGGCTAAACATGCCCAGCAGCTCTTTCAGCCGCTCCTCGTAGGGCTTGTTCTCCAGACCCCCCTGGGTCCTTTGAGTCGCCCTCTTCCCCTGGACGCAGTACCCCATCTCCCTTCAATTGATGAAGAGGAGGAAGAGGAAGCCCTGTCCCCCCAAGGGTGCAGGCAGGGTCCCTCCCGGGGACCCCCACTCCTCAAGGCTTTCCAGGCCAGGACAGGCCAGGCCTTCCTTGGCCAGCACAGGCTTCCAAAGGGAGGGTCCCACTTCTGAGCAGCAGCCCCACTCACTCCAGTTGGGTTGGGATGAGAGGCACCCTAGGGGGCTGGGAGTGTGGGAGTGGGGAAGAGTGGGGCTCCCCGAGGCGCCAGGCCTGGCCTCACCCTGCCCCTTCTTCTCCCCTTCCTCTTTCAACCCAAAGCGGGCGGGCAGCGCCCTGTTCTGCAGACGGCTGGCTGGCATGGCAGAGGGTTGCCTGCAGGCAGAGACAAGGGGGCAGGAGGAGGCCGCCGCTCCCTGCCTGCCTGCTCCCCTTCAAAGGCCGGGCGGGCAGGCAGGCAGGCACCCAAGGCAAGCAGGAGCAGGCCTCTTTCCAGGGGGGAGCCTCCAAGGGATTCCAAGTGGCAGAGCCCGAGCCCTTCACGACACGCTACACACGAGGCCACGTGAGGCTTCTTCCTGGGTTATATGTACACGGGCCCGGATTAACACCTTTTGGCGCCCTTGGAAATGCGCCCCCAAACCAACCTCTCCGCACCCCCCACCTCCTCCTCCTCGCGGCGCCGCCCACCCTCCTTCCTTAGGTCAAGGAAGTGGAGGGAAGCCCCGCCCCTGGCGCCACTGCTGAGCATGCGCAGGAGGGCGCAAGCACCTCTGCCTCCTCCGACATGTTCCTGGGTGCCGCGCATGCCCGGCAGCGGCCCCGGGGGCATGACTTCCCTCAGTCTCCTCCTCCTCGCGGTGCGCACGCCTTCCTTGACCTGTGACCCCGCCCCCCCATGGATCCTAGTCCCCGCGGATACAGGGGACATGTTGTATTTGACGAAATGGCGAGTAATAATAATAGAGTCACGCTGGAAGACCTAGAAAATGCCTAGAGAGGACCTATATTGGATTGATGGAAGTGTGGATCCCAGTGACTCAAGGAAGAAGGGCGTGAGGAGGGAAGCCCCGCCCCCGCTGCCGGGCATGCGCAGCAGGAGGGCGCAAGCACCTCTGCCTCCTCCGCCATGTTCCTGGGTGCCGCGCATGCCCGGCAGCGGCCCCGGGGACAGGACTTCCCTCCGCCGCCGGTCCCCTCCTTCCTTGACCTGTGACGCCCCCATGGATCCTTCCTTGATTTGTGACCCCCCCCCATGGATCCTAGTGCCTAGAGGATACAGGGAACTGTGGATCCCAGTGTCTGCAGATATAGGGGTCATGTTGTATTTGACGAAATGGCGCGTAATAATAGAGTCACGCTGGAAGACCTAGAAAATGCCTAGAGAGGACCTATATTGGATTGATGGAACTGTGGATCCCAGTGTCTGCGGATATAGGGGTCATGTTGTATTTGACGAAATGGCGCGTAATAATAGTGTCACGCTGGAAGACCTAGAAAATGCCTAGAGAGGACCTATATTGGATTGATGGAACTGTGGATTCCAGTGACTCAAGGAAGGAGGGCGCGAGGAGGGAAGCCCCGCCCCCGGGGCCGCAGCCGGGCATGCGCAGCAGGAGGGCGCGAGCACCTCTGCCTCCTTCGCCATGTTCCTGGGTGCTGCGCATGCTCGGGAGCAACCCCGGGGGATTCCCTCCGCCTCCTCCTCCTTGCGCCCTCCTTCCTTGACAAGGGGGTGATGGCGAGGGGGTGGCGCCATTCCCTCCTTCCCCGCCCCCTCGCAGCGCTCTCCCCCCGCCCTCCCGAGAGAGTCATCTCCATGCTGCGTGTTGTGGTTTTGTTTCAACATTTACGTATGTTTTGGTCCGTGTGAACTGCGCCCCCCCTTGGCCATGGCCTAGGGTGGCCTTATGGGTAATCCGGGCCTGTATGTACATGCCATCTCCTCATGGGTTCTATCAGAAAAACATGGGCTGCCCACACTTTGGCTTTGTTTGGGGGGGGGAGATATCCTGGCTCCCATCTCCCAAATAATCCTGGAAGTTGGCAGGGGCCCCGTCTCCCCAAAAAGCCCCCGAGGAAGGGCGACTTTGGCCTTTCCTCTCAGCCATAGGAAAGCCTTTCCTTGGGCTCCGGCGTCGGCCAAGCCTCCTTGGCGGCGAGCCAGGGCCAAAGCCGCTTTCCTGCCTTGATTTCTTTGGTCGTGGCCGGAATGCAGAGGCGGGTTTGGCCACAAGGCCCCCCAGGAGCCAGCCCAGCCTTTTCCAGACGGGCCTCTGTTGACCGCCCAAGAGGAGAGCCTGGAAAGTTCTGACCGGAAAGGCCTGTTCTCGACCAACAGAGCACCTATCCTCCCCCACCTCGGACACCTTGTAAACAAGTGCCGTAAGGGACATTCTCGGCTAGGTAAACACTTGAATGGCTGGCCCTTTGGACAGCGGTCAGCAGAGACTTGGGTGCCTCCCATGGCTGCATCGTAAACATGGCCCTTCCAGTGTTTTGGACTCCAACTCCCACCATTCCTCACAGCCTCAGGCCCCTTCCTTTCCCCCCTCCGCCGCTTAAGCGGCGGAGGGGGGAAAGGAAAGGGCCTGAGGCTATGAGGAATTATTATTATTATTATTTCCACCACTTTTACCCCGCTTCTTCTCAACCCCTGATGCCACACAGTATGCATATAGTAAATATACATATAGGATACAACCAGGATTTTACTTTTTTCCTGAATGCCAGGAGGGATGGGGTTGATCGTATATCAATAGGAAGTGAGTTCCACAGACGGGGAGCCACCACCGAGAAGGCCCTGTCTCTCGTCCCCACCAACCGCATTTGAGAAGTAGGCGGGAGCGAGAGCAGGGCCTCCCCGGATGATCTTAAATTACGAGGTGGGACGTAGCGGCCGATGCGTTCGGACAAGTAAGCTGGGCCAGAACCGTATAGAGCTTTAAATGCCACTTTAAATTGGGCTCAAAAGTGGACAGGCAGCCAGTGGAGCCGACACAACAGGGGGGGGTGTGCTCCCTGTATGTCGCTCCCGTTAGTAGTCTGGCTGCCGCCCGCTGGACTAGCTGCAGTTTCCGAACTGTCTTCAAAGGCAGCCCCACGTAGAGTGCGTTGCAGTAGTCTATTCGGGATGTGACCAGAGCGTGGACAACCGTAGCCAGATCAGACTTCCCAAGGAACGGGCGCAGCTGGCGCATGAGCCTTAACTGTGCGAAAGCTCCCCTGGCCACCGCCCAGACCTGGGCTTCCAGGCTCAGCGATGAGTCCAGGGTCACTCCCAAGCTGCGAACCTGCGTCTTCAGGGGGAGTGTGACCCCATCCAACACAGGCTGTGACCCTATGCCCTGTTCGGCCTTTCGACTGACCAGGAGTGCCTCTGTCTTGTCTGGATTCAATTTCAATTTGTTCGCCCTCACCCAGTCCGACACAGTGGTCAAGCACTGGCTCAAAGTCTGGACAGCCTCCTTGGTGACAGGTGGGAAGGAGGGACAGGTCTGGACGTCACCTGCGTACAGGTAACACCTTTCTCCGAAACTCCCAGCGGCTTCATGTAGATGTTGAATAACATCGGGGACAGAACTGAACCCTGAGCGACTCCACAAGGCAAAGGTTGCGGGGTCGAACAGGGGTCACCCAGTCACACCTTCTGGGTACGACCCCACAGGAAGGATTGGACCCACTGCAGCGCAGTACCCCCAAGCCCCATGTCTGCAAGGCGACCCAGAAGGAGACCGTGGTCCACGGTATCGAAAGCCGCTGAGAGGTCCAGCAGAACCAACAGGGACACACTCCCCCTGTCCAGCTCCCGGCGTAGATCATCTACCAAGGCGACCAAGGCTGTTTCAGTGCCATGTCCCGGCCTAAAGCCAGACTGCGCCGGATCCAGATCATCAGCGTCTACCAAGAACCCCTGGAGCCACCACACGTTCCATGACTTTGCCCAAATAGGGGAGATTGGAAACTGGCCGATAGTTGACGAATTGAGTGGGGGGTCCAGGGATGGTTTCTTCAACAGCGGTTTTATCACAGCTTGCTTTAAGCTGGCCGGAATCTTGCCCCCCCTGTAAGGAGGCCTTGACCACCACCTTGACCCACTCTGCCAAACCCCCTCTGGCTTCTTTGATCAGCCAGGATGGGCAGGGGTCTCGGATGCATGTGGTGGGCCTCGCTTCCCCAAGGATCTTGTCCACATCCTCGAGCTGAACCAATTGAAACGAATCCATTAAAACCGGACAAGCAGATGCTCGTGCCACATCCCCAGAGACTGCCGTTAAAGTGGTATCGAAATCGGAACGGAATGGTGGGAGTTGGAGTCCAAAACGCCGGTCAGGAGGGCCGGAGTTGGCCCGCACCGGCTACAAAGGCTCCAGATGTGTTGCCCGAAGCCCCGTGGAGACAGATGCCTTCAAATGGGGACCCTGCCTTCTGGATGGCCTCAAGGGGCCCCGCCGAGAGGGGCCCGAGAACAGACCCAAAAGCAGGGATCATCGCAAAGCGGCAAAATCTCAAAACCCTTTATTATTGGTTGCTTTTGTTCAAAACACAACATCTTCCCCTTTCCCCCACCTTCCCTCTCCCCCCCCAAATAACCGCTTACATTCTTAAATCGAGACCCCCTCCCCTTCCCCTCCCCCCCAATTCTTTGATATGTACAAGGATCTGAATAAGGCTGCGTAAGGCACCCCCTTCCGCGTGGAAATGGGCCCCACAAGCGGGGCTCAAAAGGGGGGGGGGAAGGGGGTGCGTCTGTCTGGAAGCAATATCAACAACAACAACAACATGGGAAGAGTGCCCCGAAACAAAAGGCCTGTCGAGGCCCTTGATGGCTTGGGGCCCAACCTGGAGGGGCTTGGGGGGGGGGGGTAGATATGGGTTTTCTATGGAGAATCCCTGCTTTGTTTACGTTTTCAACTGAAGGCACCGTCAGGCTGCCGGCCCTCCGGGAGGGCCATTTCCGGCCACTTCCTGGGAGCGGAAGGAAGGAAGGAATCCAAAAGAGGCACAGAAGGCTCCCTCAAAACAGGGAGGGGCTGAATAGAGAAAAGGAGGGGGGTCACCAAAGGGGGGTCACCCCCTCTTTTCTCCCCCCAAGCAACCCAGAAACAGGAACTTATGACTCAGGCACTTAGAGGCCCCTTTGGACCTCCTCCTCCCAAACCCATTTCGCCCGCCCCCCGCAAGATTGATTTTTTTTAAGGGGGGGGGGAGCATGGCTGCCATGCACAACGGGGGCAGAGGCCCCCGCTGCTTCTTTTTTGGTTAAGTAAAGGGATGGACTTGGGGGGGATTTCTTTGGAGGAAGGGGGGGTTGGGGGTTCAATGTCAGGCTGCCAAAGGGGCCAAGGGCCACGAAAGGAAATGGAGGGGTTTCCTGCCCACTGTGACGGGGTGCAACTATGAAAGGGAAAGGGAGGGGAGGGGCTTTGTGGGGGGATTTCTTTGGAGGGGGTTGGGGTTCAATGTCAGGCTGCAAAAGGGGCCATGAAAAAGAGGGGGTTCCTGCCCACTATGATGGCAAGGAAAGGGAGAGGGGCTTTGTGGGGGGATTTCTTTGGGGGGGTTGGGGGTTCAATGTCAGGCTGCAAAAGGGGCCACGAAAGAGAGGGGGGTTTCCTGCCCACTGTGACGGCAAGGAAAGGGAGAGGGAGGGGCTTTGTGGGGGGGATTTCTTTGGGGGGTTGGGGTTCAATGTCAGGCTGCAAAAGGGGCCACGAAAAGAGGGGGTCCTTATGATGGCAAGGAAAGGGAGAGGGGTTTGGATTTCTTTGGGGGTTGGGGGTTCAATGTCATGATGCAAAGGGGGCAATGAAAAAGAGGGGGTTTTCCACTGTGACGGCAAGGAAATGGAGAGGGGCTTGGTGGGGGGCTTTCTTTGGAGGGGGGTTGGGGGGTTCAATGTCAGGCTGCAAAAGGGGCCACGAAAGAGGGGGTCTCCTGCCCACTGTGATGGCAAGGAAAGGAGAGGAGGGGCTTTGTGGGGGGGGATTTCTTTGGAGGGGGGTTGGGGGTTCAATGTCATGATGCAAAGGGGGCCACGAAAAAGAGAGGGGGGGTTTCCTGCCCACTGTGACGGGGGCCCGGTCTCTCTTCGGAAAATAAGGCAAGAAAGGGGGCGTTCATGGCGTGCCTCCCCCTCCCCGCCTCCTAGGCATAGGCGCCCCCTCTTAGTGCTATTTTGGACGTGCGGTTGTGGGGAGGGGGGCAGATATGGCTAATTCTTCCAATCCCATTAGGGGGGGGGGTCCTGAAAAATCTTGTGCTTCTTCTCGCCAATGGGACGCGGCTGGGGGGGGGGGGGAGAAAAGAGACAGAAACCAGGGCGGGAGCAAGACCCCCTGGATGCCCCCCCCCACTCAAGAAAGGCAAAGGAAGGAAGGTGGGGGTGCCTTTCCTGCTCCTTGTTCCTGATTTGTTTCTCTCTCACTAACAACAATAACAAGGCCCTGGAACTGCATTTGGGGGGAAACGGGGCGATGGGGGGGTCGTTACCTAAAGGTTGCACCGACATACTTTTATAAATCCCCCACCCCTGCAAAGTTTATATATATATATATAATATATAGAGAGAGTCATATTTATAATTATATATACGCTTATAGACAAGTAAAAACTGTTTTGGTATCCCCCCCCCTCGCCCTGCCCCCCCCCCCAGATGTTTGTTGGTTTTCCTGTCGTCCAGAAAGGAAACAAAATAAGAAGAAAGGATAAAATGTCCAGTTTGGGGGCAAAACGGGGGGAGGAGGGGGGAACCCGGCGGGGGGAGGAAAGGCAGGTCATCTCTGAGTTAAGGCAGCCAAAGCCGTGCCCCTCGGCAGTCGGTCCATCCGTCCATCCATGGGTCAGCCGGTCTCTTCAAGGGCCGGCTCTAGGAATCCCGGTTCTCCAGGGTCAGTTCGGCCGTCGCCCGCTGCAGCTCGGTGCTGACCCGCCGGCCGCCCGGCCCCGTCCCCATCCCGGCCCCAAGGCCGCCTCCGCCATTGTCCTCGCTCTCCTCCCCCTTGACCTTCTTGTCGTCCGTCTCCTCGGTCCCCGCTCCGGCCTCCAGCCGCTGGTCCTCGCTCCAACGGCGCTTGAAGCGCAGCTTCAGCGGGATGCATTTGCCGCTCTCGGCCGGGGACGACGACAACGGCATTGGGGCTTCGGCCACCGCTGCGGCCGCAACCTGAGTTCCTCCCACTTCCTCCTCCTCCTCCTCCGGCTCCTCGGCCTTTTCGGGGGGCGCGGCGGGGGGCTTGAAGACCTCCTCGTCGTCCTCGCTGATGTCGGTGACTTCGACGGTGAGGTCCTCCTCCGACTCTCCCTCCGAAATGGGCTCCACCTTGATCTGGGGCAGCAGCGGCAGCGGGAGGGGCATCTCCGCGGCAGACGAGGGCCCCCCATTGGAGGGCGCGCAGGGGGCCGCGGCAGAAGGCGGGGCCTGCTGCTTGTCGCGGTTCCGGCGTCCGAGGGGCGGGGGCTGGAGCTTGAACTTGAAGGGGGCGGGGGGCTCCTCGGCCGGCAGGGGCGGCAGCGGGGGCGGCAGCGGAGGGGGCTTCTCCAGGCGCTGGGGCTGCGGGATGACGATGGTGCTGGGGTAGTGGAGGAAGGCCCGGGGGCTGAGGTGGTAGTTGTAGACGCTCTGCGTGTGGGCCTGGAGGTAGCGCTTCATGTCCTCGGCACTGAAGGAGAAGTGGGAGCCCCCGCCGCCCCCGCCCCCTCCGGGGGGGAACATGGGGCTGAGGGTGGGGGGGGGGTGTAGTTCAGGTGGGAGGGGTCAGCGGCAGTGCCGGGGAGCTGCGGGGTGGCCGCGGGGCCGCCGGCCCGGCCAGCGGAGAGACCGGGAAGGGGCTGAGGGGCTCGGGGGCCAGCCGCGGGCGGGGGTACACCCGGAAGAGGCTCTCGTGGGCCAAACGCGGGTGGCCCGGCAGTGGGGGCCCGCGGACGCCCACCGCTCCCCCTCCGCGCCGCTGCTCCTCGGCCAGGGACTCCTCCACCTCAGAGTTGGCCGAAGTGCCGTCGCTGCAGTCGCTGACCGAGCCCCGGGCCAGGCGCCTGGCCACGGCCGAGAAGACTCCCGGCGAGCGCAGGTCCTCGGAGGGTGAGAGCAGGTCGGAGGGCGTGGAGGGCGGGAAGCGGAAGTGCGAACCGCCCGAGGGCACCGGAGGGGCGCTCTGCGGCACCGCGCCACCTGCGGAGACACAAGAGGGAAGCCGCGGCGGTCACCTTGCTGTCACGTTACGGCCGGTCCAGTCAGGCAGAGAAACCACTTGGGAGAGCAGCAGGGTCCGAAAACAGGACCACGGGGGCTTCCGCTCTGACACGGGACTCCAGTGACTTTGGGCCCCACGGAATCCATAGGGTTTTCCCAGCACAACATACGGCCCCCAAACCACTTGCACCCGCCAAAGGATTTTGTGCAGCCCACGAGAAATGTGCCGCAACGCAAGGTCAGGAGTGCTTTGTGCCCATCTATCCTGTGAACTGGGGCTGCCCCGCTTGACCCGCCTCCCGCCAGTTCCGGGTGCACCCGTCACGCAACTTGGTGTGCGGGCCGCCAGTGCGGACTTTCACCCCGAAAAGGTCCCTCCGGGGAGATGGTGGCGGGGTATAAACACAGATTATCATTATTATTATTATTGTTATTATTATATCTTTGGCTGTGTTTGTGGTCATGACCAAGGGTTGAGTGCAGACGGGCGCCATCGCCGCTTGGAGCAGGCCTGGATTACCCATAAATAAGGCCACCCTAGGCCATGGGCGGACAGCAGGTCCGGACCCCCCCCCCATTTTTTTTGGTACATATAAAAAAAATTCAAAAAGTGCGTATGCGCGCTCCGGCAATAGCGCCCCCTCCTTGCTGCTCGCGCCGGCCCTGCCCCTCTTCCTTAACTGAAGGAAGAGGGGCGGGGCTGGGGCTGGCGCGAGCAGCGAGGAGGGGGCCTAGGACTTCCCTCTGCCCCCTCCAGTCTTGACGCGAGAGAGGAGGGGACGGAGGAAAGTCCCGCCGCCCCTTCCTCACTGCTCGCGCCGGGCCCGCCCCTCTTCCTTCACTCCATTCCACTGACTGAAGGAAGAGGGGTGGGCCTGGCGCGAGCAGTGAGGAAGAGGGGCCTAGGACTGAGGGGGGCCTCTGCCCCTCCTGACGTGAGAGAGGGGGCGGAGGGAAGTCCTGCCGCGGTGGCGCCCCCTACTCACTGCTCGCGCCGGGCCCGCCCCTCTTCCTTCAGTCAGTGAAGGAAGAGGGGCGGGCCCAGCGCGAGCAGCGAGGAGGAAGGGGGCCCCCCGCAAGCGCCCCCCCCCCAGAGCGGGGGCGCCACAATGGGTTAATCCAGGCCTGGCTTGGAGAGCCAGGCACAAGGAAGCCGCCTGTGCAGCAGCCCTTTGAGCGGAGGCCAAGGGCCCCCCACCTCGCCCCCCCCCTTCCAAAAGGGCCGCACTCACCTGCCATGCCCATGTCGATGAAAGGGTAGTTGACCAGCACCAACTTGTTGAAGTTGAACTTGTAGGTGAAGCGTTTGCCTTTGGTCTTGTGCAGGATCCGCTTGTTGTAGTAATACCTGGAGGAGGAGGAGGAAGCCAAGTCAGGACCGCCCGGACCATTGGCGTCCCAGGCTCGGTCAACAGTGGAGACAAGGCCTGGCCAGCGCTGGACGTGATGACAGTGGCCTCGCTCTGTTCAGAGAAGGGGCAGGTTCTGCAGGCGACGGGAGCGGAGGCCCCCCACCCACGGGCCACCGAGGGACCTGGAGCCGAATCCCCCTTTGTGAAGGAGGAAGTCAGGCCATGGGCGGCCCCCGTGCGGGAAGAGTGTCCCCTGAACACCCGCCGCAGGGGTCAAGGGTCTATGCCGTAGTCCAAAGCCCGGCCAGAGACTCAAGGTTCCAAGAGCACAGGAGACGGGAATTTCCCCCGGCCCCGAAGGAGAAGCCGAGGGGCACGGGCGGTTTCGTTGCTGCTCTTGCTGTTAAGCGGGAGTGTCGTGTAGTATGTTCTGCCGTTGCTGATGGGAGGGTTAATGTAAGTCAAGGGTTGAGTAACCCGTAAGTAAGAGTTCCTGCGTGAAAGCAATCAAGGGTGGAGGCATGCAAGGGATCGGCTGCGCCTGGGCGTTTCTGGATATCGGGAGCGAGCCTTGGAACCATCTTTGGGGGGAAAGTATGGGTCTCGTTGGGTGGGAGGGGCTGCTTCTGGGGTCCGTCCCGTCCCCCCCCCCCAAGTTTGTGGGTGTTTGGTCACCTGACCCGTCTCCTGTGCTCTTGAAACCTTGAGTCTCTGGCCGGGCTTTGGGCTACGGCATAGACTCTTGATCCCTGGACTTTGCTCACCGAACTCTCGACCTTTGACCCCTGGACTCTTGTTATGTTTTGTATTTGGGACTACTATTAAATCAGCCACAAAGCAAGCGCTGTTTTGATCAAAGTGGGTGTTCGTTGGGTTCGCCCCTCCCTGAGTAAGGCAGAGCCCTGGCAACGTGACACGGAGCGGCCTGGCCCCCTCCCACTGGGACCCCAACCCCCTCCCTCCCAATGAAGCCCCCCTTGGCTCCCACCTGAGTGCCCGGCTGAGCTTGTCGTAGTTCATCTGGGGCTTGCACTTGCGCACCCCCCAGAGCCGGGCCACCTCGTCGGGGTCCTTGATGACGAACTCCCCGTAGTCCCCCTGCCAGGCGATGACCTCATGGTACTCCTCTTTGCGCAACAGCTCCAGGATGAAGTGCCAGAGCTGGATCTGCCGCGAGCCCGGGCTCGACTCCGGCTTGTAGGCCCAGTCCGGGAAGGCGAACCCTGGGGGAAAAGGGGGGGGGGGAGAGGGGAGCATGAGACCCCAGGGACAAGCAGGAGGGGACGGGGAAGGGGGCCGCCCTGCCTTGGCCACGCGCCTGCCCCTACCTCCCTCCCCGTCCTGCATCCCGGCGGACAGAGCGAGCGCAACCGCGGCTGCAACTTCTGAGACTTCTCCTACCAGGAGGAGGAGGGAGGGGAGTGTGTGTGTGTGTGTGGGGGGGGAAACAGGAAACCGGCTGCCCGGCCATGGCTGCCTCTGCGCCGCCAGCGCTGCCCCCCCCCCCTTCTCCCTCTCTCTCAGGAGGCATCTGGGAGGACGGCCAAGCCGCCTTGCGACTTCCAGGCGAGGTCCCAACCAGATCCTCCTCCTCCTCGGCTGCTTCCAAGGCGTGGGAGGACTCGGAGGATCTGGGACCCCTCCCTCCCTGGAGGAAAGGCTCCACAAGCACACACGCACACACAGAGAGAGAGAGTTTGGGCACTTTGCAAACTTAGGGCTGGGCATACCTGGACGCAACCCCCCCCCCCAAACACACACACACACTACGCACGTCCCGCTTGAGTGCCAAAATATGCTCAACGTGCAAGAACAAGGAAAGAGAGAGCAATCCCAGGGAGTGGGGCCAGGAGGAGCAGGCCCCACGGCTCTGGGGAAGGAGGGCGCCTGGGCATGTTTGGGAGTGCGCGAGGGAGGGAGGGAAGGGGGGCTCCCTTTTATCCTTTGTGTGCTTGCTGCCATGTTCTCTCTCGCTCTCGCTCTCTCACTCCTGGGAGGGGGGGGGCGCTCTGGCTAGCGGCTGAGGTCAGCAGCTCCAGACAAGGGGCCCTTTTTTCCAGCCATGAGGCTGCAGCCGCCCAGGCATTCCTGGGGAGGGAGGGAAGGGGGAGGGGGGGAGGAGGCCTGGAGAGCCATCCCTTCTGAACACCCCCCATGGAAACCCTGCTGGCCCCAGGGCTAAAGGGCGGCCTTTGACCCCAGGACACCCCCCCCCCTCCAAATAAACAACCCCAGGGAGCAAAGGCAGAGGCCCTGCGCTGCTCGGCCAGGAGGAAGGAAGGAAGGACGGAAGGGACACCCATCGCTTCCTGCTGCCTTCCCTCTTTTTGGAAACAGGAAGTCCAGGAGGGACAACAATAGGCCCTTTCCCAGCATGCCCTGCAGCCGGGTCCCGTAAACAAAGCGGTCCTCCTGGTCAAGGAGGTATTTTGGAAGGAGGAGGAGGGACAACAATAGGCCCTTTCCCAGCATGCCCTGCAGCCGGGTCCCGTAAACAAAGCGGTCCTCCTGGTCAAGGAGGTATTTTGGAAGGAGGAGAATATACAGACACCAGGGTTTTGGGGGGTTGTTTTGGGTCGTGTCAGGAGCCACTTGAGAAACTGCAAGTCGCTTCTGGCGCGAGAGAATGGGCCGCCTGCAAGGACGTTGCCCGGATGTTTTGATGTGTGGGAGGGAGGCTTTTCTCGTGCCCCCTTTGCGTGGGGAGCGGGAGCTGACCGAGGGAGCTCATCCGCACTCTCCCTGGATTTGAACCTGTGACCGGTCGGTCTTCGGTCCTGCTGCCGGCGCAAGGGTCTGACCCACGGCGGGAGATTTCCCCCACCAAGGCCACAGTGGGGCAGGCCCAAGGCTTTCTGGGGGGACGGGACCCGGCCAAGCTGGAGGCCAGCGCAGAGAGGCCATGGAGGAAGGAAACGCCCTCGCTCACTCACTCCCTGCTTCCTTCCCTCCTTTTGGAAACAGGAAGTCCAGGAGGGACGGCAATAGGCCCTTTCCCAGCATGCCCTGCAGCCGGGTCCCGTAAACAAAGCGGTCCTCCTGGTCAAGGAGGTATTTTTGGAAGGAGGGGAAAACGCAGGCGCCAGGGTTTTTGGGGGTTCTTTTGGGTCGTGTCAGGAGCCACTTGAGAAACTGCAAGTCGCTTCTGGCGCGAGAGAATGGGCCGCCTGCAAGGACGTTGCCCGGATGTTTTGATGTGTGGGAGGGAGGCTTCTCTCGTGCCCCCTTTGCGTGGGGAGCTGGAGCTGACAGAGGGAGCTCGTCCGCACTCTCCCTGGATTTGAACCTGTGACCCGTCGGTCTTCGGTCCTGCTGCCGGCGCAAGGGTCTGACCCACTGCGGGAGATTTCCCCCACCAAGGCCACAGTGGGGCAGGCCCAAGGCCAGCGCAGAGAGGCCATGGAGGAAGAAAGGAAGGGACACCCATGGTCGCCCTCGCTCACTCTCTCCCTGCTTCCTTCCCTCCTTTTGGAAACAGGAAGTCCAGGAGGGACGGCAATAGGCCCTTTCCCAGCATGCCCTGCAGCCGGGTCCCGTAAACAAAGCGATCCTCCTGGTCAAGGAGATGTTTTTGGAAGGAAAGAAGGGGGGAGGAGAACACGCAGGCGCCAGGGTTGCTTTTGGGGGGTTCTTCTGGGTCGTGTCAGGAGCGACTTGAGAAACTGCAAGTTGCTTCTGGCGCGAGAGAATGGGCCGCCTGCAAGGACGTTGCCCGGATGTTTTGATGTTTGGAGCTGACAGAGGGAGCTCATCCACACTCTCCCTTGATTTGAACCTGTAACCTGTCGGTCTTCGGTCCTGCTGCCGGCGCCAGGGCCTGACCCACTGCGCCAGATTCCCCCCACCAAGGCCACAGTGGGGCACAAGGCTTTCTGGGGGGACGGGACCCGGCCAAGCTGGGAGACCACGGCGCATCACGGCCAAGCTCCCTCTTTCCCGAGTGCAGACCCCAGCCCCAAATGCAGGCAGCACCCCTCCCTGGGTCTTCTGAGCCTGCTCCCCCTCCCCTTCCCCCTGGCCTTCTGGGGAGGGGGCTGGAGAAGGGGAGAGGCAGGGAGGGCGGGTGGGGGGCTGCGGTTTCCCATTTCCCAAACCCCAGGCGCTCTGAGCCCATCAATAATTCAGGGCCCTGTAATGGAGGCCGGGACGCGGGCGCCAGCTCAAGGGCATCGCAGAGACGGAGCCATTAGGGCGGTGATGTCATCGTGGCAGGAGGGGGGGGAAGGAGGGAGGGCGGGGGGCAAGGCAGGCTGGACCCACTCGTGCCGCCATGGGGCGGAAGGAATGTGGGGCGCCCGCACCCCCAAACCGGCCCCACAGGGGGAGCGCGAAGGAGTGGGGCGCCCCAGGGCAGGGCAGGTGCAGTCCCGTTCCTGCGCGCCACGCTCCCTGGCACCGCCACGCGCATCCCTCGCACGAACACGCCACACGCAGCCACCACCACCACCACCACCAGCAGGCACCAGTCTCCAAGCAACAGGCGACAGCTAGGGAGACAACCGGCTAAAAATAAAACGGGAGGGAAAGGGGGGAGCAGCACGCCCTGGGTGGGTGGTGGGGGGTGGCAGCACCCCACGACTCCTTGGAAGGCGGCAGCGCGGGGGGGGAAGGTGCGGAATTGGGGGGCTGCTCACCTTTCGCAAGGAGACCTCCACTTTGGGGAGTGGGAGGAGGGAAGCACAAGGGGCATCATCACACCTGCCTCACCTGTGTGTATGTGTGTGTGTGTGTGTGTGGGGGGGGGGGTGTTAGAGGATATAAAGGGGTGGCACCCCCTGCCAATTCATGGGGGCACTGGGGGTGGGAGGAGGGGAAAGGGGCCCCCACCTCCAGCCTCTGAGTCACCCCACCGCCCACCCCCCCAGCCTCAGGCGCACACTCACGGGCCTGTTCTCCCTAATTAGCCAAGGGGGGGGGGGGAGGAGGGGGCGGCCATGACATCACCCGCCTGCCTGCCCAGCTCCGCTCCCGGCCCGGCTGAATGGGCCACTGTTCTCCCGCTGGCTGGCACCGCCAGATACCACCGCCATGGCTGGGCCCACCAGACCCACACCAGCCCTCCTGGGCGGCAGCGGCAGCAGCAGAGGACAATGTGCAGAACACCCCCCACCCCCCAAAATCTGGCCCGTTGCACGGCGCACATGACCCTTGTGTCACCCACCCCCCAAGCCATCATCGCGTGCAGAGATCTGCCTGCACCCCAGAGCATCCAGGCACACTCTCCCTCGTGCCACGTCTGCCACGCATCTTGCGCCATTGCGCGCCAGGGGAGAAGGCGACAGGCGGCCAAGGCCGGGAGGGAGGCCCCCAAAATCCCATTCGGATTCAGGGGTCAAGACCACTGCGCACCCGTTGCACGCTCACAGAACACCATGACTGAACCCCTTCCCTTCGGAGGCGCACTTTCCCCCTTTTGGTAAACACCCCCCAAAATGGGGGTCCTATAGATCTTTGCGGGGGGGGCGGCACTAAAACCAGTGTGGCCACGGAGGGCGCCTTGCCATGGAAGAAGCGCAAGTGTTGTTATGATGGCGTGGGTCAACTCCTTCCGTGTGTTTTGGACTCCAACTCCCAGCATTCCTCACAGCCCCGGAGGGGGGAAAGGAAAGGGCCTGAGGCTGTGAGGCATGCTGGGAGTTGGAGTCCAAAACACCCAAAACATTGGAAGGTGGGCCCCTGGGTGGGCTTCCCAGAACCGTCCTTCGTCTTGGCCCAACCGGGGCCTGTTTGGGGAGACGGGGCGCGTGGGTGGTGGTGTCCCCCCTTCTCCTCCCCCCCCCCCGCCCGCCTAGGCCACCCAGAGTCCTCTCGGCTGCCACAGAGTCTCAGCCACTAATCCCTGGCTGCTCTGCTGCCAGGCTTTCCGAGGCTCCAGAGGGAAAGCGGAGGAGGGTTTGTTGTTGGCTGGCAAGGCAGGCCTGGGCCTGGCACCAGGAGCCGCCGCAGGCAGGCAGGCGGGCGGGCGGGCAGGCAGGCAGGCAGACGCCACCACCACGGCCATGGCCCACCTCCAGGCAGAGGAGGAAGCCGTCACGACTGCCTGCCTGCCTCCCACGAGCCCCAAGCAGGCCCACATGCCAGCGGGTGGGGACAATGCAGGGGAGGGGGTCTGCTCTGGGGAAAGGGTGCCGCCACCGCCGACACCCCCAAAGGCACTCTCACAGCATCAACAGTAAGATTTCCCCCTAACGTGAAGCCTAGTTGTGTCAGAACCTGGGGTTCTAGTGCCCGTCCCCATTTCTAAGCTGAAGAGCCGGCATTGCCCATAGGCACCTGCAAGGTCGTGCGGCCAGCATGAGTGCATGGAGCGCTGTTGCCTTTCTGTGGAGGCGGTATAGAATAATAATAGAATCCCTACCTATTGGCCTACTCACATTTGCATGTTTTCGCACTGTTAGCTTGGCAGGAGCTGGAGCTAACTGGGGGAGCTCACCCTCGCTCCTACGATTCAAATCACCAACCTTTGGGTCAGCAAGTTCAGCAGCCCTTACCTTCCTGCCACAGTGCTGCCTTTTGATCTACTGCATGAGGTGCCATTACCTTCCGGCTGGAGCAGTACCTATTGGCCTACTCACATTTGCATGTTTTCGCACTGCTAGGTTGGCAGGAACTGTGGCTAGCTGCAGGAGCTCACCTTGCTCCCAGGTGACGATGTTTATGCTTCTATTGCAGGCCTGGGCAAACTTCAGCCTTCCCTCCAGGTGTTTTGGACTCCAACACTCACAATTCCTAACAGCCGGTAGGCTGTTAGGAATTGTGGGAGTTGGAGTCCGAAACACCTGGAGGGAGGGCCGAAGTTTGCCCAGGCCTGTTCTATTGTTTTGTTAATGTTATGATTACGTTTGTATGTATTGTGATGTTACTTGGAAACCGCTCAGAGTCCCCTCGGGGAGATAGAGCGAGATATAAATAAAGTATTATTATTATTATGGAGCTCCTATTCACATGCTCGTGTTTCTGAACTGCTAGGTGGACAGGAGCTGGGGCTGCTCACCCCGCTGTTTGTATGTCTTTTGTGATGTTACTTGGAAACCACTCCGAGTCCCCTCGGGGAGATAAAAGAGTGAGATATAAATAAAATTTTATTATTATTATTATTATTATTATGGAGCTCCTATTCACATGCTCGTGTTTCTGAACTGCTAGGTGGACAGGAGCTGGGGCTGCTCACCCCGCTGCCTGGATTGGGACTGCCCGCCTTCTGGTGACCAAGTGTAGCAGCTCAGCAGTTGAACCCAGTGCATATTATTATTATTATTATTATATTATGGAGGTCCTACTCACATGTTCATGTCTCTGAACTGTTAGGTGGGCAGGAGCTGGGGTGGCTGCCGGCCTTCTGGTGACCAAGTGTAGCAGCTCAGCAGTTGAACCCAGTGCATATTATTATTATTATTATTATATGATGGAGTTCCTACTCACATGCTCATGTCTCTGAACTGCTAGGTGGGCAGGAGCTGGGGTGACTGCCGGCCTTCTGGTGACCAAGTGTAGCAGCTCAGCAGTTGAACCCAGTGCATATTATTATTATTATTATTATATTATGGAGGTCCTACTCGCATGCTCATGTCTCTGAACTGCTAGGTGGGCAGGAGCTGGGGCGACTGCCGGCCTTCTGGTGACCAAGTGTAGCAGCTCAGCAGTTGAACCCAGTGCATATTATTATTATTATTATTATATTATGGAAGTCCTACTCACATGTTCATGTCTCTGAACTGCTAGGTGGGCAGGAGCTGGGGTGACTGCCGGCCTTCTGGTGACCAAGTGTAGCAGCTCAGCAGTTGAACCCAGTGCATATTATTATTATTATTATTATATTATGGAGGTCCTACTCACATGTTCATGTCTCTGAACTGCTAGGTGGGCAGGAGCTGGGGTGACTGCCGGCCTTCTGGTGACCAAGTGTAGCAGCTCAGCAGTTGAACCCAGTGCATATTATTATTATTATTATTATTATTATATTATGGAGGTCCTACTCACATGTTCATGTCTCTGAACTGCTAGGTGGGCAGGAGCTGGGGTGACTGCCGGCCTTCTGGTGACCAAGTGTAGCAGCTCAGCAGTTGAACCCAGTGCATATTATTATTATTATTATTATGGAGGTCCTACTCGCATGCTCATGACTCTGAACTGCTAGGTGGGCAGGAGCTGGGGTGACTGCCGGCCTTCTGGTGACCAAGTGTGGCAGCTCAGCAGTTGAACCCAGTGCATATTATTATTATTATTATTATATTATGGAGGTTCTACTCACATGTTCATGTCTCTGAACTGCTAGGTGGGCAGGAGCTGGGGTGACTGCCGGCCTTCTGGTGACCAAGTGTGGCAGCTCAGCAGTTGAAGGCAATGCATATTATTATTATTATTATTATATTATGGAGGTCCTACTCGCATGCTCATGTCTCTGAACTGCTAGGTGGGCAGGAGCTGGGGTGACTGCCGGCCTTCTGGTGACCAAGTGTAGCAGCTCAGCAGTTGAACCCAGTGCATATTATTATTATTATTATTATTGAGTTCCTACTCACATGCTCATGTCTCTGAACTGCTAGGTGGGCAGGAGCTGGGGTGACTGCCGGCCTTCTGGTGACCAAGTGTGGCAGCTCAGCAGTTGAAGGCAATGCACTTTAACAGGGGCCTCAAAACAGGGCTGAAAGGGGGGGGGCAGGCAGAAAGGAGAAAGCCCCCCCCCAGTTGTGCAGCCTGCCCACCCCCACTCCCCTTGGCTTCCTCCCAGAGAGGAGGGGGAGAAGGGTCCATTTTGCAATTGGGGGGGGTGGGGTGGGAGGGAGACACCCCCCCCCCCCTCTCCCTGCATTTTGGGCCAGGGCCTGGCTCCTGCAGAAGAGGGGCTTTCCTGGAAGAGAGTGGAAGGAGTTTGGGAAGAGAGAAAGGAAAGGGGGCGGGGCGCCAGAGGGGCTTTGGCCACGCCCCCTTCCCCTTGCCCCGCCCACTCCCTCCCCGCCAAGCCGCCCTGTGACTAATCCCTGGGGCCAGGAGCAAAGGGGAGGGGGGAGAAAACCCTCCGTATGACGTCACTCCCCAGAGAGAGAGAGGGAGAGAGGGAGGCCCCCCCCTTTTTGTGAAAGCAGGAGCAGCAACAAGGCGGCCTTTCTCTCTCTCTCTCTCTTTGGAGCCAGGAAAAAAAAAGGGGGGGGAGAAAAGGAAGGGGGGGGGGCTGATTGCCCAAAAATCCAAAAATACTTCAAAGTGGAATTATTCCTCGTGGGGGTGAGTGGACAGAGAGAGTGTGTGTGTGTGTGTGATAAGTCTTCGTGGGGGGGGGTGCGTGGAGTGTGTGTGTGTGTGCAAGGGAATGCCTTCCCAGCCGCCCTGCCCCCCCCCACACACTTTCTTGGAAACTCAAAAAAACTTTCCCGAAAGTTGGAAAAACGAGAAAAAGTTTGGCCCGAGGGGGCTTCCGTCGCAAAACACGCGTGCTGTGGGGGGGGATTCCAGCAGACAGACAGACAGACAGACAATCGCCCATCAGCAATTAATGGGGGAGGGAAGGGGGGGGGCTTGGCGCCAGAAAGGGAGGGAGGGAGTGAAGCCCCTCCCCCTCCTTCCCACTCCCCCCCCCCCTTACAAGTCTCTCCCACGGAAACTTTTCCAAACGGAAACACAACGGCGCCCCCCCCCCAACGCAAAAAAAAATGCAGAATGCCAAATATAGCCCCCACCCCCACCCCAGAACAGGGAGGGAGGGGGGTACTTTCATGCCACAGCCCCCCCCCCCAGTAGTGAAAGAGAGGGAGGGGCCAAACAAAGTCCACCTCTGGAGGGACTGACCCTTGCCCCCCCCTCCCCCCTCCGGAAACAAAAGTTCCTTTTCTGCCCCCCATCCACTCCACCTCTTTCGCTTCCTTTTGGCTCCAAGCCTGAAAGAGCAACGTGGCGCCTCCTAAGGCCCCCCCCCCCGCAAAAAAATATTTCAATCTGGCTCTGCTTCCTTCCGGGAAAGAAAGGAAGAAAGGGATTTGGGTTTCTTTCCTAGGGGGGGGGGGGCTCCTGCACAAAATCCGCATTTCTGTGTATGGGGGCACCCAAACAAAACCAGGGAAACGGGGGGGAGTCCCTTGACCCCCCCCCCCCAATAATAATAATGGAACTAAAAGTCACCCCCTTTTATTATTTTTTTCCCCCTGTGGAAACAGAAGCCGGAGCAACAGGTTCCCATTTTCCTTTCCCCCCCCCCACCCCAAGAATGCAAAAGCCCTGCCAATAGGAGTGTGCGTCCCTCTGTGTGCCGGGGGGGGGGGCACGCCTGGAGGTCGGTCTCGTTTTTTAAAAGGGGGGGGGCTGGCGCGGCCTTCCTCCTTGCAGGGCCCCCCTCCCACGCGGGACACGGTGGCCCCTCCCCCACTTGAAAAAAAAAACAACCCCACAATAAACATTTAAGATAGGATCTGAAACTAAACATCATAGAGACGAAGAGTTGTGTGTGTGTGTGTGTATACATTCCAACCCCCCCCCCAGGAATATACATTCCAACACCCCCCACCCCCCCATTCTACTTTTGGGACAGCCTCTCATTCCGATGCAGCTGCAAAAGCAGCTCTTCTTAACCCCTCCAAAAAAAAAAGAGACTCAAACTTCCTCGCAAGGCACGTGACCCCTCAATGCCCCCCCATTTGACCCCCCCCAAAGACTCAAACTTCCCTGCAAGGCACGTGACCCCCAATGCCCCCCGCAAGAAAAAAAGGGGACAAAAAGACTCAAACTTCCCTGCAAGGCACGTGACCCCCCCTCCAATGCCCCCCCCAATTTGACCCCCCAAAAAAGACTCAAACTTCCCTGCAAGGCACGTGACCCCCTCCAATGCCCCCCAATTTGACCCCAAAAGACTCAAACTTCCCTGCAAGGCACGTGACCCCCCCTCCAATGCCCCCCAATTTGACCCCCAAAAGACTCAAACTTCCCTGCAAGGCACGTGACCCCCTCCAATGCCCCCCATTTGACCCCCCAAAAAAGACTCAAACTTCCCTGAAAGGCACGTGACCCCCTCCAATGCCCCCCCAATTTGACCCCCAAAAGACTCAAACTTCCCTGCAAGGCACGTGACCCCCTCCAATGCCCCCAATTTGACCCCCCAAAAGACTCAAACTTCCCTGCAAGGCACGTGATCCCCCAATGCCCCCCGCAAGAAAAAGGGGACAAAAAAAAAGACTCAAACTTCCCTGCAAGGCACGTGACCCCCCAATGCCCCCCCCGCAAGAAAAAGGGGGCAAAAAGACTCAAACTTCCCTGCAAGGCATGTGACCCCCTCTCAATGCCCCCTCCCAATTTGCCCCCACCACCACCAACCTGAGTCTGCAGCGGGGGTCTTCATGGCTGGGCGCCCCTGCCTTGCCTGCCTTCCTCCTCCCTCCCTTCCTTCCAAGGCAGGCTCTCTCTCTCTCTCTCTCTCCCTCGGAGGCCCCCGCCTCCCTCCTTCCCCCCTCCCTCCTCGGGCGCCTCATATGCTGCCGGGACGCCCACGCCCCCCTCCCAGGCCCCCTACGTCACCGCCGCGTCGCCATGGACACCGCGGGCCCGCCCCCGCCCCGCTCGGCCACGCCCCCCATCTCCTTCTCTTTCTTTCGCCCAGGCCTCCGAGGGAGAGGGAACTGCGCACGCGCAAGAAAAGTTGACCTAACTCCTTTTCGTCTGGAAAGACGGAATGGAGAAACAAACAAGGGGGTCTGCGGGGAAACGCACACAGGTTTTCCCATCCATCCGGGTGCATATTAGACACCTTCCTATACTTTTCTCATAGAGATGTCCTAGGCCAACTTGGGCCCTCCAGGTGTTTTGGACTCCAACTCCCACAATTCCTAACAGCCGGCAGGCTGTTAGGAATTGTGGGAGTTGGAGTCCAAAACACCTGGAGGGAGGGCCCAAGTTGGCCCAGGCCTGATATAGATGGGTGGATCTGTCCTGGGCCAACTTGGGCCCTCCAGGTGTTTGGGACGCCCATCATTCCTTGTCCAAAACACCTGAGGGCCCAGGCCTGGCCTGGGAGATACACACTTTGTGTTTTGTA